>CM077168.1:51059487-51149487 GCA_039654105.1 Coreius guichenoti
AACGCATACTAAATTGCATAATTACACTGTAACAAAATAAAGTGTTTTATTTATTATTGTAAATAACTTAGTGTTTAAAATACTTCCTGTATTATATTAATATTTAATGATAATACCAATAATAATAATAATTATTATAATTATTAAATATAATACAGGAAGTATTTTAATATATAGTTATAATTATTACTACATGTGTAACTACATGTAACGTGTAACAAGGACACTGTAATAAAATGTATTGATATAATATAATAATGAATAATAACATTTAACTGCATTTATATGTTTTTTAACATTCAGCAAGGCTGAGTAATTACATTTTTGTGTGAACTTCTCAACCCTGGTCCTCGAGGGCCACTGTCCTGCAGAGTTTAGCTCCAACCCTAATCAAACACACTGGAACCAGCTGATTAAGCTCTTCAGGATTGCTAGAAAGCAGGTGAGTTTGATCAAGGTTGGAGCTAAACTCTACAGGACAGTGGCCCTCGAGGACCAGGGTTGAGAACCCCTGCTTTAAGGGTTCCCTGTTCTCCATAAAGGAGAAGAGCAATTAGGTTGACCTCTAGCAGTCTATTCCACCTCTGCTGTTTTTCTCCTCCAGCCTGCAGTGCTCTCAATCACCAGCAGGTGTCAGAACAGCACATGTGAGTCAACTCATCTAGTGTCACTGGAACTTGTGTCTTCATTCTGCTCAGCCAGAAGAAAGTCTCTCTCACTTTCTTTTTTCCCCCTCTCTCCCCTGCCCTTTTAATCTAGGATTGTGTGATTTAGGGAAATCTGATTATTACAGAAGGACTTTTGACATGTTATGTTGCATCAAGTTAATGAAGATGCTGGATGCTTGAGAATCCTCTGAATCCACAAAAATCGCCTAGCAATCAGGAGTGAGGACTGGCATGTTGACAGGAGAGCTGCCTCATCAGCCTCTCAGACAGGCACAACATCTCCACTAACATTTAAAGGGATATTTCACCCAGAAATTGTTCATACAGAATAGTTAACCCCCGCCTTTGCTTTTAGGTGGAATTATAAAGAATTTTCATGAATCTCAGACTTTTAATTTAGATACATATTGACGACTCTTCTTGTCCCTTTTAAAGCTTGACAGATAATAACACTATGAACTAGCTGAATAAAAAATATCTCAATACATAAAATAACAGCATGGGTTTGAAACAACATAGGGGTTAATTATTTATAAATAAATAAATATTTCTAACTAGTCTTACTCACATTTGCCATTTGTGTTGGGGGGGGTCTAATGCTATTTCATGCATTCTGACTTATTTACACTGTTAAAGAGTTGGATTCTCATGCTAAACATAGCCAAAATTTCAAAAAATGAGTTGGACGTTGGACTCCTTCAGGATTCGAATAAGGTTCGGAAAGTTTTTTTTCGAGTATGGCCCCTGTATGACATCATAAAGAGTGGAATTCCTTGTATGGGCACTTCTCCCGGATGAGCGTGTGTGCACATCAACCAGAGCGAGAGCAAGAGCACACCCATCAACGAGTGTCACTCGGGTTACGGGAGCCGGCGGCAGCGCTGTCATTTTGTTTTTAGACCACGAATTCAACAATGTCACTAAAGAAGTGTGTTTGTTTGTTCCCGGTCATGAGTGGAAACCGCAGGCGGTGAGTGAAACTGCATCAAATGTCTGTGTTTTGTTGGAAATCGGTGTGTAAGTGCATATAATGTAAACATAACGGACGTGTAGTGAATCGAAAATTATCCAGGGATAATGCAATGATGTATTGTGTGTGTGTGTGTGTCATAGGTGTGTGTGTGCTTGTGAGTGACTCTTTAGCTCCGCCCACTGCACGCCTCCACGAGCTCGGCTGCTTTCAGAAAGGATCGGTACAGCGTATCTGTCTTTTATAAATATGATCAAACTAAAGACTCTTCGGAGATATGAAGGATGCAATACTACTCTATAGATACTCAAGATTAACATGAGATTGGCAGAAACTGTGTGTGTGTGTGTTATGACCCCTTTAATTGTGGAACCTGTGTCTAAACAAGGATTGTAAAGAACGTTGTGTTTTATGGGGAATTTCTATAGACATAACGACTTTTATACTGTACGAACTGTATATATTATTCCCTAACCCTAAACCTACCCATCACAGAAAAACTTCTGCATTTTTACATTTTCAAAAAACATCATTTAGTGTGATTTATAAGCTGTTTTCCTCATGGGGACCAAAAAATGTCCCCACAAAGACAATGATCTCAGATATTGCCATCTTTGTGGAGACTTTTTTTCCCGATAAAGCAGGGTATACCTGAACCAAACACACACACACACACACACACACACACACACACACACACACACACACACACACACACACACACACACACACACACACACAGACAGTGCTTGCTTTTACTTTAACTACGGGTGAATTGTTTTAATGTAAGACCACAGCAAAACGTCAATGAGAATTTCTTCTAAAAAAAAGCCGATATAAGACTTTGATTTAGCCGGATAGATGTGTGCACAGGTATGAGGCGATCCAAAAACTGCTTACTCAGAAGGGGTTTAACACACCAGTGAGCACTGACAAGCTTGCAGAATGATGGGGGCATGAGGAAGACGTCAGATGAACTTCAAGGTGGGAGAAAATGTATCGAATGACTCAGTAACAAATAAATGGAGGGTAAATAAATGTGCGGTATTTCACTGCATAATGATTAGTCAAATTAATTGCAATTCATTTCAAAGAGGACAAACATGCTGTTGTGTTGTAATGAGATCTAATGAGATTGTAATTGCAGAGGCCAGCAATAACACCTTGTGTTTGACAGCACTAAAAAAAACAGGCAGACGTGTTTTCTTCTTTTAACCAGACTTGAGACACTTTACGAAACTTCCCTTAAAGCACAGGTCTGAGAACAGCCCCGCGCACTGCTGTTCTCAAGGAGGCCATTACAAGACTGACAACAGACTGACCCCAGGTCAGCACGAGAGGTGGGTTTCCTTGGCAGAACACCTGCTCGTCCCTGCACTGCTGACCTCACAACAGCTGTAGCGGCGCACTCGTCCTCTGCTTCTCTCCTTGGCTAGAGCCAGCTGAGAGATTGGGGAGTTTCCAAGACAAAATAACACAATAAACCCCTTCAAGACAGACTTTCTCGCACTTTTCACCTTCAGCACATCATTGGTGGTTGCTCACACACTCATTCACTCACTCACTCACTCACTCACTCACTCGCTCACTCGCTGATCGCTCGCTCACACACTCACTCACACACTCACACACTCACTCACACACTCACTCGCTCACTCACTCGCTCACTCACTCACACACTCACTCACTCACTCACTCGCACACTCGCACACTCGCTCACTCGCTCACACGCTCACACACTCACACACTCGCTCGCTCACTCACTCACTCACTCACTCACTCACTCACTCACTCACTTACACACTCACTCACTCACTCACTCACACACTCACTCACTCACACATGCACACTCACTCACTCACTCGTTAACTCACACACACACTCACTCACTCACTCACTCATTTACTCGCTCACTCACTCACTCGCACACTCGCTCACTCGCTCACTCGCTCACTCACTCACACACTCACACACTCACACACTCGCTCGCTCACTCACTCACTCACTCAATCACTTACACACTCACTCACTCACTCACACACTCACTCACTCACTCACAGACGCACTCACTCACACATGCACACTCACTCACTCACTCGTTAACTCACACACACACTCACTCACTCACTCACTCATTTACTCGCTCACTCACTCACTCGCACACTCGCTCACTCGCTCACTCGCTCACTCGCTCACTCACTCACACACTCACACACTCACACACTCGCTCGCTCACTCACTCACTCACTCAATCACTTACACACTCACTCACTCACTCACTCACACACTCACTCACTCACTCACAGACGCACTCACTCACACATGCACACTCACTCACTCACTCGTTAACTCACACACACACTCACTCACTCATTTACTCGCTCACTCACTCACTCGCACACTCGCTCACTCGCTCACTCGCTCACTCACTCACACACTCACACACTCACACACTCGCTCGCTCACTCACTCACTCACTCAATCACTTACACACTCACTCACTCACTCACTCACTCACTCACACACTCACTCACTCACTCACACACACACACTCACTCACTCACTCATTTACTCACTCACTCACTCACTCACTCACTTACACACTCACTCACTCACTCACTCACACACTCACTCGCTGGTCGCTCGCTCACTCACACACACTCGCTCACTCACTCACTCACTCACTCGCTCGCTCGCTCACACACTCGCTGGTCGCTCGCTCACTCACACTCACTCACTCACTCATTCACTCACTCACACACTCACTCACTCACTCACTCACTCACTCACTCACGCACACACACACACACACACACACACACACACACACACGCTCACACACACACGCACACTCACACACTCACTCACTTGCTCGTTAACTCACACACACACACACACACACTCACTCACACTCACACACAAACTCACTCACACACTCACATACTCTCACTCACTCACACTCACTCACACACACACTCACTCACACTCACTCAATCACTCACTCACTCACTCACTCACTCACACACACTCACACACTCACTCACTCACACTCACACACAAACTCACTCACACACTCACATACTCTCACTCACTCACACTCACTCACACACACACTCACTCACTCACACTCACTCAATCACTCACTCACTCACTCACTCACACACACTCACACACTCACTCACTCACACTCGCTCGCTCACTCACACACTCACACACACACTCATTCACTCACTCACACACAGATGTTGCGTTCTTTGACTTGAGGAAGAGAGAATAGACTGCTGACTCAATGAGGACCAATCAAGTCCATTTTAAACAGGGCAGGCAAGGTCACAAGTTTGTGTGTGTGTAAGGAGATGGAAAAAGTGCAGGTGTGTACAAGAAGGAAAAAGAAAAAGGAAGTGTGTGTACATGTTCTTGTGGGCTAGGTGGTCTAAGGTCAGCTAGAATCATTCGGGATCAGCAGTTAGACTAATTATTTCATCAGCATGGGTGTGTGGGGACCTGAGGCTCGGATCCAGGTGTGTGAGTGTCAGCGCCAGGGTGCTGAGGGCCATGAGCAGAAACACCCTCATCTTGAAATGAGTAATAATCCTGCCAGAACTACAGGGCATAGCAAAACACATATTACACACACACACACACACGCATCCTGACATATGCTCCCTCGAGTTTGCGGCTCATCCACTCCACTCATCCACATTCTTACCACAACCTGCATGTGACGTAGCAGACAATGCATAAAAGATCCACACAAACAATTATACACTATTAAAATTATACTGAGTCACATCAGCATGTACATAGTCTCACATAGCCAGACCTTCAGACAGACGGCAGAAGGTCTGGACTCCAGAGGCCATCTGACTGACATGTAAAGCAACCAATCTCAGCTCACTTTGTTCCGCGTCATGTTTAGGCATCTGAAGACAGAAAAACTAACAAACACAAAAAACGAGCGTAAACACTGGTACGGCACACAGAAGGTGGAAAGATTTGATGACTGAAAAAATCCCGAGTAGT
Organism: Coreius guichenoti; assembly: GCA_039654105.1. Taxonomy (NCBI): domain Eukaryota; kingdom Metazoa; phylum Chordata; class Actinopteri; order Cypriniformes; family Gobionidae; genus Coreius; species Coreius guichenoti. The sequence continues at coordinate 51,065,149 of CM077168.1, forward strand.
GATTCCCATTGTTGGACATGATTCCCATTGTTGGACAGGTAAAGCAATTAATTATTGTGTAGACCACTCTCTAAAACTCAGAATCAGTATAGAATCAGTATAATTTACATACAACTCAGAGATGATCATGCTGATCCACGTCGATAGATGGCAGTGTAGTGTCTAACACCATTGTAGTATCAGTACTTAAAGTACATGAAGAGGAGTGATACTAACACTAGGGCTGTGTTCGAAATCGCCCCCTATACCCTTAAATAGGGCACTATTTGAGGACACAGCCATTTGTATTGGTGTGCGAAACCATAGTGGACGTTATTGAGTGCACTCACTCAATCCCACACACCCCCGCAATAACGAGTGTACAACTAATGTACACACAACGGCTAGAGAATACCCATAATGCACTGTGAGGGTCGCGCGCTGAATGAATTCCCACGTCTCGCTAGGAGATGGCGCCCGCAGCTGAATCAATCATCCATCCATTTTCCAAACCGCGCTGGTCCAGCGTAGCCTAATATCATATAGGTATACATTTTTAATTGATTATTCAACTGTTTAATTACGGTTTATTCATGCTAGTTTCCATGGCAGAGTTCAGGATAAATCTTTTCATTAGCAAACTGGCAGCTCCAGTAGTAAGTTTCAAATAATTATTAAACAGCAAGCAGAAAAACGGCAGCCCTTTCGACACACTCAGTGCTTTCAGCGGTGGACAGGGGTCAGCATGGGCACCCTGACTGGTCTGCGGCTATGCAGCCCCATATGCAATAAACTGCGATGCACTGTGTATTCTGACACCTTTCTATCAGAACCAGCATTAACTTCTTGAGCAATTTGAGCTACAGTAGCTCGTCTGTTTGATCGGACCACACGGGCCAGCCTTCGCTCCCCACGTGCATCAATGAGCCTTGGCCGCCCATGACACTTTCGCCGGTTCAGCACTGTTCCTTCCTTGGACCACTTTTGATAGATACTGACCACTGCAGACCAGGAACAAGACCTGCAGTTTTGGAGATGCTCTGACCCAGTCGTCTAGCCATTACAATTTGGCCCTTGTCAAAGGCCCTTGGCAGCTCGCTTAAATCCTTACGCTTGCCCATTTTTCCTGCTTCTAACACATCAACTTTGAGGACAAAATGTTCAGGATGCACCGTGCCGATGCACAACCCACGTAAAGTTGATAATTCCGCAAATAACTGCAATTGCATGTTTCAAAGAGAGATGGCGACAAAGAGGCAAAACTTTACTGCAGCTTTAATCAAACAACAAAAGACAAAGAAAAAACCCTCACTGCACTAGACTGAGTAACTTTTGTAACTTTAATAAGGATTACTCTGTTTCATGGCTGGTAAAAAATATTGATGGCCGGTAAATTTTCTTAAGTCGCCAGCCATTGGCAGGTGTGGCAAAAAGTTAGTTTTAGGCCCTGCTTGGGCTGCACTGGAAAAGCTTATACCATCTTTCTAGATTTTGTCTCCATCTCTCACCATCCCTTGTCTGGGCTTCTCATGTGACCCAGAGTGATCTTGTGTTTATTGCAGTGCTATGGGAAGGAAAAGGAAAGGAAACAAAATAGAAAAGAGGGATACGAAAAGAAAAGAAGCATGAAAAAAAGAAAAATGGAAATGGAGGCAAAGAAGATGGAAAGGGAAAAAGAAAAATGGGGAAAGGGAAGAGGGAAGGAGCAGAAAAGGTTAAGGTAAATGCAAGGGAAAGGGGAGAAAGAAGGGGAAGAGGAAGACAATGAGGTAGGAAGGAAAGGGAGAGGGAATGGAAAAGAATGTACGCTTCAAATGTGTTATATATTACGGTCAGCATATTAAATGTTTTAAACCTTCATTTCAGGTAACTTTTAAAACTTTGTCATGAAAAAGCTGGTCAGTTCAACAAAATCTGCCCCAATTCTGTCAGGTCACCTCTATCAGTGCAAATATGCATCTCTCTGTGTGTGTGTGAGTGTGTGTGCTGTTTTATTCCCACCTTCTCTCTCCCTCTCTTTTTGTGTTCCTGGCCCAGGAGGGCTTCCACTGTGTGTTGAGTTTAAAAAATGGGTCAGGTTATAGAGACAAAGCACTATTTTTATCGGAAAGCAATTTCCAGTGGTCGCCAACAGATAACACATGCAGCACACAGCAATGACACTGAGTTTTCCCAACACCTTAACCTTTACACACAGAAATGAAAGATGAGAGGAAGGGTTTTGTTTCCAAAACCCTGGACAATGACGGAATAGAGAGAATGAATGATCAAGAGAGATGATAAAAGAAATAATAAAATCGAGTGATGAACGCAACCCCGTGAGCTGCGCTCTGCATGCCTTCTCTTGTCAATCCATCTCTCTCTCTCTCTCTCTCTCTCTCTCTATTCCTTCCTATGGATGATGGAGCCCTCTGTTCCTGCTGTGAGACACCCCGCTGGCCTGTACTCCTCCACCCCATCCCTCCATCCCTCGTGAACCACTCAACTTCCCCATATTCCTCTCAAACGTCACCGTTCTGTCAGATAAGAGAGATGACAGACAGATTACTAAAGTATATCATCATGCATCATGCCACAAAAGCACGTTCATGAGACAGCTGAGCAGAGGATCATGGGAAAGACCTTTAAACAGGTGAGGTTGGAGATTTCATTCTGAGTCTTTAACAGGGGCTTAAAAGAGTCAGGAGCCACTTGTGTCCATAGTGCCATGCAACACTGCAATGAGTGAGTAAATGACATGTGAAGGTCAAGTATGGTAACCCATTATCAGAATTTGTCCTCTGCATTTAACCTATTCAAGTTAGTGCACACACATTAGGAGTAGTGAGTAGTGAAGACACACAGCAAACCGTGGACACACACCCGGAGCAGTTAGGTGCCTTGCTCAAGGGCACCTCAGTCGGTATTGAGAATCGAACCCACACCTTTGGGTTACCAGTCTGACTCTCTAACCATTAAGCCATGACTGCCCCTAACCATTAGCCATTGTGGTGGTGACTTTGCACAGCAAGCATCGCTTGAACACGAACAATCTAGTTTCCCTAAAAATTATTCTATGGTAATGTTATGGAAACAAATTCAGCTGCCCCTGGTTGTATGGCAATAAATAAAGATGATAAAAAAAGGAAAGGAGACTCCAGGAATGCAGAAAGACAGAATGACTGAGGTAGTAGAAGTTGAACAAGCATGAAGAAGAGAGAGAGTAGAGGCTGTAGGTGTGTGAGTGATTGAGTCCCCGTGGAGGGCCGCGTCTGAGTGTGTCAGCCACTGGAAAACATGAATTATTGATAGGCTCCGAGTTTAGGGCAGGTATGTGTGACAGAGAGAGGCCATGTGTTCAGGGCCATCTGATCCTACAACACATGCACACAGACGTGCGTTTGTGACAGTGTGTGAACCAATCCTGTTATGCAACACACACACACACACACACACACAAACTTGCTCCTTCTATTTCAGTTCGGAAGGCTCTAGTGCAAAATAAGGTTAAGCTGGGTTCAAACTGTATGATTTTGGCCACGATTTGGCCGTCTGAGACAAATTTTGAGAATCCTTAAAGATTCCTCTAATCCTCTGCCCAAAATCTGAAATCTTTGATTGTTAGTCTGACAGTTCATGACAGCTGATTAATAAAGACCATAGCAATCAAATTTTACCTGAAGATTTGACGCACACCCATAAGAAAGAAAAATCCAAAGTGAGATCTCTTTAACATCTCAAATGTTTCTCCTAGAGGTTATAAATGGAGACTTTTGCTTGAGTCTCCTGTTTCTTACACTTGTCTCCTGAGACAAAAACTCTAACACTTTCACAATGGTCTCCTTTAAAGTTTTAGAAGAGATCTCAACAACATCACACGCTGTGCTCAGACTTTTCTCCTCAGCTAGAGAGACTGGATTGCTCATATTTGTCTCCTTTAAAGATTCAGAAGAGATCTCAACAACAACACACACTGTGCTCAGACTTTTCTCCTCAGCTAGAGTCTCTGGAACTCTCGCTTTTGTCTCCTCTAAAGTTTTTATAAAAGATCTCAATAACATCACACATTGTGCTCAGATTTTCCTTAGCTAAAGACTCTGGTGCTCTCACATTTGTCAAACAAATGATGTGCTCTATGCACATAAACTGTACAGCTTTCTTATTGTATCAACAATTAAGAGTAACGTTAACTTTATTTATGCATATTTTCACTCTTAATATAGGCTTAAACCCTGAAATTATGGACTATTTGTTTGTTTCTTATTGGTGCACACTTTGTAAAGTTGTTGAGATCTCATCTAAACTTTAAGAGGAGACAAATGTAAGAGCTTCAGAGTCTTTAGCTAAGGAGAAAAATCTGAGCACAGTATGCAATGTTACTGAGGTCTCTTCTAAACTTTAGAGGAGATAAATGTGAGAGCCCCAGTGTTTCTAGCTGAGGAGAAAGGTCTGAGCACAGTGTGTGATGTTGTTGAGATCTCTTATGAAACTTCAGAGAAGACAAGTGTGAGAGCCCCAGTGTTTCTAGCTGAGGAGAAAGGTCTGAGCACAGTGTGTGATGTTGTTGAGATCTCTTATGAAACTTCAGAGAAGACAAGTGTGAGAGCTCCAGTGTTTCTAGCTGAGGAGAAAGGTCTGAGCACAGTGTGTGATGTTGTTGAGATCTCTTATGAAACTTCAGAGAAGACAAATGTGAGAGCTCCAGTGTTTCTAGCTGAGGAGAAAGGTCTGAGCACAGTGTGTGATGTTGTTGAGATCTCTTATGAAACTTCAGAGAAGACAAGTGTGAGAGCCCCAGTGTTTCTAGCTGAGGAGAAAGGTCTAAGCACAGTGTGTGATGTTATTGAGATCTCTTATGAAACTTCAGAGAAGACAAGTGTGAGAGCCCCAGTGTTTCTAGCTGAGGAGAAAAGCCTGAGCACAGTGTGTGATGTTGTTGAGATCTCTTATGAAACTTCAGAGAAGACAAGTGTGACAGCCCCAGTGTTTCTAGCTGAGGAGAAAGGTCTGAGCACAGTGTGTGATGTTATTGAGATCTCTTATGAAACTTCAGAGAAGACAAGTGTGAGAGCCCCAGTGTTTCTAGCTGAGGAGAAAAGTCTGAGCACAGTGTGTGATGTTGTTGAGATCTCTTATGAAACTTCAGAGAAGACAAGTGTGACAGCCCCAGTGTTTCTAGATGAGGAGAAAAGTCTGAGCACAGTGTGTGATGTTGTTGAGATCTCTTATGAAACTTCAGAGAAGACAAGTGTGAGAGCCCCAGTGTTTCTAGCTGAGGAGAAAGGTCTAAGCACAGTGTGTGATGTTATTGAGATCTCTTATGAAACTTCAGAGAAGACAAGTGTGAGAGCCCCAGTGTTTCTAGCTGAGGAGAAAGGTCTAAGCACAGTGTGTGATGTTGTTGAGATCTCTTATGAAACTTCAGAGAAGACAAGTGTGAGAGCTCCAGTGTTTCTAGCTGAGGAGAAAGGTCTGAGCACAGTGTGTGATGTTGTTGAGATCTCTTATGAAACTTCAGAGAAGACAAGTGTGACAGCCCCAGTGTTTCTAGCTGAGGAGAAAAGTCTAAGCACAGTGTGTGATGTTGTTGAGATCTCTTATGAAACTTCAGAGAAGACAAGTGTGAGAGCCCCAGTGTTTCTAGCTGAGGAGAAAGGTCTAAGCACAGTGTGTGATGTTGTTGAGATCTCTTATGAAACTTCAGAGAAGACAAGTGTGAGAGCTCCAGTGTTTCTAGCTGAGGAGAAAGGTCTGAGCACAGTGTGTGATGTTGTTGAGATCTCTTATGAAACTTCAGAGAAGACAAGTGTGACAGCCCCAGTGTTTCTAGCTGAGGAGAAAGGTCTGAGCACAGTGTGTGATGTTGTTGAGATCTCTTATGAAACTTCAGAGAAGACAAGTGTGAGAGCCCCAGTGTTTCTAGCTGAGGGGAAAAGCCTGAGCACAGTGTGTGATGTTGTTGAGATCTCTTATGAAACTTCAGAGAAGACAAGTGTGACAGCCCCAGTGTTTCTAGCTGAGGAGAAAAGTCTGAGCACAGTGTGTGATGTTGTTGAGATCTCTTATGAAACTTCAGAGAAGACAAGTGTGAGAGCCCCAGTGTTTCTAGCTGAGGAGAAAGGTCTGAGCACAGTGTGTGATGTTGTTGAGATCTCTTATGAAACTTCAGAGAAGACAAGTGTGAGAGCCCCAGTGTTTCTAGCTGAGGAGAAAAGTCTGAGCACAGTGTGTGATGTTGTTGAGATCTCTTATGAAACTTCAGAGAAGACAAGTGTGACAGCCCCAGTGTTTCTAGCTGAGGAGAAAAGTCTGAGCACAGTGTGTGATGTTGTTGAGATCTCTTATGAAACTTCAGAGAAGACAAGTGTGAGAGCCCCAGTGTTTCTAGCTGAGGAGAAAAGTCTAAGCACAGTGTGTGATGTTGTTGAGATCTCTTATGAAACTTCAGAGAAGACAAGTGTGAGAGCTCCAGTGTTTCTAGCTGAGGAGAAAGGTCTGAGCACAGTGTGTGATGTTGTTGAGATCTCTTATGAAACTTCAGAGAAGACAAGTGTGACAGCCCCAGTGTTTCTAGCTGAGGAGAAAAGTCTGAGCACAGTGTGTGATGTTGTTGAGATCTCTTCTAAAACTTTAAAGGAGACAAATGTGAGAATGCTAGAGTTTTTGTCTCAGGAGACAAGTGTGAGAAACAGGAGACTCAAGAAAAGTCTCCATTTGATGTTAATGTAACCTCATTTATGTCTCGCAGAAACATTTGAATTGTTAAAGGTTTTTTTTTTCTTCCCTGTGGGTAGCTTTTATGTCATTCATTCACACCATTTCAATCAAGCACAATACATGCATTGTTTTGTTGCACAATGAACAAAACAATCATAACCTATGTTTACATGCATGCAAAATGGGTTGTACAAGACAAACTTTGCAATGTTAAACGAAGAACAAAAAGGTTATGCAGCAACCATGAAGCACTGGTACACTATAGTATTAAATTTGTTATAAAGAAAGAATTTATCTAGACTAAACATTGTACACTTGTCTAATCCCTTGTTTGGAATAAGCACTGCATATTCAATGCAGGGCATTGAAGATACAATTAAATGAATAACCCTTGATATTCTGAAACACATAATGCTTTCAGTAGTTTAAAGTTTCAGTATTCACAATATTAGTAAAAAATTTAAAATTTAGTTTCTCCTAAAATAAAATTTAAGACATCTGGGGTTGGTTGCAAAAGCTTCTTAGACTAGTCTTAAAAGTTAGTCATGAATTATTTTTTCCCCCCAAACCTGGTAATAACTTATTTAAGTTAGTTACATAAAAAGGTAGATCTGTTTAATTTTAATTGGGAAAGGTAAGACTGATTACCCTTTGGTTAACTACTACTTAGTCAAAGTAGTTCTTAAGTTACAGTTCTTAAGTTCTTAAGTTATGCAACTATGCTAAGTTTATGCAACTGGCACCAGAAGGCAAAGTTGATACCTAAATGAGACCTATAAGAGATAATCAGCCCTTAGTGTCCTGAGCTCAGGGAAAGCTCTGTCAGAGCCATAGCCTTGTGGACAGCACATCAACATTGAGGCACAACAGCACCTCAGACAGCACGAGTTCGAGTCCCAGCTAAAGGTACTTTCCTGCTCCTGTTCCCTTCTCGCCTCTCCCATTGTTTCCGGTCTCTCATCCTATGGTCCTGTCCATTGAAGGTGAAAAACCCAAATGTCATAAAAAAGAAAACAAAACCCTTTGAAAGTGATTACAATAAAGAGATTTCTCATTTTGGACTCCTTTCTCTCAGATATTTCTCATATCTACTTTTATTTCTCCTAAGGAATTTGAAGAGAAACATCTGAGACACTGTTGATTCTACAATGAGAGATAAATGAGAATCACAACTAAGTCTCATGAGCTTAGAAAGAGCAACCTATGAGCAATAAAATATTCCTATAATGGAGTCTTGAAAGAGATGGCAGCAAGACGATAAAGAGATGTTCTATATTTCTTCCGCCACATTCTCAGTTTTAACTCCTTTTCTCTCAAATATTTCTCATGTCTCAGTTGCGTCTACTCTTATTTCTCCTAAGGAATTTTAGGAGAAACATCTGAAACTCTGTTGATACTGAAATGAGAGATACCTGAGAATCACAACTAAGTCTTATGAGCTTAGGAAAAGCAACCACTGAGCAATACATTTTTCCTATGGGCAGTCCTGTAGTGTGACTTCTCCTACATCAACTGTCAAATCAAAGACCAACAGAGCGCAGAAACTGATGACACAATTATGGTGTGTTCACACTTGGCATGTTTGGTTCGATTAAAACAAACCCTGGTGCGATTGCTCTGTTAGTGCGCTTCATTTGAATAAGTGTGAACATTGCCATCTGAACCCTGGTGCGCGCCAAACAAGCAGACCATGACCGCTGAAAAGATGGGTCTCGATCCGCTTTCAAACAAACTCTGGTGCGATTCAACTGGAATGTGAACGTAACACGAACCAAAAACGGGACATGATGTCACCAGATGAGACCCTAAAAAGGACAGAATGCTCACGCACACCTGTTTTTTCTCGTCATAGTCGCGATGTTGCCCATCACAGTTTGGTACAGGTGTCTCCTCACAGCAGATCTTCGTTTGTGTGTGTGAAGGAGGGATTCCTGCCGCTGTTTTGACTCCTTTACACATTTTATAAGCTCTTCACGAGTTCTCAGCTGGTCAAAATACCATCATATGTAGCTACGCACATACAGTGAGCGCATTTAGCCCAGCACACAGCATTGTTTTGGATGTTCGTAAGTTTGTTCGTAAGTTTGTTCGTAAAACTGATCAGATTGTGAACATATCCTTACGCCTTTAGGTTCGGTGTTAAAATGTCAACGTGAACACTAAGCGGACCAGGACTAAATGTTTTTGTTTTGTGATCCGGACCAAACGAACCAAGCGAACCGAACTACAAGTGTGAACACACCCTTAGTGAGACAACAACAAACCACTTGATTCGCACACTTCGTCTTCGTGTTTTTTTCTCAGTTTTCTTTTCAAGAGAAGCCATAATCAAAATGAATGCTAGAAATAGTTTTTGTTTGCTAGCTACCATTTCTCTCCCGCGTGTAATGGACGTAGTGTCCATGGCATCACCCGTAGGTTTCTGAAGAGCATTTTTGAAGCCTAAAGTCGGCCGTTGCCATCTTGGCAGCGCGTCACTCCCGGATAACTGAAAATAGGCAAAGAGGCGGGACGTGGGTGGAGCTGAGGTGCCTGGTTGCTGAAACCACGCCCACCTAGCTCGACCATAGTGGCAATCCACCTGTCACTCAAGTGGCCACGCCCTTAATTATGCAGAACTTTAAGGCTTAATATAATTTAAACGGATGAGTTATAAAAACATTCACCCCCCTCACAGTTGTCATGAAGGGCAAAATTAGTTATATAGACCAAAACCACTTTTTGTACCAGGCTGTAAACATATTTGTTTCTGCTGTAAAGTTGGGCATTTTAACATGGGGGAGATACAGATTTGACTCCCGTTTGGAGCCTGTCTCTAGCAGCCAATCGATGAATTGCAGTTTAAGTCACTTCCGTGTTGGCTTCAAGAGAGACCGCGGGAGGTTGCCGCATGAGCTCACATCACTGAATGTGTCACGGATTGATGATGTAAAACTTCTTGCGTGCGTCCGTTTTTAACGCATCTTGACTTCCGTACAGTCTGACATAATGACAACTGAGATCAGTGTGACACAGCGGGGATCATGTTCGTACAGTCTAACAAGCAACAGTCCTAAAGGACTTGTGTAAATCGTACAGTGTGTGGCTTTACTCACCAAGCATCTTCACCTAGTCCATTTATTATCCCATTAGCTAGTGTGTGAGAGAAAGAGAGATCTGTCAAACCATATATAAAATCCTTCAAACTCACTTTCAAAGCATTAGTTCACCCAAAAGAAAATTCGGTTGCACTTTATTTTACAGTCCTGTTCCCCATGTACATACTATGTTCTTATTACTTAATTACAATAATTGGGTAATAACTAGGTACTAACCCTGAACCTACACCTAAACCTAACCTTACCTTAAAATAACCAAGTATTTTCTTAGGTAACTGTAAGTACACATACTGTAAAATAAAGTGCAACCGAAAGTTCTGTTACTAACTCAAATTTTTTCAGAAAGTCATATAGATTTGGAACAAGAGGAGAAAATAATGACATCATTTCATTTTTTTGGGTGAACTAGCCCTTTAGACCAGAGCTAATGCATTCGCTCTCTAAAAATAGGATTCTCAAATGAACAGTCAGCAGGATTTAATTTCTTAGGATTTAATTACTTGTTGGTAATTTTAGTTTGCATTAACTGTGGTACATTTTTTGCATAGAACTTCGGTTAATACAATGTTTGAAAGTTAAAATGTTTGAGATTTGTCATTAAAAAGACTAACCTGCATCTGAATATGCTTGCTTCCCTACTATATAGTAGGTGTGTGAAATGTATGTGGAATAAGAATTATGTCCGAAACAGTAGGTGAAAAATGTACCCGGATGACCTACTAATTTTGAAGTGTGCATTAGATGGACACTTTACTATCCCATGAGGCCACAGGAGAGGAGTTGTGAATGAGAGTGAAAGACGCAACTGCTGGATGTAGTATGGACTTCATTCTTCAGACTTGTTTTAGCGGTTGTGAAATTTGTCTCTCATTAAATGCAGTACCTACTCAGACAGTATGCAATTTCAAAAGCACCTTAAGGGAAAATAACTTGTTTAGCCTTGTGTATTCTTTTCACAACACAGCAGAAAATGAGCCATTCCTCACATTAGTATTTCAAAAGTTAACAATAGCATCCAAAGTTGCAAATTTAACTTATGCACACATGATATGGAATATCACATAAAAAATTTGTGAATAAAGCAACGCTTCCATCCAGTGAGTCGAAGAGAAAAGTAGGAGAAGCCACTGTATATAATAATTTTTGTACAGTATATAATAAATGACTTGCGTCTCAGAGCCCGCAGACGAAACGCAATAAACGTGTTATCTTGCTTTCTGAGGCAGATGAACTCTCTGTAAGACAGTTCTGGGAGGGAATTATACCAAAACACTTTGACACTTTCAAACTTTGCTCAGGCATTTCAGAACAACCAAAACGACATTTCAGACGCTGTACAACGAGATCGAGTCCAGTTATGTCGTCCCATCTCAAAGTCACATGATTTGTTTGATGCGCATCAAGGAATTTATTCGGTAAATATGTTTGCGCCGTAGTTTATGCGCATGTTTTCTTATTGGATAAAAAATGTATCCGACTCAAACAAGCGCATATGTTTTTAATGCACATTTTTAGAATTTATGCACATCTTGGCGTTTCCATCCAGCAGTTTTTAATGTGATATCCCAAAATGTGCATAAAAATAGGTGGATGGAAACATAGTGTTACATGATTAGCCTGTTTCTGTTGTGTTTTTGCATGTCACATGTTCCTTTGTTAGTTTTCCTGCCAGTCCTTTGTTACCATAGTTACCCTCGTTAGTTCATTATCTCGTTTCAGTTTGCTACTTAAGTTCCTCCCTGTTCCTCACTCTTTGTCTGGTCACCGTTATGCTATGTGGTGTTGTTGCCTGTCTGCCTGCCTGCCTTGCGTTTATTGCTATTAAAACACGTTTGGATTGCATCTCCTGAGTCTTCTGCCTGTTCCTGTACACACAACTGTAACACATAGCTTATATGTTTTGGTTCTATTGTTTTAGAATATTTTAAAGCTCAGGAGAAAGCTGTCTCCTGTTTTTGTGTTAGCATTGTTTTTTGTGGCATGCTTCTCTGGCTTAGTCTCTTTAGTCTAAAATATCATGCTTGAAAAAAGATAAAAGTTAGGACACAGGTAGAGCGGTTTGAGTGCTTCAGACTAAGGCAGAGAAAAAGAAAAAGAGGTCGCCTTGCATGAGGTTTTCTAGGATAGGGATTTTCTCTCTTTTTTCAGGTATGGTCATTTCCCTCTGTGGAAAATGGGTCGTGTTTCTTCCCATGAGGAGACACATTCTCTACAGATGCTCTCCTTGTAAGAGAAGAGAAAAAGTGCATCTGTGCTCCTGTGTGTGAGAGACTGATACGTGAGAGGAAAGTATAAGAAAGGATGTCACTTATTGAGTTCACAACTGAGCGTTGACATTACAGTACAGAATGGTTCTTTCAGCCATTTTTTTTTATCCTGAACAGTGTATAAGCATTCGTTTCATGTGTCACCGAACGGAAGAGAGGCTCTCGGGAGTGCAAAAAACAGTATACAGCCTTTCATAGAAAACCCAGGAAGTTGGGGAAGGTCTCGTTTTTTATGTTTCGTTACAAGCTGATCACACATTGGCAATAAAAATGCGATTAATACATGAAAACTCTTACATATAGCCCCTTTAAGTGCACTGTGCATTACAGGCCTATGCCTCTCTTACACTCATAACCACACTTTAAAGTGTGTTATGATCTACTTCAAAGAGGAAAGCAATACTCTTTTCTTCTCCAAACGAGAGTGAGTGGATCGAGGATAGAGAGAGAAGAGAGAAGAACTGCTGCTACACTGCAAAGCAATGCATCTCTTAGCAGAAGCATGTCTTGCTCACAAGAGTTTATCTGGTAGAGAGAAATAGGCCAGACTAATGGAGTGTGTCACAGAGAACTGAGGCCAACAGTATTCACACCCACAGTCTGAGGACAAACGCACAGCAGTTAACTTCATTAGCAGCACCTGATACATAATCAAAGAACATCAAAAATGTGCTACGTTTCTTTGAGTATAAAATACAGTGTCTGAGACCTTAAAAATCAGCGATAAGTTTTACTTTTATACAAAGGGACATTATGGAATCAAAGGAATAGGAAATATTTGAAGGGGTCATGAATTGAGAAATCTAATTTTCCTTGATGTTTTGGCACATAAGAGCTTTATTTTATAAAAATATACTGTAAGTTTCAGAACCCAAAACTTCATCCTTAGTCCAAAAACAGCTTTTATTGAAACGAAGCTGACAAAACGATTCGTTTCGGATTTTGTCTCAGTATGATGTCATAGTCTGATGAAAGACCGCCTCTGCAGAAGAAGATCAACGCCTACTTCTACATCATTAGGCTTGTTCGACTTCATGCAGCGCTGCACAGACTGATCGGCAGCTGACTTGAAGCAAGGCATGCCAGTTAGAAATTTTGTCTGACTTGAGCCGGCTGGTTCATTCTGCACAGCTTCTCCAGAGTGGCTGCACGAGCGCTGATGACGTCACAGCTGTTCCACGATTGGCCAGATTCACCACATGACAGCGATCACATGCGTTTCATGTTTATTCGGACACCTTCAGTTCCACTAATGCTCACAAATCTGTATTTTTATAACAATAAAACCTCTTTTCATGTAGTCCTGATGTTATATTGGGTCATGTTTATCAAAATAAAACTGATAAAAAATTTAGACCCCACTTCATTGATAGTGTAGGCTTATGTTGAACTTTATTCTTGTACAAACAGACGCTGTTATTAAGCATAAAGTATTAAATGAAAATGTCTCGGTGCTTTCACACCTGCCTCATTTTGTTCGGTTGAATCACACTAGAGTTCGTTGTCCCCCTTGGTGCGGTTCATTCGGGCAGGTGTGAATGCAGCAGTCGCATTCGGGTGCGCGCCAAAACCGGACCAAACAAGCATATCGAGACCTCCTTGAAAAGGAGCCAACTGCCTAAAGAACTGCCTGGACTAAACCCTGGACTAAACCAGCTGCCGTAGTCAGCTGCGCTGCGCATTCGCCGTTTGCAGTGCATTAAAACATTATTTTCCATCCGCACCCACGCTTCATTCTCGAAATGTATAGTTTGCCTAAAGTGGTGTAAACAAACTATGTAGTATATGATGACCAGGGATACAATCAGCCCGCCCAGTTGTCTCTCCAACCCTTTACGAAAAAGAAGTTTATTCAAGTATGCTATTAGTATACTTCTTTTAAACTAAAAATATTGAAGTATACTTTCAGTCTACTTTTTATATACTTAAAATTGCACATAAGTATACTTGACTTATACTGACAGAAAAGTCTAAGTATATTTGGCCTGTACTTGTAGTCAATCTTTTGATCGAGATATACTTAAAAGTATAATTAAGTATTCTAAGTATATTTTGCTTGTATAATTGTGTTTAATCTTTTGATTGAGTAGCATATTAAATATACTTTTTCATAGTTTTACATACTATCTTATAAACTTACATCGTTCAAAAATATTGATTTATAAAGAAAATCTCCAGATCAAAACACAGGCGAAGAAGAAGAAGAAACAAGTGATAGAAGATTGCTCACGCAAATGTAAAATAAAGCGATCATCGAACATTAAACAACATATAAATCAAATCTGCCTAACGTTACCGAATTAAATGTCGAGCCCATGAAGAGGAAACGACAGTGAAGCTTTGGGGGTGTTGATGGATTTGTTTTGATCATCATTCTGAATCCCATCGGGATGAAGTCTTTGACAAAAAAAAAATTCTCAGCTTTTTGTTTGAAATGTTGTCTTTTTTATGATACCCACATTCAAGTGTTGATAAAAAGGATGCATGAAGCTAGAATAAAATGTTTTTAAATGGAAAGAGTTAAAGTACAGTTAAAGGTATATTTCAAGTATAAAAATGTAATACCTAATTAGGAACAGTGGTATACTTAAAGTGCAAAAATAATATATAATTAGTAAAGTATAAGTATGATGTTATGTTCACTTAACGAAAACTTACAAGTATACTTTCAGTATAAAACTACTAAACTAGTAGTTTACTGAGAGTATACTTCAAAGTGTACTTTCATAAACTAAAAAATGTACTACTCGTATTAAAATAGTAAACTACTAGTATACTTATAAGTACAGTTGTAAACACTTGTAGTACAGATGCAGTACAAATGAGAAACGTAATTGTGAAGTAGTTGTGCACTTAAAGTTTACTACTGTTACACTTATAGTACACTTAAACGTATACTTTTATATACTAAAAGTGGGCCAATTTAATCCCAAGCAGTATTGAAATAGTACACTTACAAGTTTACTACTAGTGCATTGATATTAGTATACAAGTAGACTTAAAAATATACTTGAACATTACTTATACTTGAAGTATACTTCTTTTTCGTAAGGGATAGTATGACTTACAAAAGCAGCGTGTTGTCTGCTGGCTTTTCTTCCTCTCTTTGTTTACTTCCGGG
The DNA here is from genome assembly GCA_039654105.1 of Coreius guichenoti. Lineage (NCBI taxonomy): Eukaryota > Metazoa > Chordata > Actinopteri > Cypriniformes > Gobionidae > Coreius > Coreius guichenoti. The sequence continues at coordinate 51,080,310 of CM077168.1, forward strand.
AGTTCCGTTGGAATTTTCCTGCATGTTAATTCTGACCAATCGAAGAGCAGTTTAGGAAATACGCTCAAAGACACATCTGGCCAACAAGTGATGTGGATGTTGTCACGTGACTGCATTTTGGTTCGTTTCACCAACTCGTGAACCGGACCAGAGCACTCAGTGTGGTGTGAAAAGGAATCAAAACGGCTGAAAATGCTACAATGTATAATTTTTTGCCCTTGGTCCAGACCAAATGAAAAATCACCCTGAAACATCTGTGTATTTGACAAATATTGCATTTATTTCACTTCAGCTGTGATAAAGAATGCAAACACAGCACGAGCTGAGTGCGGGTGGTGGGCGGGTCTGAGTGCAGGTGGTGGGCGGGGCTGGGTGAGGGTGGTGGGCGGGTCTGGGTGCGGGTGGTGGGCAGGGCTGGGTGCGGGTGGTGGGCGGGTCTGGGTGCGGGTGGTGGGTCGGTCTGAGTGCGGGCATTGGGCGGGGCTGAAGAAATGGGAAGAATGGGAAGAAGAAAGCGTCTGACTTCATGTCTTCGTTTTCAGCTCCTCCCCGACTGCAAGCGGCAAGTCTCGCCGATCGGTTACATCCAACCGCAGCCGATGTCGGACACACCTATAGTCTCTTTAGCCCCGCCCTCCGCCCGAACTCAGCACCCGCCCACTGCCCACACTCAGCCCCCCGGTCGCCCAAACTCAGCCCCGCCCAATGCCCGCACTCAGACCCACCCACCACCCGCACTCAGCCCCGCCCACCACCTGCACCCAGCCCCGCCCACCACCCGCACTCAGACCCGCCCACCACCCGCACTCAGCCCCGCCCACAACCCACACTCAGCCCTGCCCACACTCAGCCCTGCCCACACTCAGAGAACATTATAAAATGTAAAAAAAAATGCAGTTCATGACCCCTTTAAGATTCTAATATTTAAGACTATTTCCAGAAATACATTTTATTAATTATACATTTATATTTGCTTATAAGAAAAAATTTGAGAAAATTCAATGCTGCTGTACATTTAATGCTACTGTCATAAACAAAAGGGGGACAAACCAAATGCTAATTCATGTTAATTTTTCAGTTCAACTTTTCACTGAAATTATTATGCTGATCATTTGCAACTGTATTGATTTAGAAAAGTAGAAGCTTTTTCATTCGTGGTCTCAGACTTTTGGCCTCCACTGTGTGTCGCTGACATCTTTAACATGATGGGATGTGTTAGGACAGGTCTAAGGTTAGTATGAATGTGATATGTGCTTACTGAAGTGTAGAGGTAGCCCTCGCTGTTCATGCCTATGTAGAGTCCTGTCTTAGTGCTCTGGATGGCGACTATCCTCAGACCCACAGGAATCAAGTTGAACAGCACTGCAATTCAGAGAGAGAGATAGAGAGAGATTTTAATCATCAGCGTGGACAGTTTGAAATTTTGCAGTAATAAATGATGATCGATTTTCAATGTCTCTTTTTTCAGCACATTATGAAGGATAAGAATTTCTCTTCGGTCACCTGAGGTGACACACACCCCTCCAAAACTGAGAGTTTCAGCAGAAACCTCCTGAAATCACAGACCCCAGTGAAACAAGCTTTCAGATTCGGTGAGGCACTTTAAAGAGAAACGGTAAAAATCTCCTTACACCTCGCCCTTTGTTCTACCATCACTCTGTCAGCCGTAGCCAACAGGATTTCCAGTGTTTCCTAAACTGGGATGCTAGCTCGAGGCGTGTGCATTCTGTATGACACCGGGCTGTTGCACAAGCCTGCAGATGAGAGCGTGTCTATTTTGGTGTGGAGGGTTGACCGATGGGACCGTTGGTGAGAAACGTCTTGAGCGACATGTTGACTTTAGCAGTATTGACAAATGGCCTGTGGCAATGTGTCTCCACGGGAGCGATGCAGATTTGAGGAGCCCCGTCCTACTGTCGTGACAACCGCGGGCATGACAATGCAGACCTCATCTGAACCCCAAACCTTACAGACTTTAAGAAAAGCTATGGAATGAAAAACACTGGAGAGCAGATTAATGACTGCATAAGTAGAAATGAAGAGAAATTAAGAAATTATTTTCTTTCACACCCAAGTTTTAATGTCTTTTCTGGCTGTGACAAATAACGCAACAACGTACAAAAATAATCAGTTTAATCCACAGCTTTAGAGGAGCTTCAATAGGTGTTGTGGGTGCCAGCAAAGCAGACAAAACAGTGGAATGCTTAGTGAAAAATTAAATAAAATAAACTTTTGTGGAGCTTCAAGTTGTTAACGCTTCAAGTTGTCAAGGCTTAAAGGTGTTGTTGGTGCCAGCAAAGCAGAAAAGACAATGGAATAGTTATATTTTTAGCAAAATAAAATACAATAAATAAATACATAAAAAAAAGAATAAATAAAATAAATCAAAACACTTTCCTAAGTTTTCTAAAACAAAAGCGGATCCATAACCACTCTGAGTGTTATGTTGGGAAAGCTTTTTTGAAATTCACTGCATGCTGCTAACAAAAAAAATAATCTAACTAAAGGGGGAAAATCTCTTTAAATATATAATTATAAATGTGTAAATCGGCTAAAAGTGAGCAGAATTTTGTAAATGTTATACAACTAGACTAGTGTATACTGTAAATGAATTCAAAGCTAAGACACATGGATTAAAAGCCACAAAATTGTCATTCTGATTAGATAAGATCTGAAAATCAGCATCAAATGTAATGATGACAGCAGCACTAACTTTACCAAGCTTTTAACTGTGGCTCCGAATCCATTAATGATCATACAAAGATAATGAAACACCCTGAGACATTAAACAACATTTGTTCACCATCATGATGAAATTAGTTACTGCTAGAAGAAGCGTTTCATCATCAAGTTATGCACTGGCCTCTGTGTGTTTGTGTGTTTGTGTGTTTATATGCGGTGTCTTGTCACCCCAAAGCATCACTACTAAGACTGACTGTCAGTCTTTATTTATTGCCTTGGTGACTTTTGGAGAAAAAAAAAGACATGGATGACAACCTAAGGTCTGCCTCTGTCAAAGTCCGTCTGTGCTCGGCATTATGGGATATGGGTCAGGGCACAAAACTTGCCTGTCGTTCATCCTCTCTCTCTATTATAGAGAAGCCTTTCTTTCTTTTTTCAATATGCCTCAGTACATTGTGTTAGTACACTGTCAACAGCTCTGACGTCTCGCTGTCTGTTAAAGATCTTCAGAGTTTCTTGCTTTTCTATTTTTTTCTTTCTTCTCCCTCCCTCCTGGGCGGGTTGAAGGAAAGTCATTAAATGTTGGCATAACATTGGTAAAACTTTGTGAGGGTTTAAATGTTCTTAAGGGGGCAATGCTGAGGAAATTATATCTGCTGTAAGTATGTTTCATCTCTAGTTGACCATATTCGCCAGATGCTTCAAAATAAAATGTCTGTCACCAGATGGACATTTATAGGATAAAAGTAAACTAATTCCATAGTTCTTTTCCATTTGTTTAACCTTTCTGTCAGTTATGATAGTATTTTTTCTGTCTAGACACTGGCAACACACCATCTTTTCTTTCTCACCACTGTCTTGTTCTCTTTGGTTAACCTTTTCTATGTGCCAAAAAAAGATGCCAGAATCTTGCTCTTTTAGAATCCCTCTCTTTATCTCCCTCTGGCCATAAACACACTGCAGATAAATACAGTTGTCACTCTTCTGAAAGCTTCGTACTGTAGTATTAATATAAATCTATTACCAAAAAAATAAAATCTGTATAGTACACTCTAAAAAATGCTGGGTTGTTTCAAACCATGTTTGGGTCAAATATGAACAAACCCGATTGTTGGGTTTAAAAATTAAATAAAAAAAATTTAAACCAACAGTTGGGTTTGTCCATATTTCACCCAAACATGGTTTGAAACAACCCAGCATTTTTTAGAGTGTAGCCTGGGTGTATTCTACTCAGGGCTCACCAAGGCTGCATTTATTTGCTTAAAAGCACAGTAAAACAGTAATATTGTGAAATATTACTACAATTTAACATACTTTTTTCTATTTTAATATTTTTAAAGATTTATTTTTGATCCTTCCAAAATGCTGATTTGGTGCTCAAGATTACATATTATAATTAATGTTAAATACAGTTTATAATGGTTTCTGTGTCTTGTTTCGTTTCCTGGACTTTCAGGAGCTGTTTACACAACGTTTTGGCCATTCATTTACATGACATTGGCGTTTTGGGGGCCTGAGAACACAAACTTTTAAAAACGTGTTTCAAGGTGCAAGTTTTTGAAAACGGTAACATTATCGTCTCCGTGTAAACTACAAAAATGCGAATTTGAAAACGGTGATGTCATCCACATGCGTATTACATGTTCAGTCTATAGGCGCGCTGTGTTTCTTTACAAAGTGACATCGCCAACTACTGGCCTGGCAGCAGAATACAGTGTTTTTGGTCGTTTTCGCAGTGTGAATGGGGATGGTTTTGATAACATTGTTGTCTGAAAAATACAAAGAAAAATGTTTCTGTTTTTAGTACATAGTTGTTGTGTGTCATGATCCTGTGTTTCCCTGGTTCTGTGTGGACTTTTATGTAATTTCCTGTTCTGCGCCATTTTTTTTATTCTTTTGTAGTTTTTTTTGTTTTTCTTCTGTGATCATTCCCAGGTGTGTCTTGTTTGCCTATTACCCCTCTAGTACTTAAACCCCAGTGTTTTTTGTGTTCCTTGTCGAGTCTTGTCCTACACGGATGTACGTTTGGTGCTACTTGGTGCTACAGAAGAAAGAATGCTACTGTGGCGAGGTGGGCGAGCGAGAGACGTGGGAGGAGCGAGTCCTCTCATGAGGAAGCCCGGAGGCATATAAGGACGAGCAACACCAGTGAAGGACTCGAGACCGGTGTGCCTCGCAGGTGACGCTCATTCTCAATCATGCACCGGTCTCGCTCGCTTCTCTTGCTCGCCCACCTCGCCACAGCTACATTCTGTTATCTGTTCCCTGGTTTTCTGGTCTCTGTGGTTTTGTTATGTTTATTTTGTTATTAAACTCTTTGAGTTTGGATCCAGCTCTGACTTTGTTTTTGAGTTCACCCAGCGTTACAGAAGACTCGACCACAATGGACCTAGCAATGTTTAATTTGGCTCCGACAAGGCAACCGTACCCTCGAGGACCACACCAAAGATTTTTGGGATATTGCCTGCCACACAGACTTCCCAGGCTTCGCCTACTTTTACTGCCACGGACTCAATAACCTCTACCAACCCATACTCCTTCGTGATGGTCCTCGGGGGTCGCTGGTGGAATTCCTGGACTATGCTGCCCTTCAAATAAGTGGTTCATCTTATACTGTGGGGGTAGTAGAGGAGGATTTTAACATGGCCGCAATGCCAGAATCTCCAGCCGTCATGGTCGCCACGCCAGAGCCTATTCATGTCATGGCCGCCACGCCAGAGCCTCTGCACGTCATGGCTGCCAAGCCAGAGCCTCTTCATGTCATGGACGCCACGTCAGAGTCTTCAGCTGTCATGGACGCCACGTCAGTGTTTCCAGCCACCATAAACGTTGCATCTGAAGCTACCAAGGCAGTCCCTAGGCATCTGAAACTGGCTTCCAGTGTGGCAGATCCCTAGCTGTTGTCAATGCGAACAGCCGGCATTCCAAGACCAGCGCCATCTGGCCTACCGGCCTCAGCATACTCAAGCCTGCTGTTTTCTATGCTGCCTTGTCCCAGAGGTTGTACACTTGTCCTCAGTACTCTCTGTAACGGCGGCAGACATTTTGTGTGTTTGGGCTCTCCAGTCCATGAGTCCGCTCCAGAGCCCACTCCTGTCCCAGAGCTCAGTCCTGTGTTGGTTCCAGTCTGTGAGCTCCCTGTCTGCCCTGATATGACCACCAAGGTCGTCCTTCCTGTTTGCCCTGGTACGATCACAGAGGTCGTCCCTGAACTTCCTGTCTATCCTGATACCACCACGGAGGTCGTCTGTGAACTTCCTATCAGCCCTGTTATGGCTATGGAGGCTACAACCGAACACTCTACCTGTTTTGATACGGCCTTTTGTTCCCGTTTCTTGTTTGTTTCCATAGTTACTAATTGGTTAATATATAAGTCCCAGCTGTTCCTTGTTTAGTTGCACATTATCTTGTGTATTTAAACCCTCAGTTGTCAAGTTCTTTACACTAACCAAGCTGTCAAGTTCTTTGCACTGTGGATTATCTTCTTTGTTTTTGTGCTAAATTGCAAAAAAAATAAATAAAGTCACAATACTGTTGCACATGTTAGATATAGTCACAATTACCCTTTTTATTTTTTCACTCTGAGATTGAGACAGAATTCCATCCACGCAAAGAACAATAATGTAGGGGAATCTCTCCTGTGTTCAAATGTTGTTATGACTCCTAAACTTTGCAGTGCCTATGTGTCCTCTGTGAAGACTTTTACCAAAGTCAGAGTATATTTTTTATTTTTTATTTTTTTTTACTTGAAGACATTCAGTATAGGAGAAGGTGAGGCAGAAAAGTAGAAAATGCTGTAATAAGGAAAGATTTAGTTGCAAAGAAACCAACTCCACCTGACTCTCTCTCTCTTATCTTTTCAAGTGTATGTACTTGAGCAGGGGTGAAATGCATGATCAGCTCAAGATGTTCATTGGCTGAGTGTGAAATGCACACACACACACACAAACAGACACACACACACACACACACACACACACACAGCAAGAGTCTCATCGTTCCTGTCCCATTTTGCTCATCAAGACATTACATAATCAACTTGTGGTTAAAGTGAAGATTAAAATGAAAGGAGGACTGCCAGTCCACCAGGCAAGGGGGCACATGCTCTGTGATAAAACACCTATCACTGTCATACCAGCTGTTCTTTTGGCTTTGCTGGGAACTGCCGGGACAAGCACTGTGCCATCTGGGGATCGGTACTAATCTGTGTAAAACTACAAAGTTTGCTTGAAGAAATTAAAGGGGCTATATGTAAGAATTTTCCTGTATTAATCGTTGCTATTGCCAATGTGTGAACAGCTTGTAATGAAAATTCCTAGGTTGTCTATGAAAGACTGTAGACTGATTTTTATGGACGTTTTTTTTGCCAGGAAAATCAAAAGAATGTAACGTTTACGCTCCCGAGAGCCTCTCTTCCGTTCTGTGACACATGAAGCGAATGCTTATAACACTGTTCAGGATAATGCTGAAAGAGCCAGTCTGTACTGTAATGTCCATGTGTCATTCAAACTATAGTCTCACATAGCCAGATCTGAATAGTCTATAATCTCAAAAATACTTAGTCATTTTAATAACCTCATCTGTCGACATGATGACGGTGAATTGCAGAGCTGGTGCAAACATATCCACATCGCTATGATCAGATGCTTTCTTAACTGCTGTTCTGTTATTTTTGTTGGTTGTTTATTTTGTTATTGGGAGGAAAGCGTGCAGCACATATTTACATATTCATCTAAACGTCGCTCTCAGCAGCGTGGATGCATCTGGATGTTCGTTAACAGCATGTCGCTGCAAAGGTATTTCCAACTTCTTTTACTTCCAAGCAACTCGCCGTGAGAATATCAGGGCATTGAATCACGTTCAGTCAGCACAAGCAAAATAAGTTGCTGGCTCCAGTTCACTTAACGGCCACCGGTTTCGCTAATAACAAGGGTTTATAAATTCTACATAAGAAAAAATGTAAGCTATACCTTAAAGTAGATGAATTGGAGAACATGAACTCTAACCATTAGTTTTCCACCATCCCGAAAAGAGAAAGGAAAATTCTATCACAGAGTTACTAACCTTCTTATTCTTTGCTGCTCAACTTGTGACCTGCAAGGGGTTGCAATAAACTTTGATAAATTAGGCTTCAGTTGTTTTCATTAGTTTGGATGAAAATTACAGGGCATGTTTGCAAGAGCTTATGTGTGCAAACTGACTTTTATGAAGGCTTTCAGGTCAGGTCTGGTTCTGAGGCGAGTATAAAGATCAGAGAGGTGCCTGATGGGAAGGCTATACATTCTTAAAAATAAAGGTTCCCATGGAAGTTTCCAAAGCCTATCAGGGTCTATCAGGATGGACCAGAGCATAACAGTCAATTGTTTGCCTATTTAATGATGGAATTGTATATCATTACAGCAGAGGGCTTCCATATATGAATCAGAGCATGTTAATTATTTATTCTCTCTCCATGCTGATTTGGCAGTTTTTGGGTCTCATTAGCATACGCCGCAGTGTGGTGCATAAAGAGCAGGTTTACAGAGACCCCCCCAGTGCTAATGAGAGGGCAAACCTCTAACACCTGACCTCAGTCAGAGGCAGACATAGAGAGAGAGAAGGAGAGAGAGAAGGGATGTGTGTAGCAGAGATCTGTCAGCTGAGCTTGTCAATGCTCTCTGCTCTTTCTCGACTCTGTAGCACAGCAAATGTGAACACCCACACCAAACACACATCCTCTGACTCAAACTGATTCTCTCTCATCAAGATAACTTCAGCAAAGATCAACTGAGCCCTTAGTTGATACATTTTCTCCTGGTTTCACAGACAAGGCTTAAGCCTAATCCCAGACTCAAATGCATGTTTGAGCTGTTTTAACTGAAAGCAATTTGCACTGATATATCTTAAAATATGTCAGTGCCATTGTTTTGTCTCAAGATGCAGACCAGCAACATTTATAAAAGCCACGTAAATGCCTTAATTAAACTAAGGCCTGATCCTGGCTTAATCTAAACCCTGTCTGTGAAACCAGGCCTAAGTGTCCCCTACCCTTTGTAAAGAAGGGTGCGTTAGAACTAAAAACTGATGTTTTGCTCAAAACTGTTGATCTGCTGAATTTCAAACAATGCTATAACTTCTGCTATAACTAAGCTCTCTTTCCATTGCTAAACTGCATGCATGTATGTGTGTGTATGTTAGATTAGTCTAAGTGTTTAGTCTAGTTAATAAAGTCTTGTTCGTGTCACATGTAAAGTTGTTTGTGGTTCATGCTCATATACTGGAGTCCCAGAGCATGCCGATTTTGGCTACATGCTCTGAATAGTACTGTACAGTAAGAAAGATATTTCCCACACCCCGGAAGAAATTAATAAATTTAATTTCTTAGAATTAAATAACACTGGACGAACTGGTTAATTGATTGTGGTATTAAAGGAGTAGTTCACTTTAAAATGAATTTTACCCCATGATTTACTCACCCTCAAGACATCCTAAGTGTATATGACTTTCTTCTTTCTGATGAACACAATCAAAGTTATATTAATAAATATCCTGATGTTTCCAAGATTTATAATGGCAGTGAACGGGGCTCACGAGTTTGAAGCTCAAAAAAGTGCATCCATTTATCATAAATGTACTCCACACGGCTCCAGGGGTTAATAAAGGCCTTCTGAAGTGAATCAATGGGGTTGAGCTAGATATTTTACTTTACAACGTGTTAAATATGGATATTTTTCTTATAAAATCCCATCGATTCGCTTCAGAAGGCCTTCATTAACCCCCCAGAGCCGTGTTGAGTACATTTATGATAAATGGATGCACTTTTTTGAGCTTCAAACTCGTGAGCCCCGTTCACTGCCATTATAAATCTTGGAAACATCAGGATATTTAATAATATAACTCCAATTGTATTCGTCTGAAAGAAGAATGTCATATACACTCAGGTGAGGGTGAGTAAATCATGAGGTAATTTTCATTTTAAAGTGAACTACTCCTTTAATCCTGCTACATCATGTAAATTCTTGCAGCTGATCTAAATATTTATAATTAATTAACTAGTTATGATTAATTATTCATATTTCTTTTTGAGCTAATTTGTCACACACAGTTTAATATCACTTTTAAAAATAGGTTCTTTATGGGCATCTATTGTTCCTTGAAGAAATGTTAACATTCATGGAACCTTTCCATTGCACAAAAACATTCTTTAGATTATTAAAATGTCCTTCACACTAAGAAAAAAAAAAAATCTCCTAATGCATTCGGGTCCATTTTGACCCAGAAATTTTTTTCTTCTTTAAATATCCATTTAATAATTTTCGTTATTTTTCAAAATAAAAATATAAGAGATACAACCATTTAAAATAAATTGTTACACATTTTGAGTTCGGGTCTGTTTTGACCCAAAAGTGAACTGTGGCTTTGCACATGAAATAATTTTTTGTTTTTATTTTATTTATTTATTTTACATCTATTAGTTAGATTTGTCTCCAAATACTTCTGTAAAATACATTTAGCCTCTTTCCTACACTTACATTTTTTCCTTCCCACTGAGACTGCATTTTGTTAATTAACATGCTTACACACACACACACACACACACACACACACACACACACACACACACACACACACACACACACGTAAAAATTCTGAAATCCTATTGATGAACCATTGAAAAGGAGAATTCAAAAGAAGATTCAGGCTGTTTATCATCTTTATCTGTTTATCATCTCATCTGAAATTAAAAGTTTATGCAAGTAAAATGAATATATTTAGTTTGAAAACATTTCAGAGTAATACTGATGTTGTTTTGATGTTTTGTTAGAAAAACAATGTGTAGTTTTCATAAATTTAGACTTTATTTATACTGGTGGTAATTCTCATATTATATGTTCTTATTAATGTCATATGATGATATATTCAAATAAAATTTCTCACAAATATTGATAAAAATATATCTTTTCTTGCATCACACTGTTTTTTGCTGTAGTTCTTGTAACATTTTAAATTTCAAAGAATTTCTAAATTTTTTAATAATGAATGAATGAAGTAATAGCATGATAAAAACATGGTAACATTCAAAACTTTAAAGAATGTACCCATTCCCTTATTAATTTAGTTGAAAAATGTTATGTTATTACTGTTTTATAAGCTTATAATGTTCCACATGGTTCAAACCATAGACCGTAAAAAAATATGGACGACGCCTTCACTATCTTCCACTAAAAGAAAGTGAAGCCGCCAATGTCCGAATATGGCGCTGACATCTTTTGCTGATTTGGGACCCGAGTCTGCGCAGTAGAGAGCAGGAAGTAGAGCCGCAGTATCAAGGCCCCGCCCACACTCTCGCAGATGCAGAACAACTCATTATGTCGGTGTGAAATGAACAGTTATGGAAATGTAGAAATTAAAGCTAAAGCTTCAATCTCCTCCCGAAAATCCCGAAAAAAGTCTGTTAGTGCCTCAGTGACTACTTCGCTCAGAGAAGCTGTCAATCACAGCTGTCAATCACGACGTCACACCCCCCTTTTTATAGCATCAAATAACTAACTAAAACCAAACTTATTTAAAAAAACGAACACTTACATCAGCGTGATAAAATGACCTAAAATGACAGAAACCATCTTTTAAAAAATTATTTGAAGTCTAATTTGATTGTTTAGTTTGTCTCACATCCCGTTAGATTACATGGAGAGGGCGGGGTTTATGAGCTATACTGGGACCAGCCACCTGGGGGCGATCAAGACGCTTTGGCTTCACTTTTCAGGACTTGTGCGGCACGATTGGTTCAAACAGACCTGGCAATGCAACAGGCGTATGTATACATTACAAGGGTTAAGACCTGGTCACTGAAAAGTTCTTTGTGAAACCCAGAATGGTTCTTCTATGGCATCGCTGCTAAAACCACCTCTTTAGTGTGTTTAATATTGACTGAGACAAAAAAAAAAAACGAAAATGCTTTAAAGGGATTCTGTCATCAATTACTCACCCTCATGTCATTCCAAACCTGTATGACGTCTTCTGTGGATGATATTTCGAAGAATATTTCAGTGTTGTTTGTCCATACAATAAAAATCAATTAGGTCAAATGTTAATTTGTACCCCATTAACTTTTACTCAGTTGACCAAAAAATACGGAAATATTCTTCAAAATATCTTTATGTTCCATATAGGAAAAAGTCATACAGGAAGCCTCTCTTTATAAGGTTTAGCAACTGGCAAATCCTGACCCATATGCGGCGTTTCACTAGAACAGGTTCAGTCCTAATTTAAGGAAACAAAGCAAACTGTACGTCAGTTAACATAGCAATTTCACCTTTCTCTCACCTCAGTGCACAATCCATATATAATAACCATAAAGGCTAGACAAGACTCTGGACTCTGCCGCTTGCTTTCTCTTTCTTTCACCTTTTAAGAAGCTCTATAAAAAGTTATTTAACTTTGTCTCCAACACCATCCACACAGCTGTTCCCAGATGGTTCCCCTCTGTCAAACCCACTACATCGAACACACACTTACACAACATCTGACACACACCGAATCAACTGACAAGGCACTGTTAAATGACTTGCAAGATTTATGCGTGGATAGAAACACTTACGACTTACATAACAGTTTTGTCTCTGGAAGGTTTTCAAGATGTCTGTAAAAAGTAGGAAAGCCTTGTGGGATTGGACTGTTTTGTTTTGCTTATTACGTTCCTATATTAAAAAGACATTACAGGGCATCTGTTTGGCTGTGCTCAGAAATGCGTCTCACGAGGGGAACATGTAAATTATGAGGAGACTGCTGTGTATTTTAGGAGAGCCCATACTGTACATTAGGATTGGAACATTAAGTACATTAGTAAATAAATTGTAACAGATGATATCTCTTTAATATCTGAAATTATACTCTTCTGCTCCAAGAGTAGGCCTACTTTCTGAGAACTTTTGTTGGTGCCTAACACTTCACACATTTTCTCTTGAGAAAAAGAGCCGAGTCATCTCACATGTGCTAGAGTTTCTTAAGGGACGTGATCAATGTCTCAAACTGTGCTGAGCTTTTCCAAGATGCCAAGACTGCAATGTAATGTTAGTGGTGTTCCTGAATTTGAAATGAATTTAGCTAAATTATAATTTGGATTTGAATGTAAAGGAGTAGAATTAAAATTGATTGAAAATCAAAGAAACGTTTCTTTTTTCAAGACAGTGTTGAATTGAAAGTGAGCCAATTCTTCAGTTCTAAACTTTGCAAAAACCAGCTCTTGATTTGGTCTCCTGGGCTTTGATAGAGTAACCTCTGAATGAAAAAATTCTCCTGAACACAGGAGAAAAGGACATTGCCCGTACAGTATTTGGCTGATGTGGATGCTGGCTTATACTGCTGTGAGGAGGGCAAGGTATTATCCTCCACAGGAAGAGACACAGACAGAAAGAGAGAGAGACCTGGCACAATTTGATGTTTGTTTCCCATTATAAATTGTGGGATGTAATGTGATAGTGAGTTCAGGTAAGGTTAACCGGATTTTTTAAAGCTCTTAAAACATGTGTTCAAAAAAGATTGGAGCGCACGCACAGATGCACACACCCACGTATCTACAAGCACACACTTACAGAAGGAGCTGCTTTCGTCCTTTGTGCCGTCCAAGGTGCCATCGGGTAACATCTGCAGGTAGAAGCCATGCCGACAATACAGACGTGTGACGATACCTTTCAGCTGAGGCTCTGAGAGAAAGAGAGAGAACATTTCATTAAACATGTTGTGCCTATGTAATGGAAGAAAGCTAGTAAGTGCTGTGTGAGTAAACCTCACTCCCCTGGCCTCAAGAGGCGCACTAGCGACAGACACAGCACAGTACATGCGCAGTACAATTGTTGTGACTCTTCTGATTTTCTGGCGCATGCGTTGTTGTGCGTGCACCGGCCTCAAAAATTGGGCTGCACGTGGACGGGGTGTGCGGACGCCTGAGAACCCTCCTGATGACGAAAATTATGTCACACGGACGGTGCACGGACAACCGGAGTATACTTTGGGCTTTAGCCGGAGATGCCGGTTCGAATCGCGCTTGGAGCGAGGCAAGTAGAACTGGAGCTGTTACATTTGGTGTCGTGACCCGGATGGGAGTGAGGTTTAGGGGGGTGAGTGTAACGGAAGCAAACTAGTGAGACCTGTGCATGTAAACCTCACTCCTCTGACCTTAAGAGGCGCACTAGCTAAAGACTGCGGTCTTTAGTGTCATTGTTAGCATGCCAGTCTCCCATGCCAGAGACGCCGGTTCGAATCCCTCTTAGATTGGTGCGAGTAGAACCAGAGGGGTTACATTGGTGCCGTGACCCAGATGGGGATTAATTTTAGGGGTAAGTGTGATGGAAGCAAGCTAGTGAGAGCTGTGCAGGTAAACCTCACTCCCCTGACCTTAAGAGGCGCACTAGCGACTGACACTAGAGACTGCAGTCTTTAGCAACCTTGTTAGCGTGCCCACCCCCCATGCCGGAGACGTCAGTTCGAATCCCACTCGGAGTGGTGTGAGTAGAACCAGAGGGGTTACATTGGTGCCGTGACCCGAATGGGGGTGAGGTTTAGGGGGGTCAGTGTAACGGAAGCAAGCTAGTGAGAACTGTGCAGATAAACCTCACTCCCCTGGCCTCATGAAACGCACTAGCTAGAGACTGCAGTCTTTAGCATCCTTGTTAGCATGCCAGTCTCCTATGCCAGAGACGCCGGTTCGAATCCCTCTTGGAGTGGTGCGAGTACAACCAAAGGGGTTATATTGGTGCCGTGACCCAAAGGGAGTGAGTTTTAGGGGGGTAAGTGTAATGGAAGCAAGCTAGTGAGAACTGTGCAGGTAAACCTCACTCCCCTGGCCTCAAGAGGCGCACAAGCGACTGACGGTAGAGACTGCGGTCTTTAGTGTCCTTGTTAGTGTGCCCGCCTCCCATGCTGGAGACGCCGGTTCGAATCCTGATCGAATCCTGTTTGGAGCGGTGCAAGTGGAATCAGAGAAGCTAAGTTGGTACCGTGACCCAAAGGGAGAGAATTTTAGGGGGGGTAAGTTTAATGGAAGCAAGCTAGTGAGAGCTGTGCAGGTAAACCTCACTCCCCTGACCTTAAGAGGCGCACTAGCGACTGACACTAGAGACTGCGGTCTTTAGCAACCTTGTTAGCATGCCCACCCCCCATGCCGGAGACGTCAGTTCGAATCCCACTCGGAGTGGTGTGAGTAGAACCAGAGGGGTTACATTGGTGCCGGGACCCGAATGGGGGTGAGGTTTAGGGGGGTCAGTGTAACGGAAGCAAGCTAGTGAGAACTGTGCAGATAAACCTCACTCTCACTGGCCTCATGAAACGCACTAGCTAGAGACTGCAGTCTTTAGTGTCCTTGTTAGCGTGCCCACCTCCCATGCTGGAGACGCCGGTTCGTATCCCACTTGGAGTGGTGCGAGTGGAACCAGAGGGGTTACATTGGTGCCGTGACCCAAAGGGAGTGAGGTTTAGGAGGGTAAGTGTAATAGAAGTCAGCTAGTGAGAACTGTGCAGGTAAACCTCACTCCCCTGACCTTAAGAGGCGCACTAGCGACTGACACTAGAGACTGCGGTCTTTAGCAACCTTGTTAGCATGCCCACCCCCCATGCCGGAGACGTCAGTTCGAATCCCACTCGGAGTGGTGTGAGTAGAACCAGAGGGGTTACATTGGTGCCGGGACCCGAATGGGGGTGAGGTTTAGGGGGGTCAGTGTAATGGAAGCAAGCTAGTGAGAACTGTGCAGATAAACCTCACTCTCACTGGCCTCATGAAACGCACTAGCTAGAGACTGCAGTCTTTAGTGTCTTTGTTAGCGTGCCCACCTCCCATGCTGGAGACGCCGGTTCGTATCCCACTTGGAGTGGTGCGAGTGGAACCAGAGGGGTTACATTGGTGCCGTGACCCAAAGGGAGTGAGGTTTAGGAGGGTAAGTGTAATAGAAGCCAGCTAGTGAGAACTGTGCAGGTAAACCTCACTCCCCTGGCCTCAAGAGGTGCACTAGCGACTGACGTTAGAGACTGTGGTCTTTAGTGTCCTTGTTAGCGTGCCCGCCCCCCATGCCGGAGACGCCGGTTCAAATCTCACTTGGAGCGGATTAAGTAGGACCTGTTACACCTATGTATGCTAAAAAGGAAACATCTAAATGCATCTTAAATGATACATGCTTGTGGTACATCAGAAGTGGAGGTTATATCAGGACGAATGGATTTAGAAAGACTGAAACCAACACACACACTAACAAGCACAAATCAGACGCTACATCTTTAATTTCACAGCTTACCTCAAAAGACTTGTACAATGTCAGCCTTAACAAACTAAAATACAACCATCCGTGTTTACAAAGCACATTAAGGAGATGAGAAGTTGTTTCTGTCTGTACTGGACAATGGATGGTGGTGAAATGACAGGAATAAAACATTCAGGGTTTCTCTTTCTTGTGTCTACTCTTCTTCTCAGAGTTTACAGCACTAACACTCTCATAAAAAGGAACAAAAGCTGTTATTGGGGCGGTACCCTTTCAAAACGTACATGTTTGTACCTTATTTACCCCAAAAGGGTGCATATTAGTACTATAACAGTACATATCAGAATCTAAATGGAACATATTAGAACCTTTTGTAAGGCTACTTTCTCAGTGACAAAACAAACTACACATAAGAGTTCAGTGAAATGGTTCAACATTATCTAAACTCTTGCTAGAATGAGATGCAAAACAGAGCAGAAGAAAGTAAGACTAGATTAAAGAATTACTGATGTATGAAATAAAACTGGACTGTGTAACATTATGGTTCAAATTCTAAAGATGGCTGAGCGCTTGTTTCTCTGGCGCATAAGGTCTATAGAGAGGTTACTAAAAATTAGACCAAATAGAAAATGTCTTCTGGCTTTATGGGTTTTTGAAGGAGAAGGGAGGTGATAGATGTTTAACTATAACAGCTGGTAAGGGAAGTGCCAAGCAGTCTGTTGAAGATCTGTGTAAAACAGCACAAATGGGACACTGGTAATGAAACAGGAAGGTTATGAGACATGTCACTGTGCTAAAGCAAGTATATTAAAACCGTTAAGTTCACATTCACAAAACTGAGGGAAACTAAACGTAAATGCAAAATTTTTTTTTTAGCATAACATAAATAAACATAAAAATCTAATTATGATTATTCATATTATTATTATTCTCTGTCTTTTCTTTGTAATGCCCATCTGGGAACTACAGTTGCTGAATTACTAATAGTAACTAAACTGGCACATTCACAGAAATGTTAATTTATGTGCACTGCGTCTGTAAAACTAAAATGAATAAAGAAATAAAGTCATATTAAATGTGTGTGTAAGTTTTGTGTGTTCTTTACAACTTTCAACAAAACTTCTACAAAAATAACCCACAGTTTTTTTGAGGTGGATTTTAAGTGTAAACACAGACTGCTCATTAAATATTAAGCAATCCCATTAAAAGCACAGATGACAGGTAAAGTGTCTATTGTTGCGGCAGTAATGCAGAGCTTAGAGTCTAGAGAAACCTTGTGAAGGTTAAAGACAGAAAAATAAATATATAAATAGTAATAAAGTGTTAAATATTTACTAAAAACAACATACATACAGTATATACTGAGTATAGTGTGTATGTATATATATATATATACAGTATATACAGTATATATACAGTATAAGATATTTGAGCACCAAATCATTATTATATTATATTATATTATGTTACGTTACGTTATATTATTACATGGCTCTGTGGAATACTTGATTCTGATTGGTCAATCGCATCATCCAGCAGTATGTTATTCCCCGATAACAACCAGTAAAAACAGCTAATACAGGCTCATCCGGGTAACTTAAGTCAGCGCCATATATACGCTTGTTTTTTTTTTTCCGTGGAAGTTTTGCGTTTGATGAGCTAATAAAACATTAAAACTCAAATCAATATTTTATGCACAATTATTTATGTCATCCGGGTATCACAGACTTGCTCTCTTGTTTCATGCAAACGCAGCTGCTGCCATTTTGCAGCGATTGTTTTGTACACTGTAATGGATTATAAAATAACAAACAGGTACAATTTTTAAAACAGTTTAATCTCAAATCAAAATCTCATAATTATTTATGTGGCTAAATGCCGTGTAATAAGTGGTATGACTGTACCGTATCCCTTAAAGGGTTAGTTCACCCAAAAATGAAAATTAGCCCATGATTTACTCACCCTCAAGTCATCCTAGGTGTATATGACATTCTTCTTTCAGACGAATAAATTATATTATATTAAAAAAGTCCTGGCTAATCCAAGCATTATAATGGCAGTGAATTGTTGCCTCGTTTATGAAGTCCATAAAAGTGCATCTATCCATCATATAACTGCTCCACACGGCTCCGGGGGGTTAATAAAGGCCTTCTGAAGCGAAGTGGTGCGTTTGTGTAAGAAAAATATCCATATTTAAAACTTTATAGACTAAAATAACTAACTTCCGGTGGATTGCCGTACGCATCGATTTACGACTAAAGAGTAACCCTTGACCCTTGACGCATGCGTATTGACGAACGCAGAAGCGCAGAGGATAGAGCAAAACAAAACGTAGCGTCGGAGGTTACTCTTTTAGCGCAAGTCGACTCGCGCACCGCTGACCGCCGGAAGCTAGTTATTTTAGTCTATAAAGTTTTAAATATGGATATTTTTCTTACATAAACACGCCACTTAACCCCCCGGAGCCGTGTGGAGCAGTTATATGATGGATAGATGCACTTTTATGGACTTCATAAACGAGGCAACAATTCACTGCCATTATAATGCTTGGATTAGCCAGGACTTTTTTAATATAAAGAATGTCATATACACCTAGGATGACTTGAGGGTGAGTAAATCATGGGCTAATTTTCATTTTTGGGTGAACTTACCCTTTAATGTCCGTCTTGAACTTGCCGCTTGCTAGCAACTGCTTCTTCGCGGAAGCTTTGTGTTTAAAGACCTAATAAAATAAAACATTGCAACTACATGTCATCTAACTCTCATTAGAGTATTAGTTTACTGTAGTAGATTGTTAGGTTATTATATGTTAGGGTTCGGGTTAGTAGAATAAGTTGACATGTAGTTGCAAAGTAACTTATAGTCAGTGTTGGGGAGCATCAAAATAAAGTGTTAGCAGGTATTAAAGGGTTAGTTCACTTCAAAATGAAAATTTCCTGATAATTTACTCACCCCCATGCCATCCAAGATGTTCATGTCTTTCTTTCTTCAGTGGAAAAGAAATTAAGTTTTTTGAGGAAAACATTTCAGGATTTTTCTCCACACAATGGACTTCAATGTCAACCAAAATGTTGAAGGTCCAAATCAATGCAGTTTCAAAGGGCTTCGGAGGGCTCTGCACGATCCCAGACGAGGAATAGGATCTTATCTAGCGAAACCATTGGTCATTTTCTAAACAAAAGAAAAATGTATATACTTTTTAACCTAAACTGCTCATCTTGCGCTGCTCTGCGACACACCATGGATTGAGCAATCACGTCGGAGACTAATACAATACGGGCGATTTTGAAGTTGAAGATGGAGTGTTTTTCGGTAAAGGGCATTTGTATTAGTCTTCGCACGTTCACTTGGGGCGGTACTTCCGCCTACGTCTAGCGTGACCTTTCCGACGTGATTGTGCAATCCGTGGCACGACGCAGCGCAAGATGAGCAATTTAGGTTAAAAAGTATATAAATGTTTATTTTTTCTTAAAAATGACTGATGTTTTCACTAGATAAGACCCTGTTCCTCGGCTGGGATCGTGTAGAGCCCTCCGAAGCCCTTCGAAGCCCTTTGAAACTGCATTGATTTGGACCATCAACATTTTGGTTGCCATTGAAGTCCATTATGTGAAGAAAAATCCTGGAACGTTTTCCTCAAAAACGTAATTTCTTTTCGACTGAAGAAAGAAAGACATGAACATCTTGGATGAGATGGGGGTGAGTAAATTATCAGGAAATTTTCATTTTAAAGTGAACTAATCCTTTAAGCAGACAGTACTAATACTCTAATGAGAGTTAGGGTGCTTTCACACCTGAGTGTTTGTTTCGGAACCTGGTGCGTTTTCTCCCTTGGTTCGGTTCGTTTAGGCATATGTGAACACGGCAATCACGCTCAGATCAACAGCAAAACAATCAATCCGACACCGCCTGAACGAGGTGGTCTCGGCCCGATTGCAAACGAACTCTAGGACGGTTCGCTTGAGGTGTGAAAGCAATCCGACCCAATGGACCAACGAACCAAATGGTATTATAATTCATAACGGGAAATGTGCTATATAAAAAGCACCTCTTCATCTTAAAATGTGTAATTGCGTTGTGTAAATGTAGTATATAATTTAACAGCGGCAATGACGACTACATTCGTATAGTGTTTGCGTGTGTCTCGACAGTTACAAATAAAGCCACAATAAGCTAATGGAGCGAACGTGTCAATCATCTCGATGGATGACGCAGAGGAAACTCTGACCAATAAGTTGTACTCGCATGTGACTTGCTAAACACATTTTGGTACGCTTTGAAAGGTTGCCTTGTGAAAGCAAACCGAAAGTCCCTGTTTCGAAACAAAACAAACGATCTATAGGTGTGAAAACGCCCTTAGTTGACATGTAGTTGCAAAATTACTTATAGCTAGTAGAATGTCTAAAGTGGACCATCAAAAAAAATTAAATTCGCTCACTTTGTGTAACTCCCAGTTCCTCCCAGCACTCCCTATGTAAAACACTGCAGAAATAGTTTGATCTCTCTCTCTCACTCAGTCTTTCCCTCCTCTATTTGCTAGTGTCCATTGATCAGTTCTGAAGGTGAGGCCCTGGGGGGCCAAACTACAATTTTAACATTCAGCTACATGGCACAGAGTCTGACTGCCAACAGACAAATCACGGCTCACAGACGCAGGGAGAGAAATATGTGTGCGCTTTTGCAATAAAGGCTCCACACAAAGCAAAGAGGTGGCAAAAAACGATATTCGCAGATTAAACCCGCATATTCTGCCACGATAAGGCACATTTCCTTCATCTCCTCTGATTCGGGGAGTGTAGGAAATTCCCTGCAGATCCGTCTTTGTCAGCCTCTTTAGCAGCGCCGTGACACGCTTTGAAAGCCACACACAGAGCGGCAGTGATACACAAGCCCTCTCTGTCTTCAGTCTGCACTGCATAACCATAAAACCCATCTCTGGGGACAGAGGGTGTGAAGGGCACTCCTGATGGGCGATATTGATGTGAGTTTGAGTGCGTGCGCGCAGGGATGCCAGTCTGCCAAGAGCCCAGCCTTCAACAAAAGTTACACAGACACATTGGCCCACCGGGGACATCACCTGGTTAGAGATCTCCGTTCGCTCTCTATGCCTCACTATCTGTCCTATAAGCCCCGTCAGCGTGAGTTATGTGGTTTTGCATCTCTCTGAATAACACCATACATCAACCAATCAGCTGGAGATGGAGTCGTCGCCTTCCAGAGGGGGAGAGGAAAGTGAACGAGTGTTACGGAGGGAGAACAAGAGAGCGGCCAGAAGTTATGGCACGGTTATTTTATAGGAAGACATTCACATGCTAAATAAAAGGGGAAGACTCTCATACTTCACGCAAAGCATCGATAAAGCTTTCAGGCACAACAGATCCTAACAAAAGTCTGGCTCCTCCACTGCCATATCTCATTCTGAGAAAGAAAGGGAAAGGGAAGAGAGAGACGAAGAGCGATACAAACAGAGCTGAAGCTGCATTAATTATCCAGCATGTGAGCACTTTAAAGGGGTCATATACATTTTTGTAGATCTTTTTTCCCACTTACAATATTAGTAAAGCT
Source organism: Coreius guichenoti (assembly GCA_039654105.1). Taxonomy (NCBI): domain Eukaryota; kingdom Metazoa; phylum Chordata; class Actinopteri; order Cypriniformes; family Gobionidae; genus Coreius; species Coreius guichenoti. The sequence continues at coordinate 51,101,786 of CM077168.1, forward strand.
TTTTTGTGCCAAAAATAGTGTTTTTTATGACCATTTTCTTTCTGTTCTATTACGAAATTAACACCTTTATTCAGTAAGGACGCATCAAATTGATCTTGAGCAGCAAATCATCATATCAGAATGATTTCTGAAGGATCATGTGACACTGAAGACTGAAGTAATGATGCTGAAAATTCAGCTTTGATCACAGGAATAAATTACATTTTAAAATATATTAAAACATATTTTTAATTGTAATTGTATTTATCAATATTACTGTTTCTACTGTATTTTTATCAAATAAACACAGCCTTGGTGAGCATATAAGAGTTCTTTCAAAAACATTTAAAATTTCTTACCGACCCCAAATGTTTAAAGGGGTGGTTGATTATGATTTCACTTTTTTAACTTTAGTTAGTGTGTAATGTTGCTGTTTGAGCATAAACAACATCTGCAAAGTTACAACGCTCAAAGTTCAAAGCAAAGGGAGATATTTTCTTGTACAGAAATCACTTTTTAAGAACTACAACTAACGGCTGGTAGGGACTACAACGAGCTTATTCACGGGTTGGTGACAAATTTGCAAAATTTACATAAACCCCGCCCCCAGTGAACACACTAAGGCCATGTTGAGAAGAGGAAGAGTTGTTGTGGTACATTTGGCAGTCTGCTCAAGCTGTACATAATACAATACAGTACGTAACACAAATGCAATAGCATGTCATAAAAGCAAGATGACTAGATAAGTTATAACTGTAATTAAAATAAACTATACCTGCTCTATCTTCATGCAGCAGATATTCTCTGGCTCTGAAGGAATCTTACAACAATTCCCACACGTGTGATTTATAGATTATCATGACAGAATATGCTAATCAATGATTTGAAGATAGTTAACTCCACATCAGCTACATAAATTCATCAACTAACCATTCAGAAACGTCCTGTCTCATTCTACATGTTGTCACTTCTTCTTGAGTCTCTCCATCACTGTCCGACTCCGGTTTAAACATAAAAGGCTGAACAGTTTCTGACATTTTCAGTGCGAGTCTGCCTGAGGAGCTTTTGAAGCTCCGCACTCTTCCTGAAAGCTCATTTGCATTTAAAGTGACACACACAAAAACTACAAATTTTTGGTCACCCTCAAAAAATTACGATTTTAACATGCTATAAAAAATTATCTGTGTGGTGATATATTCACATGCACACTCTGGGGACATCAGAGACTTATTTTACATCTTGTAAAAAGGGGCATTATAGGACCCCTTTAAATGCAAATTTTTATGCTGGTAAAATTTTTAAACTATAATGTGAAAATGCAGAACTAGTAATGGGTGCATAATTCTGTACTGTGAAATGGTCATAAGTCATTTAAATGTACAGTTCAAATTCAGTCCACTCAACAAACCTAAAAGCACATAAATCAGATCATCTAATAAACATTATTCTGATTCCTCTCGGCTGCCTCTTCACTTTAAAAACCTGCAGACTACTTCTTGTTTTGCATAAAATGACTAAAACACAATTGTCAAGCACAATGTTGCCTGTGCTGAGCTAACAGAAGTGTAGCCTACACAAATGCATGCTTCATATTCAGGGGATGTATTAGGTTAAAGTGCATAAAATTACAGTGGACGCTCTCTGCGGCCTAATGTGACCATGAGTGATGAAGTGCTAACCAAGGCTGTAATGACAATATTTAGATGGATAATCAATCACTTGCCTTGAGATCTATCTATCTATCTATCTATCTATCTATCTATCTGTCTGTCTGTCTGACTGTCTGTCTGTTTGTCTGTCTGTCCGTCCGTCCGTCCGTCCGTCCGTCCGTCCATCCATCCATCGTTTTATCTGTCTATCATCCATCTGTCCGTCCGTCCGTCCGTCCATCCATCCATCGTTCTATCTGTCTATCATCCATCTGTCCGTCCGTCCATCCGTCCATCCGTCCATCCATCCATCCATCCATCCATCTATTCTATCTATCATCCTTCTGTCCGTCTGTCCATCGTTCTATGTCTGTCTGTCTGTCCGTCTGACCTCCGTTTTATCTATTTATCATCCATCTGTCCGTCTGTCTGTCTGTCTGTCTGTCTGTCCGTCGATCGTTCTATCTGTCTATCATCCATCTGTCCGTCCGTCCGTCCGTCCGTCCGTCCGTCCCTCCCTCCATCCATCCGTCCATCCATCCATCCATCCATCTATCCTATCTATCATCCTTCTGTCCGTCTGTCCGTCCGTCCATCGTTCTATCTGTCTGTCTGTCCGTCTGACCTCCGTTTTATCTATTTATCATCCATCTATCCGTCTGTCTGTCTGTCTGTCCGTCGATCGTTCTATCTGTCTATCATCCATCTGTCCGTCCGTCCGTCCGTCCGTCCCTCCCTCCATCCATCCGTCCATCCATCCATCCATCCATCTATCCTATCTATCATCCTTCTGTCCGTCTGTCCGTCCGTCCATCGTTCTATCTGTCTGTCTGTCCGTCTGACCTCCGTTTTATCTATTTATCATCCATCTATCCGTCTGTCTGTCTGTCTGTCCGTCGATCGTTCTATCTGTCTATCATCCATCTGTCCGTCCGTCCGTCCCTCCGTCCATCCGTCCATCCATCCATCCATCCATCCATCCATCCATCCATCCATCTATTCTATCTATCATCCTTCTGTCCGTCTGTCCGTCTGACCTCCGTTTTATCTATTTATCATCCATCTATCCGTCTGTCTGTCTGTCTGTCTGTCAGTCTGTCTGTCCGTCCATCGTTCTATCTGTCTATCATCCACCTGTCCTTCCATCTATCTGTCTGTCTGTCTATCAATGGATGTGAATGTCAAGAAAGAAATACCCACATATACACACAGAGGTCACAACAGACAGGAAGGTGCAGTTTAGGATTTATTAAAGTCAGACTAATGGACCCTTTTTCCCTTTGTAAAGCTTAATGATTTGTGTCTAAACGAACTGGGACATGTTTGAGGTCTGCCAATGGGACGAGAGAATGCAGTGAAGGGGGAGAGATGGAGAAGAAAAGCAGCTGCCACCAGAAAACAAAGTGAGAATGAAAAGAAAGAGATGAGAGGAAAAGATAAGGTGCCCCTTAACGAAAAGAAAGAAAGAAAGAAAGAAACATGCGATATAGTAGTATATGTTACAGAGTAACAAAAAATATATGATGAAACCGTGTCAGAGATTGTTGACATTGTGTGTTTTATTCATGCATTATGCACCACTGTATTTATACATAAGTGCTTCCATTGCATTTTTAGCAGCATGAAAACTGATTCCTAATTCATTATCCTCACATTCTTTGCCATCAAATTCTCACCATTTCCAACTAGTGACCAACAGGGTGGCCTCCAGTGATAAAATTGCGTAGGGGTCTAAACAAACCAATCCAGGCATCTTTTCAGTCTCTCTTTCAATTCATCCCGAGGAAAAGGGATCACTGAACATTCACCTCAGGACACAGCAACCCAGATTTCTCCATCTGTCCTTGCACCACTTGCGCTTCATATGTTACTTTAAGTGCTGCAGAAGGTTTACACACCAGAACCCCACTGCTTGTGTAACTGAAGTGTCTCTGTGTGTGTGTGTGCATGTGTGTGGTCATGCTGGCACGCTGCGTGACAGAGACAGATGATGTGATGATAGAGGGCTGGTCTGGTGTGAGTATTTGCGTCAGTGCCTCCTGACCCAAAGCTCTCTTTGCCTTACACACTCCCACCATGCATTAGTTAATGACCATTGCTGCTGCATACACACACATCTCACGCCTGAGACAGTCTGATGTGTGTGTGTGTGTGTGTGTGTGCATCACTCTCCACTTTTTCCTCTAATGTTTGCAAAAGCATAAAGACCTTTAAAACCCTTTCAGATTTTTGGAGTTTCAATGCAACTTCCAAATAAAATTGTACGAATACTTAATAATTTATTTGCACAATTATTGTTGGTAAAAATATGAAATTAAATATTATTACAATTTAAAATACTGTAAGTACTATATTTTAAAATGTAATGTAGTCCTGTGATCAAAGCTGAATTTTCAGCATCATTACTCCAGTCTTCAGTGTCACATGATCCTTCAGAAATCATACTAATATGATGATCAAGAAACATTTATGATTATTATGTTGAAAACTGTTGAGCTGCTTCATATTGTTGTGGAAACTGTGATGCGTTTCTTTTAGGATTCTTTGATGAATATTGGTTCAAAAGGACGGAAGTTTTTTGAAATAGAAATCTTTTGTAACATTATAAATGTTATCTTCGACCAATTTAATGTGTCCTTGCTGAATAAAAGTATTAATTTCTTTCAAAAAAGATTAAACTTTTGATCAGTAGTGTATGGCCAATATTAATATAATATTCAATTTTTTTAAATAAATAAAAAAAAATGTAAATGCTGCTGTATAAATGAATTCAGTTACCACATGTATAGAATAACATACATTATGAAAATTTTATGTTATTATTATGGATATTATTGTTATTACATTATTGGTGACTAGATTAAAGATTAACAATTAAATATCCAACGTCAACTTCAGCCAACATCTAACCCAACACTGGCTGGTAACTTAGCGTATACACTATGCTGAAAAAATATATTACCCTTCAAAAAAAAAAACGTGCATGATGTGTTGTGAGAAGCCTTGCTCTATCCTGTCCTGAAGTATTGTTCCATTGTTAACCTCCGAGACACAGACACAAAGACTAAGACAGAGTTGACCTACAGAACAACAGTTGTTCCTGACACTGCCATCCTGCTGTTTTAACCTCACCCAAAGAGTCAGCAAATAGAGAGACGAAAAGAGAGGGAAGCAATTAGCCTGTGAGAGATGTGTGTGTGTCCCTGTGTCTGCTTTCTTTCTCCTCCCAGGTCCACCAGCCCCTCTTCTTTCCTGCGCCCTGGCCTCTGGAAAGTGCTGAGCTGGCTCTTTCTCTCGCTCTGTCCTTCTCCTCCATGTTCTTTTGCTCTCTCCCAGCCAGTCAGAGTCACGGCAGTGGGACATGAACACAATGCTAATCAGGTGTTCTTCTTCATCTCTGCCACTCCCGCTCCGTCTCGCCCGCGGTGATGTCAGAAGTCATAAAAGCAAGAAAACAGCCGGGCTGCGTATTTGTTCCTCCCTTCGCTTTCATTTACTCAGTCCTTCATTCACATACAGCAATACTATTTCAGGTTGACTAACATGTTTTGACTCTAATCCAGGAATAAACACTTACAAAATCTCGGTTTTAAGACCAGATTTGACATTTTCTGAATGTGTGTGGTACTGCCTGTGCCGTTTTGTGGGTTCTGAGTGATTGTTAGGGTGTTGCTATGCAGTTTAGGTATTTGCTTTTCTTTGTAATTAACTGTGAAATTTACTAGTAATTTCTGATAGAAAATTGCTTCTACAACTATTTTTATTTTGGTGTGGTAAAAAAGCACCTATCAACTCCCTAAAAAAGTAACTAATTGCATTACTTGGTTACTTTTTATTTGCATTACTTTCTCACCTGGGCTGGGCTGGGCTTGCTTGTTTTTTTCAATAACAACCCACCTCCCCCAATAGTTCTATTTTTGGCAAATGTAAAGGCCCTTTCACACCAAATGAATAAATTAACGCACTACAATCACCAGCTGGAGTGCCCAGGATATCCACCAGAGGGCACTCCTCCCCAGAACATGGTCATTTCACCATGAACTACATTTCCCAGAATCCTTTGCCCGGACTCATTATCCCTGATTAGTTTCAGCTGTTTCTCATTTACCCTTGTTAACTGTGTCTACATATACCTGTTTCACTCAGTCACTCTTTGCGAAGTCTTGTTTCTGTCACGTACTGCTCCGAGATTTTGGTTGAGGATTCAAACGCAGCTGTATTAGGGCAATCCAAAATCATAATCCATATAAAACGCAGTGGGTAAAAACCAAGGCAAACAATACAAACAATGACTGATTCCGAATCACAGGGAAACGGGGAAATCCAGGAAACCAGTTATGTAGACAGAGTTAACAAGGGTAAATGAGAAACAGCTGAAACTAATCAGGGATAATGAGTCCAGGCAAAGCATTCTGGGAAATGTAGTTCATGGTGGAATGACAACGGTCTGGGGAGGAGTGCCCTCTGGTGGATATCCTGGGCACTACAGCTGGTGATCGTAACATCACACCTGTACAGTAGAGGGCGCAGCTCAAGCAAATCTTTCAGCTGAGCTGCCATTCTGGATCAATAGAAGAAGAAAGTTCAACACTCTTACTTTCATAATAAAAAAAATTAAACACAAATGTGATGTTTATCTAAAGTCATTTTTTCTTATTAGTATGGTTGAAATTAGGGATGCACCGATATGAACATTTCGGCCGATACCGATAACCGATATTTGAAAACCGATAACCGATATATTGGCCGATAAATCTAAATCCAAATTTTTATATACTTTGAGAGCCTGATTACCAAAACACTTCAACATAAATCAAACATATACAATACAGTAGCCTAGTTTGAACCAGTGTAAGATTCCTTAACTTTTAAAATTAATTTTACACTCCTATGGCCAACTTTCTTTATAATAAAACAAATGGTAACATTTTACAATAGGGTTTCAGTTTGTTAGCATTAGTTAACCAACAATGAATGGACAATACAGGATTTGTTAATCTTAGTTAATGTCAACATTTAAGACATTTTTAAGATCCAAAGTTGTATCTGTTAACATTAGTTAATTTACTGTGAACTAACATGAACAAATATTTAATTAACTAACATTAACAAAGGTTATTACTCTCTGTTAGTTCGTGTTAGTTAATGCCTTAACAAATGAGACCTTACTGTAGTGTTTCCAAAAAAATCCATTGCCTAACAAAAAAATAAATAAATAAATAAAATACCTAAATAATGCAAACAATTCATTGGACATTACTTAGATTACATACAAAGAAACAAACCTCTGCACGGACAATAAGGAAATTATTTTAATCAAACCATACTGTTATGTTAAAATGTTATGTATATGACAGCCCCAATAATAGTTATTAATGTTTTGCATTGCTGTTTGAGCGCGCGCTGAAGCTTAAGATGATCACTGGTACAATGAAGCGCTGCGGGTTATTAAGTCAATGAAACGCATCCTATATGAGATTAATAAAAAAAACATGAACTTAATATTATGACTTATATCTGCACAAAATGAAAAAAGTTACGTGCTAATCTGAATGTGTTGTAGACTCGCTCTTCCCACAACAACACACTGAAACACAACTAAACCCAAAGAATTCACAACGTTTAATTACAATAGTGTTCTCAATGTAATGTTATGGTATATGACAGTCCCAATAGCTGTTAATGTTGTGCATTGCTGTTTGAGCTGCGCGCGCTAAAGCTAAAGATGATCAACGGTACAATGAAGTGCTTTACTGCATCCTGCGTTGTTAATTAACTCAAACAAACGCATCCTATATTATACTAATCAGACATATACACAAAAAAAACATAATATTACAACTTACAATGACACAAAAGGCTGCGAATGCACAAGCGAACTTGACTGTGTAACTCTGTGGACGCTCTCTTTTTCTTATCAGCTCGATAATGATAACATTAAAAATAACCATTTATCGGCCGATAACAATATGGTGGCGATATATCGTGCATTCCTAGTTGAAATGGATAATCGAAGGTCAGCAGCAAAGACATTGGTTAATAAAGTGAGATTAAATGCATAAAGTATATTTGTGTGAATTTAACATGTTTATTGCGGGTTTGCGTAATATTCTGAGTTTGCATTTCACTGTTTATATTAATTTTGAGGAACACTAAATGTGAGCATGGATTTACTCATCTCACTTGCAAAAAACAGATCCAGTCTAGAACTACAATAACCATCATGTTCATACAAAACGCCCAATTTCTCTCAACATGGAGACAGGAGAGCTGTCAGTCAATACATGGGAAAAAAGTAACTTGCATTACTTATTTGAAAAAGTAACTCAGATATAAATGTATGTAATATATGTATATTTAAAATGTACACTAGTTACTTTATTAGTTACTTGAAAAAGTAATCTAATTAAGTAACTTGCGTTAATTGTTATGTGTTACCCCCAACACTGCTTATCTGCATGTGTGTCTCATCTTTTAGAGTTTAGATGTGCATGATGTTCCACTCTAATGATTACGCGTATGTATTAACTCTGACGTTCTAAATTAGGACTTGCTCACAACATGCTGGGCAGGCAGCCGGAGATGTCAGAATGCGACGACATCATCCCAAGCAGCCGGCATCACCATGGCGACAGATGACACAAAGTGTTCTGGCCCCCATCCCGCTACTTCACCTGAACTGGACAACCACCAATGCAGAAGAACCTAATCACTTAGACTAAATCATTATTCACAAATCTCAAGAACAGATAGTACATACCATGACAGTGATGGGAAAATACATACAGTAGTTCATGTAGTAAAAATAGCATTTTTACGTACTACTGTCTCCTTCCCTTTCACTCTCCGTGTCCTCTATTCCCTTAGGTCATCTCCTCATCTTGACCTCTTCCTTTCTCACTGTAGGTCATTCTGCAGTCATATCTTTTCCACCACACACCCTCAGCCTAATCTCACGAGTCAGTACTCCTTAATTCGTTCCTTATTCTTCTCTTTGGTCCCATTAGCAGCCTAAAAACATCACACCTTGTCCCTATTTTCACTCATTTGTTCAACAGTTATTGCAACCAACAAACTTTGGCATCAGAAACACAATTGTGATATGATGTACTGCATGTAATGGGCTGAGGAGACATGACAATCACTGATCAAATCACTGATATGACATACTGCATAGTTTCATACAAACAAAATGTAGACTAAATTAAAGCTGCAAGCAGCGATGAAAGGGCCCTCGCACCCGGGAGCACCGCCACCCGGTGGCCTCAGGAAAACAGCGAATAGTGGGCGACATGCATTTAAGTGGGTAAATATAGGAGAAATATGGCAAAGTCACTTCAATGTGCCACACTTCCTGCTGCCAGCAGGTGGCGCTTTGACTATATCTGAATATTGGCATGTAGGTGTCTTCAGGCCTGGACTATTATCAAACGTGTGAAGTTTGGAGCAGATCTGTATGCCTGAGTTACAACAACTTCCTGTTTTGTGGCGTAAATCGCATACATTAGCGCTTAGCCAAGTTTTGCTTGATTTAATGTGTTTCTAGCATGTTTGGTACTTCATGGCATATTTAAATGTGTTTCTGGGAGGGAATTACAGTGTAAAGCATGCCATTTCCTGTTGCCAGCAGATGGCGCTATGACTAACTAATATTGGCATGTAGATGTCTTCAGGCCAGGACTCTTATCAAACATGTGAAGTCTGGGGCGTATCGGACATTGTATGTATCTTCACAATTTAACATCACCAAGATCTTAAGATTAGACTGACCAAACATGATGTTGATCTGGTTAAATCTCAATGAGGATACTCATCACAGTGTAAAACATGGTCTTTTCTGTTGCCCACAGGTGGCGCTATGCCTGTAACTGAATATTGGCATGTAGATGTCTTCGGGCCAGGACTCTAATAATACATGTGAAGTTTGGGGCAGATTGGAAATTGTATGTCCGAGTTACAACAACTTCCTGTTTCATGGCGAAACATTGAAATTTGTCAGGCCGCCACGGACACGCCCTTCAGGGAAAACTCAAGATCTTCACAATTTAACATCACAAAGGCCTTTAGATTAGACTGTGCAAATATGATGTTGATCTGATTAAATCTCTAGGAGGAGTTTGTTAAAGTACAGCGTCTGGAAATGGCAAAATTTGCAACAATTTTGCAAAGAAAATTCGAAATATCTCACTTCCTGTTGGTTTTCAGATTTCATACCAGGAGACTTTTTTGTAGGTATTGGGCTGTTACATGTGTGTACCGAATTTCATACCTGTACGTGAAACGTAGCGGGAGGGGCACTTCGTTAAAATGTTGTAGGTGGCGCTATCGAGCAATTTTGCCATGCCTAATTCTGAAACTCATATGTAGATGTCTTCAGGCCAGGACTCTTATCAAACATGTGAAGTTTGGGGCAGATCGGACATTGTATGCCTGACATACAACAGCTTCCTGTGTCATGGCGAAACATCAGATTTTGTCAGGCCGCCACGGACACGCCCTTCATCGAAAACTCAAGATCTTCACAATTTAACGTCGCAAAGACCTTTAGATTAGACGGACCAAATATGATGTTGATCTGGTTAAATCACTATGAGGAGTTAATCACAGTGTAAAACATGCCATTTCCTGTTGCCAGTAGGTGGCGCTATGACTGTAACTGAATATTGGCATGTAGATGTCTTCGGGCCAGGACTCTAATAATACATGTGAAGTTTGGGGCAGATCGGACATTGTATGACCGAGTTACAACAACTTCCTGTTTTATGGCGAAACATCAAACTTTGTCAGGCCGCCACGGACACGCCCTTCAGGGAAAACTCAAGATCTTCGCAATTTAACGTCTCAAAGGCCTTTAGATTAGACTGTACAAATATGATGTTGATCTGATTAAATCTCTAGAAGGAGTTCGTTGAAGTACAACGTCTGGAAATGGCAAAATTTGCAACAATTTTGCAAAGAAAATTCAAAATATCTCACTTCCTGTTGGTTTTCAGATTTCATACCAGGAGACTTTTTTGTAGGAATTGGGCTGTTACATGTGTGTACCGAATTTCACACCTGTACGTGAAACGTAGCGGGAGGGGCACTTCGTTGAAACGTTGTAGGTGGCGCTATAGAGCCATTTTGCCATGCCTAATTCTGAAACCCATATCAGACGTAAATTTTCACCACTTTTCAGGCATGTGCACAGTTTCATGAGTTTTTGAGCATGTTTAGGCCATCAAAAATGCGATTCATTTGGGAGAAGAATAATAATAGGCTGAGCAATTCCAACAGGGTCCTCACACCATCGGTGCTCGGGCCCTAATTAGCAATATTATAAAGAAGAGAGCTACATGAACATACTGATGCCATAGAAGGAAATCAACAAAAACTACAAATCTATATTTAAATAAATACTACAAACATTTGTGAAAGAATGCTCTTTCAGGAGCTCAGTGAATTCAAGCGTGGTACCGTGATAGGTTGCCACCTGTGCAATAAATCCATTTGTGAAATGTCCTCACTACTAAATATTCCATGGTCAATTGTTAGTGGTATTATAACAAAGTGGAAGCAATTGGGAACAACAGCAACTCAGCCACTAAGTGGTAGGCCACGTAAAATCACAGAGCGGGGTCAGCGCATGCTGAGGCACACAGTGTGCAGACGTCGCCAACTTCCTGCAGAGTCAATAGCTACAGACCTCCAAACTTCGTGTGGCCTTCAGATTAGCTCAAGAACAGTGCGTAGAGAGCTTTATGGAATGGGTTTCCATGGCTGAGCATCTGCATCCAACCCTTACATCACCAAGTGCAATGCAAACGTCAGATGCAGTTGTGTAAAGCACGCCGCCACTGGACTCTAGAGCAGTGGAAACGTGTTCTCTGGAGTGACGAATCACGCTTCTCTGTCTGGCAATCCGATGGACGAGTCTGGGTTTGGCGGTTGCCAGGAGAACGGTACTTGCCTGACTGCATTGTGCCAAGTGTAAAGTTTGGTGGAGGGGGGATTATGGTGTGGGGTTGTTTTTCAGGGGTTGGGCTTGGCCCCTTAGTTCCAGTGAAAGGAACTCTTAATGCTTCAGCATACCAAGACATTTTGGAAAATTTCATGCTTCCAACTTTGTGGGAACAGTTTGGGGATGGGCCCTTCCTGTTCCAACATGACTGCGCACCAGTGCACAAAGCAAGGTCCATAAAGACATGGATGAGCGAGTTTGGTGTGGAGGAACTTGACTGGCCTGCACAGAGTCCTGACCTCAACCCGATAGAACACCTTTGGGATGAATTAGAGCGGAGACTGCAAGCCAGGCCTTCTCGTCCAACATCAGTGCCTGACCTCACAAATGCGCTTCTAGAAGAATGGTCAAAAAGTCCCATAAACACACTCCTAAACCTTGTGGAAAGCCTTCCCAGAAGAGTTGAAGCTGTTATAGCTGCAAAGGTTGGGCCAACTCCATATTAAACCCTACAGATTAAGAATGGGATGTCATTAAAGTTCACGTACATGTAAAAGCAGGACGTCCCAAAATGTTTGGCAATATAGTGTATATGTGTGTGATATGTGAGAGTGTAAGGACATCATTGCTTAATTGAATCACTCATGATGAATCTGTTATCACATGAAGACGTGATTCATGTTTAACATTGTGATGCGTCAGCACTGAATTTATGTACACTTCTTGTACTCATTTAGACATGATGAAAACACACCCTGCAGAGACTGCAGACACACAGACATCACGCACACGCACACAGACATACACGCACGCACACAGATACACACACAGACAGACACACACACACACGCACACAAACATACACACATACACACACACACATACACAGACAGACACACACAGACACACAAACACACACACACACAGACAGACAGACAGACAGACAGACACAAAAACACAGACACACACTCACATGTGTTTCCATGTTTTATGGGGACTTTCCATAGACAATGATTCTTATACTGTACACACTGTATATTCTCTCTCCTTACACTAACCTACCCCTAAAACTACCCATCACACAAAACTTTCTGCATTTTTAAATTTTCAAAAAACATCACTTAGTATGATTTATAAGCTGTTTTCCTCATGGGGACCAAAAAGGAAAAGGATTTCAGATATTGCCATCTTTGTGGGCAACATTTTGTCCCCATAATGTAGGGTTTACCAGGACACACACACGCACACACAGAGACGCACGCACACACAGACACACACGCACGCACACACATATACACACGCACGCAGACACACACACACACACAGAGGCTTCCCCCTGTGACCACCGCACCTCTATCTCCCTCGCTCTCATTCACACTCTCCTAAAAGGTGATTCATTCATTGCTGCCACGTTTGCATTGATTCACTGCGGTAATGCGGAATCTGGGTTGCCAGGTATTCCACTGACGAATCTCCTCGGGCTACACAGGGGAAGGGCTTTCCTTAAGTGTGTGTCCTTGAGGGGATCTGGAAACCCCCTTTGAAAATGCCTGGCAGCTTCTTTAAGGCTGGCTCCTGACTGTCATGTAATGATAATGAAGGTTATCAATGAAATAATTACAGTCTTGGAATTCTGGAACAAAACACAACTAATTGCCTGACTTCATCTCAGAGGATTTAGTTAGTGTGGGTTAAAAAAAAGTGCTTTTCAGTGAAAGAAAAAAAAAAGAGGAAGAAAGACTTTCAGTGATATTGATACAGCATGTCCTTGTTCTCTAAGCTCATTAAGAGGAAAAGACTTTTACTTATTTAAGTATTTAAAAAAATCTAAGAATGCAAGGGGACAACCTGTCTCTCCTTCGTCATCATTTATTGGACCCAAAGCTTCATTCTTTCATTTTTCCACTCAGCTGCCAACGGCAAAATTGTTGCCCTCCACGGGGCAGCGACACGCTATGCTAACCCCTCCATAAGCACACTCAAATATATCTTCTGCTTCCTCCCTTGACTGCCATTTAACATTTATATGGCAAATCAAAGCTTAAGAACGTATTAGGGACAATGGCAGGGTGACCTGCAGTAAAAAAGCCATTTATATTTTCAGACGCTGTGTTTACCATACAGCCAGTGACCTTGGAAGGAGCTAATGGTGAATGAGAGGACATGGCGAGGATCTGTTAGGGTTCCCATTCAAAGCTGACAAACTAGCTATTCAGCCTTTCTATCCATCACAAATAATAAATAAGTGCCTTCAATCTTATCCTTCAATAAGTGCCCAACATGGTCTGAATACGAACAAGTATATGAATATGTATGTGTAAATCTAAATAAACTTTGTTAAAGTGGACAACTAGATTCACTGTATGTTCATAAAGGAGTATGTCAATGCCATTTAGTTGTATCATGTATTGAGAAACCAAATTTTCCTTGATCTTTTGACATATAAGAGGTCATTATACTATAAAAAAATATCCTGTAAGTTTCAGAACTGAAAACTTCTTTGTTAGTTCAAAAACAGCTTTTATTGAATCCAAGCTCAGAAAACAACTCGTTTCGGATTTTGTTTCACTATGATGTCATAGTGTGATGTAAGACTGCCTCCGCCTCCACCTACTTCTACATCATTGCCTCTTTAGCCCCGCCCACAGATTCACACATGTCATTTAGTAGTAAATACGAGACAGATGCAAACACAGGATTACTCCAGCAACAAAGCCATAGAGATGCCTCTGAGGATTACAAGACGTTTTAAAGTTGTGGAAAAACACAGTTGCCTTCCTTTGATCCTACTTTATTCACCACAAACAAGACTTATAAAACATATGTAATACGCTGTAGCAAGCAGCGAGGCCGAGGTAACGGCCAACCAAGTGTGCGGTTGGGCGTGTGGAGGTCAGATATCTGGGCTTCCACTTAGGACACGGACAGGTGCGTCCCCAAATTGACAAGACCGGTGCGGCGCACAGCTGGCGCTCATTATCACTCACGCCACCGGCCTCACCCGTTCTCATGGTCCCTCCTGCTTGCTACATACGCATAAATGTTTCACATTATTGGCAAATGTTTCAACTATGTAACAAGATATTTTTGCAAGCCTATACAAGTTGATTGAACCTAAAAATTGTATGGAAACTTGTTGCCCTAAAAAGTTAATTTTGACTCGTTGAAAAAAATATGAGTTCATTAACCTTTTCACACGTAAGTTTAAAATATTCTGGCTGACACCCCAGCATGAGTTCTTCAAGGGGACCGTTATTTAGAACGTATCACTTTATTGTTTCCATGGTGACATGTCATTGCTTGTCACATGACACACCGCAGTCACAATAGTGCTGTATGACTGATGATCTGCTTTTATTTCATTTTTTCTTTTTTATTAAAAATATTCACAAATGTGTTACCTATAGCATAAAATATCTGATATTCCGATTGTCAAATATGGGCAAGTGGATGTGTTTTGTTGTTTAAACACCTTTATAACGATCGTGTTAGTTGAGCTATATGCGCGATGGGTGCCGCCATGTTAGTTTGTGCCGCAGTTCAGAGAATCGGATCTATTGGATTTACAACATGTGAATTCATCCACTTCTCCCAAAATACATGAAAGTAAGTGGCCGGTGAACTGGGAGAAGAATAGAGTAAACTTTAAAGTTACTTACACAATGTGTATCTGATATGAATAAAACTTATTGTCTAATTATAACTGAAAGGATTATTATTGTCGCTTCCATATTCAGTGTGTATTTTACAAACTCTAAATGCATGGTTTTGCTGGTATTTATGTATATTTAAATGTCTGAAACCTAAAATAAACATTATGTGGTTGAAAACACTGAATAGTTGTTGTATATGACAAGCGCTGAGCACCAGCAAACACGCGAAAGCCCATTTGAATTTAGCAGTTGATCACGTGATGCACTGAACCTTCTAATCACACTGGTGTGATCGTACGTGCGAAAGGGTTAAACTAATAGATTTAATGCAATGCTATTGAACTGTTAAGTACATTAAACTTGAAATGTCAAAGTTCAACTCAAAATTAACTTTTTAGGGCAATGAGTTTACATAAAATTTTTAAGTTCACTCAACTAAAAATAATGTGTTGGCTCAACAACTACAACAACAACAAAAAAACAAATGAACACAACTATTTGCATCAATTTGAACGAAATTGTGTTCAACCAACAAACAATATTGAGTTAAAGGAACTTAATAATTTATAACATAAACACAAATTTTTAAGTTCATTACTACTTGAGTTGTAGCCCTGGAGCCAATTAATTTTATCTAGTTCAGCTCAAATTCAGAGCTCTCACAGCACATGTAGCTTATTTAGCATGTATATTTAATGAACAAGATATTACTGTGACTGGCATTTTCTGGCAAGCCAATGTAAAGTTTACCATTATGTATCTATTCAGCACAATGGTAACACAAAAACTTCAACATAACAGAAACTCTATTAAATGTCAAACACAATAGCGTTAAAAAACCCCAAAAACAAATAAAACAACATTTCATTTTAACAGGTATTATCCTTACCCAGTCCTATGCAAAGCATGCTGGGAACTAGAAATCCACTAGTTCAAACAGCCAGTCAAAATCTTCCCTGTATTGCATTCGACCAAAATCGTTAAAATGAAAAAAATCATGCAAATCGTACACCTAACTCAAAAATGTCTGGGTTTATGTTTAGTGTACTTAAGTTAATTTGAGTTAAATTAACTTCAAGGATAACAGTGCATCCAATCAAAGCTGTGGGCGTTTACTTCCAAGTCTTAAATGCATCACGTCCATCAAAACTGAGTGTTGGTCAAAAACAGGATAGAAAATAGCTTATTACTTCTAAATTAGGGTGTTTTTTTTTTTGTCAAAATCTTGATAACATTATAAGTGGACCTGAGAGAACATTATACATTTTTAAAAAGTGCAGTTCATGACGCCTTTAATGACAGTTTCTCTAAGAACATAATTGCTGAATTTGATGGCACTGAAAAATGACATAAACCTCTGAAACAATATTGCTTACCACAACACTCCATAACTTCTCCAAGAAAAACTGTGAGATAAAACCAAACAGATGTGAAAAAGGGTGACTCGAGATTTTTCAACTCCCACAAAGGCTCACAAATCACGCTCCAGAATAGTGAGGCGTGCAATGCGTTAATTGGTTTTTAACTGTTAGCGTAAGGCAAAAGTTAAGGAAGCTGTAGTGCTGTTAAAGAATGTACTCTTGCATATTCATCCAAGCAGAAAGCATATGAAATTGAAGTGGTGTTAGCATATGCTGAATGCACACACACACAGGCTCCTGGATGTTTTATTCATTAATAAATCCATTAAGAGTCTTTTAATTACACTTTGTTCTCCCACAGAGACACTTTGGTCCCGACCGCACCACGCCTCCCCCTGCCTTACTGTCGTACCGCCCATCACTTTTTCTGCTGACGAGGGAGTCCCTGAAAGCACAGAGCGGCCCTGCTCATCCGCAGAACCGTCGCAGGGGGCCCCACAATGCAATTAGACGAAATCCCAACCTCTGCGAATCAGTCTGTGACAGGAGTCTGAATTATAAGTGAATGTGTGTTGAGTCAGCACAAACAGAACTCAGGGGGGACACACATTCTCACTCTTCCATCAAACAAAAAATGAAGATGGGAAAAAACAGATTAATGACAAGCGAGCATGGATAGATGGATTGTGGAAGAGGATGAAGAGAAGTAGAGCTGCAATCTGCCAGCTAACATCTCGAGACGTTGAGATGGGATGGGAACAATACAGGCAGGGACAGAGGAGAAGCTGTAGGAATCACAGAGGGTTAATCAACGTGTTAACGTTTTGCAGAACGTGAATCAAAATGGGGATAAATTACTCAGCAGGGTTTTTTTTCTGTGGCTAGTGGTTTTCCAAAGTTATTGGCCACTCAGCATTTTCACTGGCCACAATTTTGACATTGATACTATGGGGGAAAAACTGCCATATAGATATTTTTAATATTATCTCATAATTTGGCGGCAGGTATATTAGGCTGCTGTCACTTTAAGACCTGACGCACGGATCCATTATACTGTTACACATGCGTTTGTTTCTCAACTGTTTACGTTCACTTAAAACAAAACTGACTGCGTTTACATGAATACTCGCCAAGACAGACAATTTGACATTATTTTGTGTGTATTTGACTGTTTAAGCGTAATAATCAGCAAAAAAAGAACTCAATTTAGTTCTGAGAGGTGGCTTTTTGTGCGCACACTTTGGGTGTGAGCACAAAATCTGCAGGAATTAGTAAAATTATGTGCAATACACGCAATCCCACGGCGAAATTCAAGCCCTGTAACAGCAAAAATATTAATCTGGAACAAATGAAACGAGTGAGTGAGGGGAGGCGGGTTTGTGTGTAACTCGCTGTCAGAGAGATGAGAGAGAGAGAAAGATCAGCTGGTATCATATATCTTTTCTGTGGAAAATGAGTATTGGAAGCGTTTCAGATCTTTCAGTATCGATATGTATCTAAAAGTCGATATTTTTGTCAACACTACATTGCACACTAGATTAAGTGACTGCAATACACGCCACTACTAAAATCCACCCACATGGAGGGTTGGCGGGTGTTAATGTCAAGCCCTGATTGTGACGTCACAATGTAACAGGCCCCGCCCACGACTGGTGATGAAATATGCCCTATTAGCTTAGCTCCTCCCCTGAGTGAGCTGTACACAGTCTGCCATGTTTATATCCTGGCTAGAGTAGCTAGTGGAGACACAAGAATATCTAAAATGCTTTTCTATGTAAACACATTAGATGAATGTGTTTGACTGTTGCGCTAGCGTCTCCCATCTTTTACAGCATCTTGCGCAGCAAACGGCGTTCTAAAAATGCAGCGCTCAAGTTAAAAGACGTTTAAGGCCATGTGTCCACCAAAGCACAGCACTCTACTGAAAACGCCTTGCTGCAGGCTGATTTCCCAGAGACTTTGTTTCTGAATATAAAAATGTCGGTACAATGTAAAGTATTTGCTCTGGCTCTTGTTTTCAATGATTTTGTTCCGTTGTTGTGCTTATTGTTGGCTTCTGTTTTCGTTGTACAAGCATGAAGAATAATTTTCACACATGAATTGGCTCCTCTGAGTCCAGATCTTAAATTCATTGAAAGTCTTTGGGATGTGCTGGACTCTTGCATTGTCAATACAAGATCTTGACCAATAATTGATGGACCATGGGCGGCCAAGGCTCATTGATGCACGTGGGGAGTGAAGGCTGGCCCGTGTGGTCCGATCAAACAGACGAGCTACTGTAGCTCAAATTGCTCAAGAAGTTAATGCTGGTTCTGATAGAAAGGTGTCAGAATACACAGTGCATCGCAGTTTGTTGCGTATGGGGCTGCATAGCCGCAGACCAGTCAGGGTACCCATGCTGACCCCTATCCACCACCGAAAGCACCAACAGTGGGCACGTGAGCATCAGAACTGGACCACCGAGCAATGGAAGAAGGTGGCCTGGTCTGATAAATCACGTTTTCTTTTACATCACGTGGATGACCGGGTGCATGTGCGTCACTTACCTGGGAAACACATGGCACCAGGATGCACTATGGTACCACCTACCTAGCATTGTTGCAGACCATGTACACCCTTTCATGGAAACGGTATTCCCTCTTTCAGCAGGATAATGCGCCTTTCCACAAAGCAAAAATGGTTCAGGAATAGATTGAGGAGCACAACAAGGAGCAAAACGAGTTTGAGGTGTTGACTTGGACTCCAAATTCCCCAGATCTCAGTCCAATCGAGCATCTGTGGGATGTGCTGAACAAACAAGTCCGATCCATGGAGGCCCCACCTCGCAACTTCCAGGACTTAAAGGATCTGCTGCTAACATCTTGGTGCCAGATACCACAGCACACTTTCAGGGGTCTAGTGGAGTCCATGCCTCGACAGGTCAGTGCTGTTTTAGCAGCAAAAGGGGGACCAACACAATATTAGGTCATAATGTTATGCCTGATCGGTGTATATAATGATAGAACACTAGATAGATAGACAGACAGAGACAGGCAGACAGAAAAACCCATTTATCCACACACACTAACAGTTCTTTAAATCAAGTGAAGATAGAATGAGGCTGGTGAAGTCTTTATTAAAGAGAAACTAGTCAGTAGTGATTAGCAGTTATGACCTGTCCAACAAAACACCTAAACAACAAAACTATGAATGTTCAATCAGAGTCTGTTAAAATCACTGAGGCAGGTAAAGTGATGTCACTTAAATGTTCAATGGAGTCTAGCATACGTCCAGGGAAACAATGCTAAGTGCATATAAACAGCCACTTATTCCTTTCACAACCCCCTCCTTCTTCAACTCCACCTTTTCTCTCCATAGTTGTTTCCAGGGGGATTTCATGCTTGAGCCCCTCTATTTAGGGACAGAAAGATGTACTTGTGGACCCTTTACCTTCTATAGATTTACCCAAAGGGTAAACTAGTGTTTAGATCAACCCTGAATTGAATTTTCAGACATCATTTGGAGCTCCTGAATTAATTAAGACTAGCCTTAATGAAGTAGAACAACATCTACCCTGCCTCTAAGGTTAAACTCAGCTCACTTGTGTGTGCATGTGCCAGGGCATTTCTTCAAAGCCTACATAGGGGAAATTAAAAAGGTCATGGCATGAAAAATCTTTTGAAATAAAAGAATTTGATGTCAAACTAGAAACTTTGTTGTTTGTTGGTATATAACTAAACATTTCCAGATTGCTGCCAAATGCCGTGCTGTTTCCGGAAGTAGGGACACTTATTTTTAACAAGGTCCCTGATCGCATCAGTCCAACCGTGAAAGATTTTACGTCACATTTCAGTGCAGATTCCTTTGCAAAGAAGCTGTTTATTTACTTTATCAACTCTGAATTTTCAGACATCGTTTGGAGCTCCTGAATTAACTAAGTTATTGAAATTGATGTCCTGTTATTGAAGTGACAACTGTATACAATTCTCATTTCACATGAGAGAATTTTACATAGAAGAGAACAGCAAAATGCCTATTTACAGTTTTTTTCATTCGCTTTGGTACTATTTTCACAAGTAAGGTGTACATTTTCAAAGCTCATAGTACTAATATCACAACAGATCATCAAACGTGCACTTTTTTTCAAACATTTCAGCATATTTTCAATTGTGTTAGTACAATACACAAAACCACAAAGTATCCTTTTCACTACACAAAATAACTGTTTCATCTATATAAATGTTTCATTCACAGTAACTGCCTTTCATAAAGCTCTTACTATCAAACTTTTGATTTGCATCTCTTCTCGTTCAGTTTAATACATTTGTCTATTATTTAATCCAACTGATCTTAATGGCTAATCAATGAATCATTTGGTACACCTATAGATTTCTATAGATATTGATTCTGTAGACAAAGTTTCTATTTTGTTTGCAATTTCCGATATGGTTAACCATATGCAATGAATTATTTTTACATTATAAGCGATTATAGCCACTATGTTCAGAGTGTGTGTGTGTGTGGCCTGGTAAACTCTGTCCTTGTGGGGACATTTTTGGTCCCCATGAGGAAACAAGCTTAAAAATCATACAGAATGAGTTTTTTTGAAAATGTAAAAATGCTAAAAGTTTCTGTGATGGGTAGGTTTAGGGTTTGTGTGTGTGTGTGTGTGTGTGTGTGTGTGTAGGTGGCACAGAAAGATTTGCAATTTGTGAACATAGAGCAGAATAGAGTATAATTGAGAGGAAATAATCAATGACGGTGTAACATCAGACTGATCAGAAATGCATCAGAAATCAAATAAAATCAAATCACCTTTATTTATATAGCGCTTTTTACAATGGCAATTGTTTCAAAGCAGCTTCACAGTGGTAACAGGAAAATAATGCAACAGAATTTGATTCGGCTGTACAGCCGCTCTGGTGAAAACGGTGATGTCATCCAGCTCATTTCAATTATCATATAGTGACAATGCGGGCAGATCAGTAATATAGTTGAAATTTAAGTGAAAAAGGGAGACAGATGGCTCAAATACAGCATTTTACATTACAGTATGTATGCAATGTGATACTGTAAACAGATTACCATGGTAGAGACTGCCACATTCCTGTAACTCACCCTTATAAAGGTCAACTACAGTAGATTCAGCCATATGGCACAGTGAGAACATTTAGTGTATTGGCAGCAAACTCTGTTCTATAGCCCAGAACCTCATGGCTGGGTCGTAACTTCGTCACACCTTTTGATAACACACTGAAAAGATACTATTACAAACATTATGGATTCATCTTGTGTTTGAAACAATGATTATGTGGACTGAAAATATGTGCAACTGAATGTAAGCATTACATCAGGTTTTGAAAGAATGACTAGCTGTGTTATAAGTGTGATCAGTTTGGATTTTTGTACTAAGAGTTTTGAAAACGTAAACCTTACTTGTGAAAATAGTACCAAAGTGAATAAAAAAAACAAACTGTAACTATAAGGGTCAGAGAGAGTGTGGAATATGGTTCACATATTTGGAATTTTGACAAACTTTAAGACAGACAGACAGACGATAGATAGATAGAACGATAGATAGAACAATAGAACGATAGATAGATAGAACGATAGATAGATAGTTAAGATAGATAGATAGATAGATAGAACGATAGATAAAACAATAGATAGATAGAACGATAGATAAAACAATAGAACGATAGAACGATAGAACGATAGATAGATAGATAGATAGATAGATAGATAGATAGATAGATAGATAGATAGATAGATAGATAGATAGATAGATAGATAGATAGATAGATAGATAGAACAATAGATAGAACAATAGATAAAACGATAGAACAATAGATAGATAGATAGATAGATAGATAGATAGATAGATAGATAGATAGATAGATAGATAGATAGATAGATAGATAGATAAAACGATAGAACGATAGAACGATAGATAGATAGATAGATAGATAGATAGATAGATAGATAGATAGATAGATAGATAGATAGATAGATAGATAGATAGATAGAACGATAGAACGATAGATAGATAGATAGATAGATAGATAGATAGATAAATAGAACAATAGATAAAATGATAGAACGATAGATAGATAGATAGATAGATAGATAGATAGATAGATAGATAGATAGATAGATAAAACGATAGAACGATATATAGAACGATAGATAGATAGAACAATAGATAAAACGATAGATAGATAGATAGATAGATAGATAGATAGATAGATAGATAGATAGATAGATAGAACGATAGATAGATAGATAGATAGATAGATAGATAGATAGATAGATAGATAGAACAATAGATAAAATGATAGAACGATAGAACGATAGATAGATAGATAGATAGATAGATAGATAGATAGATAGATAGATAGATAGAACAATAGATAAAACGATAGAACGATAGATAGATAGATAGATAGATAGATAGATAGATAGATAGATAGATAGATAGATAGATAGAACAATAGATAAAACGATAGAACGATAGATAGATAGATAGATAGATAGATAGATAGATAGATAGATAAAACGATAGAACGATAGATAGATAGATAGATAGATAGATAGATAGATAGATAGATAGATAGATAGATAGATAGATAGATAGAACAATAGATAGATAGATAGATCTGTCACTTCATATGTCTTCGTATGTAATATAGTCTGTATCCATAAAATCTAAAATCTGTTTACCGCACACTATCTACAGTTATGCCAAAAGCGGCTCGTTTCCTTGAGATCAATACACACATCTCTATTTCTTTCTCTGCATGAATGGGCAGATCATATTTTTGCCATTCTTCACTCATCCCTCATTTTTTTCAGGAAATATATATCGATAAATGTTTTCCTGCAGAAAGTCTGGAAACCCTACGGGCCATCTGTCAGAATGAATATGTTCAACTGCGTTAGTTTTATGTGCATGAAGGGAACCTGTCTGCATGTGAGAGCTTAAAGGGAGTTTAAATATAGATTATTCATTTTATATCACAACCTTTCTAAAAACAAATTTATGTTTATTTTTAAATTTAAATTTGTTGTCTTATACTTTTAGACTCCACAGTATGCAACCATGCAAACCACAAACATACTGTACGCACAAACATATGCACACAATAACCAGCATCTTCATGCAACCGCACTCACCGCTTTGCACGCACATCCATCACCCAGGACACACACACATGCATGCTCACGAACACACACGTGTCTGAGTCCGTCTGCACAGCAGGCAAAACTACCATACTTATGTACACATGCTCTCCAGTGTATACGCTTTAAAGATTGACAGTACAGTCATAATGCTCTTTCATATCTCATTTATTCTAGTTGACATTGTTACTTATGATATGAGCAAGGAATTATTCAATAGAGTTTATAATTCAAAATTATACAAAAAGCACCAATGTATGCCATAACAAAACAACTAAATCATGTGAACAACTACTTGACTAGACATTGTAAATAACACCATCTGATGTTCAATTACTTTAATGTCAGAAAGATAGCATATAACTGCATCCGACGCTTTGCATTGCAGTTGGTGATGTAAGGCTTGGATGCAGCTGCTCGGCCATGGAAACCCATTCCATGAAGCTCTCTACGCACTGTTCTTGAGCTAATCTGAAGGCCACACGAAGTTTGGAGGTCTGTAGCTATTGACTCTGCAGAAAGTTGGCGACTTCTGCGCACTTATTTTAGACTATTTTAGACACACTAGAGTATTTTGTGGTGAGGAAATTTCACAAATGGACTTACTGCACAGGTGGCCACCTATCACGGTACCACGCTTGAATTCACTGAGCTCCTGAGAGCGACCCATTCTTTCACAAATGTTTGTAGAAGCGTCTGCATGTCTAGGTGCTTGATTTTATACACCTGTGGCCATGAAAGTGATTGGAACACCTGAATTCAATGATTTGGATGGGTGTCCCAATACTTTTGGCAATACAGTGTATATATGCTATCCTGCCAACTTTAAGTCTGTCTTGATAATATAAAATATATACAAATTTGGTTCCATTCAAAAACAGTTTGACAACAGTTAAAAGCCCAATATTAAAAAACAAAAATGGACCAAGATTTAAAAAATAGTGCAGACTAACATATAAATAGGCTTGATGTCAATCTACATTGCATTGCACAAAACTATATCATCCGCATAAGAAAGGAGATTCAGATTATTCCTAACATTGGGAACATTTGTTACAGCAGTTGATTTGAAGTTCAACAGTAAGTTTCTTGAATGCTGTGAATTTGAAAGTGATGGTTTGATGGTTTAAAAATGGATGAAAGTAGAGATGCAACTTCTCTGAGAGAGTTTACCGTGGTAGCGATCTAATAGCATATTACACTCCAAAAAAAGTTTGTAAAAATAGGGCCCAATGTACTGCTATGTTACAAAAATAAATTTTCCGCATTGGGGTCATTCCGTGTCAAATCAACCAAACTTCGGAAACTTCCCCAGCTCAAATTTTTGATTTTGTTAATATTTTTTCTGTAGAAAGACAAACATAAATAGTGATGAAAGCCAAAATATTAAATGTCACAGATGTATATTTACTGAGTAATCCACTATTTTGTAGAGGAGGGTCAAAATGACAATTTTCACCTGAGATTTGGAGCCAATGACTTTAGAAAGAGATGGCAGCATCATTATTTTATTTTTACACAGAGTTTGGTAGGTCTATTAGTTAAATCGTTTGACTTTAGCAATCTTTGTTGCATTATATGCCAACGGTGACAAAATGGGAAAAAAAGCACTTACTACTCGTTTTTTTGCCTCAAGTTTGCATGCCTGTAACTCAAGAAGTATTAACGATATCTTAATATCCTTTTAGATTCTGGTTCTCAACAAACTTTTCTTTTGGTATCTTCATTTTAAAGACCCTCGATGGTTCAATCCCAGAGATATGGAGATCTTAATGCGGCTCCATGAGTAAATTGGTCAATTGTACATTTTCAGTGGGTCACTTTGCATACAGCTGATACTTTTTTTCTTTTAAAGAGAAATATCTGAAGAACAAATAATGTTAAAACTAGAAATTTGGCCCCCCTCTAAAAAATAGTGGATTACTCAGTAAATATACTTCTGTGACACTTAATATTTTGGCTTTCATCACTATTTATGTTTGTCTTTCTACAGAAAAAATATGAACAAAATCAAAAATTTGAGCCGGGGACCTCTGGTTGAGTTGACAACGGAATGACCCATTGATTTTACCCATGTTTTGAATTATGCATTGCATTGTGTTTTATGTCCGTAAAACTACCAGTAGCTCCTTTTTTCTACAAATTGTTTTCTTACCGTGTAAGGCACACCATAAAGGATAATAGCAAGTCAACATCATGGTGGTCTTTTTATTTATTTTTGATCTGAGAGACACAAGAGCACACTGGGGTCACAGACAGTGCAGAACGATGACCTGGGCAAAGTCACGGAGTGTTGAACGACTGGCAAATACACACATATGCTAGCTATGAGTGTGTGTTAAAAGCATTGTGTGTGTGTGTGTGTGTGTGCATTACATAAGTTCAAGAGAATTCTTTCCCTTCTCCAACACACCTGTTATCAAACCTGCCTTGTAAAATTGAAATGTGAGCAGCACACACACATGCACACAAGAGACACTGGGATTAATCGGCCCAGCAGGTGTGAACTAGAGGAATGTACGACATGTGAGTTCCCTTGTATGAGGTGCTGTGAGTGTTTGTATGCATGTGTGCGTGTCTTTCTGTCTACGCTTGTATATTTGATCCACAAAGGGATTTAACCTGAGACTCAAATCCCAACAACCCAACACCTCTCTGGAACACAATGACATTTCTGTTTTAGGACACCGTGCTCTAAACGTATCAAGCGTGTCTGTGTGTGTATTAAAGGGGAATGAGAGCTCACGGGAAGGTGCTAAACAGGTTTTCTGTGCGCTTGAATCTATATTTGTGTTAAGGCAAGTCAATATATTGTAACAACCACCTACAAGTGACTACTGTATTATATGTCTGAGAAAGTGTTAGTCAAGTGATACAGTTTTTACGGCGGGAGACACTGGTTCAAATCCTGTCTAAATATTTCTTTAGTAAACCAAGCAAACTTGACACATGCACATCCGTTTCCTTGTTACAGAAAAGAGCAGCTTTGACTTTTTCCCAATAAACGCTGTGTTCCACAGCAGAAAAAAAATTCACATGATGTTTGAGTGACATAAGGGGCATACCCCGATCAGGCATAACATTATGACCACTGACAGGTGAAGTGAATAACACTGATTATCTCTTCATCACGGCACCTGTTAGTGGGTGGGATATATGAAGTTGATGTGTTAGAAGCAAGAAAAATGGGGAAGCGTAAGGATTTGAGCGAGTTTGACAAGGGCCAAATTGTGATGGCTAGACAACTGGGTTAGAGCATCTCCAAAACTGCAGCTCTTGTGGGGTGTTCCCGTTCTGCAGTGGTCAGTATCTATCAAAAGTGGTCCAAGGAAGGAACAGTGGTGAACCGGCGAAAGGGTCATGGGCGGCCAAGGCTCATTGATGCACGTGGGGAGCGAAGGCTGGCCCGTGTGGTCCGATCAAACAGACGAGCTACTGTAGCTCAAATTCCTCAAGAAGTTAATGCTGGTTCTGATAGAAAGGTGTCAGAATACACAGTGCATCACAGTTTGTTTCGTATGGGGCTGCATAGCTGCAGACCAGTCAGGGTGCCCATGCTGACCCCTGTCAACCGCCAAAAGCACCAACAGTGGGCACGTGAGCATCAGAACTGGACCACGGAGCAATGGAAGAAGGTGGCCTGGTCTGATGAATCCCGTTTTCTTTTACATCACGTGGATGGCCAGGTGCATATGCGACGCTTACCTGGGGAACACATGGCACCAGGATGCACTATGTGAAGAAGGCAATCCGGCGGAGACAGTGTGATGCTTTGGGCAATGTTCTGCTGGGAAACCTTGGGTCCTGCCATTCATGTGGATGTTACTTTGACACGTACCACCTACCTAAGCATTGTTGGAGACCATGTACACCCTTTCATGGAAACGGTATTCCCTGGTGGCTGTGGCCTCTTTCAGCAGGATAATGCGCCCTGCCACAAAGCAAAAATGGTTCAGGAATGGTTTGAGGAGCACAACAACGAGTTTAAGGTGTTGACTTGGCCTCCAAATTCCCCAGATCTCAATCCAATCGAGCATCTGTGGGATGTGCTGAACAAACAAGTCCGATCCATGGAGGCCCCACCTCGCAACTTAAATATATTGAAGCATCAACACTTTTCTCACAGTGTCTGAAACAATTCGATAAACAATTCAGTCTTTTCAGTCCTCAGTCCTAATCTACTGACCCAGATGGCCCAGTCTGTTGTGATTGGTCTACTCTGCTCTGATTTGTCAGATGGCCCAGTCTGTTGTGATTGGTCTACTCTGCTCTGATTGGTCAGATGGCCCAGTCTGTTGTGATTGGTCTGCTCTGCTCTGATTGGTCAGACGGTCCAGTCTGTTGTGATTGGTCTACTCTGCTCTGATTGGTCAGATGGTCCAGTCTGTTGTGATTGGTCTACTCTGCTCTGACTGGTCAGATGGCCCAGTCTGTTGTGATTGGTCTACTCTGCTCTGATTGGTCAGACGGTCCAGTCTGTTGTGATTGGTCTACTCTGCTCTGATTGGTCAGATGGCCCAGTCTGTTGTGATTGGTCTACTCTGCTTTGATTGGTCAGATGGTCCAGTCTGTTGTGATTGGTCTACTCTGCTCTGATTGGTCAGATGGCCCAGTCTGTTGTGATTGGTCTACTCTGCTCTGATTGGTCAGATGGCCCAGTCTGTTGTGATTGGTCTACTCTGCTTTGATTGGTCAGATGGTCCAGTCTGTTGTGATTGGTCTACTCTGCTCTGATTGGTCAGACGGTCCAGTCTGTTGTGATTGGTCTACTCTGCTCTGATTGGTCAGACGGTCCAGTCTGTTGTGATTGGTCTACTCTGCTCTGATTGGTCAGATGGTCCAGTCTGTTGTGATTGGTCTACTCTGCTTTGATTGGTCAGACGGTCCAGTCTGTTGTGATTGGTCTACTCTGCTCTGATTGGTCAGATGGCCCAGTCTGTTGTGATTGGTCTACTCTGCTCTGATTGGTCAGATGTCCTAGTCTGTTGTGATTGGTCTGTTCTGATTGGTCAGATGGCCCAGTCTCTTGTGATTGGTCTACTCTGCTCTGATTGGTCAGACAGTCAAGTCTGTTGTGATTGGTCTACTCTGCTCTGATTGGTCAGATGGTCCAGGCTGTTGTTATTGGTCTACTCTGCTCTGATTAGTCAGATGCCCCAGTCTGTTGTGATTGGTCTGCTCTGCTCTGATTGGTCAGACGGTCCAGTCTGTTGTGATTGGTCTGCTCTGCTCTGATTGGTCAGATGGCCCAGTCTGTTGTGATTGGTCTGCTCTGCTCTGATTGGTCAGATGGTCCAGTCTGTTGTGATTGGTCTACTCTGCTCTGATTGGTCAGATGGTCCAGTCTGTTGTGATTGGTCTACTCTGCTCTGACTGGTCAGATGGCCCAGTCTGTTGTGATTGGTCTACTCTGCTCTGATTGGTCAGACGGTCCAGTCTGTTGTGATTGGTCTACTCTGCTCTGATTGGTCAGATGGCCCAGTCTGTTGTGATTGGTCTGCTCTGCTTAATTGGTCAGACAGTCCAGTCTGTTGTGATTGGTCTACTCTGCTCTGATTGGTCAGACGGTCCAGTCTGTTGTGATTGATCTACTCTGCTCTGATTGGTCAGGTGGCCCAGTCTATTGTGATTGGTCGACCACTTACAGTGCATGTCATAAACCAAAAGCCTATTATAAAATCTGAATTTCAGCTCCTGAGGCTTCCGCTTTATACACAGCGATACCAACAGATGGCGTTGGTTTTTCTATATCAATTCCAGGTCCTCATCCTTCTAAAGTGCAGCAAAGTCTATTCGCAGAGCAGAAAACAGTGTCTACTCGACATGTTGACAACACGAACCAAACTCTTCCAGTCTCAGCTACAACTACAGTGTTTGAGGGTCAAAGTAGACGTTGTTCGCTGGCAGCCAGTGAAGAGCATAGGCTGGCATTATGCAAATTTATTACATTATTACGTAGGTTCGAGCAGGAAGTAAGACTGGAATTGCTGACGACTCATTTCAGGAATCAGTTCTGAGACATTAACTCCATTTATCATTCACTTTGATCTTTGAAACTTTGCAGACCTTTTACATTCACAATCAGCTATATTACACACTGCATGAAAGGTAATATTCTAAAAAGCATAATAGGAGCACATTAAGTTCTAATTGGAATTCTGCATCCTGTTTTCTACTTCAATTCAAATTAAATTCAAATTCAAAAAGAATTTGAAATCTAAACTGAGTTTATATTTAAAAGGCACTCAATTCAAATCTGAATGGTTACAGTTGGTCCGATCCAAACCTCAGGTTATGGGTACAACTTTTCAAAACCTTTGCCTTGTTGTGTGTGCTCTAAATTGTTCTGTACCTCTGTTGTCTCTTATGTTGGGTTAAGGTTACACTACTCCTTAAAAGGAAGGTGCTCTCAGTGTGTTTGCATGTTTGTAGATGCTTTAAATTGTTGATGCTTGTTCCCTTGTTAATTTGGTCATCTTGTGTTGGGTTACACTCCCATAAAAGAAGATGCTCTGAGTGTGTTTCTGTTTACGTGTGTGACCTCTGCTACAGTCCCTCAGCGAGTTTGGCAGGAAAGCGCAGAGGTCACATTAAGAGTCGACAAACTAATCCAACTAAAACACACATACATAACAACAGTAGTATGTCTCTGTCCCTACGACAAAAGAGAGGATATTGGATCCTGCTTACATCTACGTCCGGGCGTCATACAAAACCCTTTCATGCTCCCATCTCAGGCATTCAGATCACTCCTCTGTGGCCCTGTTTACACCTGGTATTAAGATGTGTTTTGGTCGATCGGATCACCAGTAGACGAGGGATCACAAGTAGACAAGGGAGACACATTCCCATTTACACCTGGTGTTTTAATCCGTCTCTTTTGTCCACTTTTAACCACTTCTGTCACTTCTGATTTCTTCGAGGGGAAGGTTTCTGTCACTGAAGACGAGGGAAAAACATACGGAGAGCAGCAGCTTTTGTTTCTGACCACAGCCGAACGCTGTGAGTGTGTGTTAGAAATCAGGAATGGTGAGAGAACATTGTGCTTGGGACGTTTTTCGTCTTCAAACCAAACTTGGGTCTCCAGCCGAGAAAGTTTAAATCCCGTCTGGCTAGCGCACTTCCCATAATGTTTACGCATTAGGTCAGTAGCGGAGAGTAGGCGTCTTTTGTGGCTGTTCGAACACATTCGACCATATGAGCTTCTACACTACGAAAGCGATCTTGTCGAATGTGTTTTTGACTACCTCTGGAAGTGGTCGAAAGTGGACAAGCTCAATACGTTTTAGATCCTGTTTACACCTGTATTTAGCGTCGTCCACTTGTGATCTGATCGACCAAAACGCACACCCTGTTTACTGGAATATGTATCAAGCTTCTGGTACAGAAGAGGCTGTCTCAGAGCTACAGGAATACACATCTCTCATTGGCTGAATAGATGATGTGTTTATCTCCAGCACAATAAAGGTTTTACCCAGCCAGAGCTCTCAAGGCTTACATCTAACCCACTCTCCTAACAAATATAAGAAACACCATTTGCATTAGAATGTTATTCATGTGTTTCCTGGCATAGTACACTATCAACCTGCAGATGCTGTTAACATAGTAAACTAACCACTCTTGGACTAAGTACCACATTTTACAGCTAAAACCTCCACCTGACAGACATAACTATGACACCAGGTACATTGGCGACATGGTGGTCAAGCATAAATTTGCCAAAACATACATTTATCTATTAAGGGGCCATTAACACAACACCGTTTTCAACTCAAAACAGAAAACTTTTTATGCGTTTTGGCTGCTCATTTGCACGACAGCAGCTTTTTGAGGGGCTGAAAATCCAAACTTTTGAAAACGGGTTTCAAAGTGCAAGTTTTTTTAAGACGATACTGTCTCCATGTAAACTACAAAACGTCATGTGACGTCATGTGTATGCATATTATGTGTTCAGTCTATAATCGTGTAGTGTTTCTTTAAAAAGTGACACCACCATCTACTGGCCTGGCAGCAGAATACAGCGATTTTAGTCGTTTTCACGGATCTGTTTGAACGGGGATCATTTTGACAATGTTGTCGTCTGTACACAAAAAATACAGTGAAATAGTGAAAAACTATATGTTTTTAGTACATCGTTGTCATGTAAATTTACACTAAAACTGCAAATATGTTCCTCGGTGATACTTGTGTACTCTCCTATCAATAAAAGTGGCAGAAAGAAAATTGCCTTTACTGAATGACCTATTTAAATATTTTGGTTGACTTGCATTCTTTTTACTGACATTCCTTTTTGAGTCCTCTATCCAAAAAAAAAAGTGAAATATAAACAAATTATTCTCACCATATGGTGCAGAGCTGCTATGTTGCACATTGTCGTTTCCAGCATTTGTCATTTTTTAATTGATGAGGCTCTTGGTTGCTGTCATTGACCAGTTTAGCTGATCTGCATCCAAAAATAATTTATTATTCTGTACATTTTATCCAAAAATTACTTTTCTTTCATCTGCAAAACACAAAATAACATAATATCATGAGAAATGTTTTTTTTTCCCTCCATGCTTTTTGTACCCTATCGAATTCCATTGTATTGGTAAAACAGTTGAAACATTTTTTAAAATATCTTATTTTGTGCTTCACAAAAGAAAGTCAGTCATAAAAATTATGACAGAATTATCCCTTTAAAAATATAACTCTCTGAACATTATTATGGACAGAAACGTATGAATATTATGGATAATGTCAAATTAAGCATGTCAACTTCTTTAACGTCTTTAGGGTTTACATTTCAGAGAATCTTTCTTGGGACATAATTTGTTTTGTCGTAAACTAAATTTACTACAACAAATAACCAAAATACCCATTTAAAATAACCACACTGAACAGGTTTTTATGAGAAGCCAGGAGGTCACCCAGACTCTAGTTCCCCTGTTTAATTTACATGTGCTTGATAAAAAAACATCTAGCACTTAATCCATATAAAACAAAGGCAGTGACCTACTGCTATCCTGGGATGGAAAAAAACAGCGACAGAAAGAAATAAAGAGGAGGAGGAAACACTATCTATCAAACAGCAGAGGTTATGATGGATGTTGTAGAGTTTCAGGCCACCATTAACATTTATACATGCTCCAATAACAGATTTAACAGCACTATTCAATAAAACACCACTAAATCTCATAACCTTACACTATAGGCTATACATTATGGCATGTTAGAGTCCTTTTATGAAGGACGGTCATCATGTCATTCTTTTATCACAACCCTCACAGGAGATTTTAGATTTGTGACACTGTAAATTCACTGAAGTCACTGGTTTATTCATATGATAACATTTGGATAAAACTACCGTGGAGCCTATTTTTGCTTAGGTTTGGTGACAAATATTGCATATTTAGTGGTGCATTTCAGTTTATGAATATTTGATATTTTTGAATATTGAATATTTTGATTATTTACATTTGTAAACTTACTTTAATCATGTGTACCATTTAGATAAATATTCTCTATTTTTACATTGAAATATATGTTAAAATCGGATATGTTATTAGGAAGCATGGCGTTAGTTTTCATTATGCTGATGATACTCAGCTCTATATTTACCAATTCACAAGATTAACAGAATGCATAGCTGATATAAAAAATTGGATGACTAGTAATTTCCTACAACTTAATTCAGAAAAAACAGAATTTTTAATCATTGGACAAAAAAACTCCACAAGTAGTAACCTAGAATACTGTCTAACACTCGATGGCTGCTCTGTCAAGTCCTCGTCGTCAGTTAGGAACCTGGGTGTGCTCTTTGATACCAATCTCTCATTTGAAAGCCACGTTTCTAGCATCTGTAAAACTGCATTCTACCATCTTAAAAATATATCTAAATTACGACACATGCTTTCAATGCAAAATGCTGAACAGTTAGTTCATGCGTTCATGACCTCAAGGCTAGATTATTGTAATGCTCTACTGGGTGGTTGCCCTGCTCGCTTAATAAATAAACTGCAGCTTGTCCAAAACGCAGCAGCTAGAGTTCTTACTAGAACCAGGAAGTATGACCATATTAGCCCGGTTCTGGCAACACTGCATTGGCTCCCTATTAAACATCGTATACATTTTAAAACCTTGCTGATTACTTACAAAGCACTGAATGGTTTAGCTCCCCAGTACTTGAGCGAGCTCTTAACGCATTATACTCCATCACGTCTATTGCGGTCTCAAAATTCTGGCCAGTTGATAATACCTAGAATATCAAAATCAACTGCAGGCGGTCGATCCTTTTCCTATTTAGCACCTAAACTCTGGAACAGTCTTCCTAGCATTGTTCGGGAAGCAGACACACTCTGTCAGTTTAAATCTAGACTAAAAACGCATCTCTTTACTATGGCATACACATAAAACATTTTTAATTTCTATTATTCAAATCAGTTAAATGATTGTTTTAGGCTGCATTAACTAGGTCAGCCGGAACCGGGAACACTTCCCATAACACCTGATGTACTCGTTACATCATAAGAAGAATAGCATCTACGCTAATGTTAGTCTCTCTATTTATCCCGAGGTTTACTGCAGTCGGCCGGATCCGGGCCGTATCCAGACCAGATGGTGGACCTTAGCCTGGACATGATGACCATATCCCTGAAGTGTCTGTAGAGACCGTGTCAATTAAACTCCCCCCTGTAAATGCCGCATCGACATGACATCCTCATTAAACCCGTCCCCGGCGTGACGACTCCAATCTTTCGAATAATCCTACGAATATCTATTGATCTAATATGACTTCTGACCTGTAATGTGCCAGAATCATAATCATACACTATTTGTTCGTCGGCCAGAGGAGAACTGGCACCCCGACTGAGCCTGGTTTCTCCCAAGGTTTTTTTCTCCATTCTGGCCCTGAAGGAGTTTTGGTTCCTTGCCACCGTCGCCTTTGGCTTTTGGCTTGCTCAGTTGGGGACACTTAAATTTCAACTATATTACTGATCTGCCCGCATTGACACTATATGATAATTGAAATGAGCTGGATGACATCACCGTTTTCACCAGAGCCGAATCAAATTCTGTTGCATTATTTTCCTGTTACCACTGTGAAGCTGCTTTGAAAATAAGTTGATTTTAAATTTCATGGCATCAACACATCTCAAAAAAGTTGGGACAAGGCCATGTTTACCACTGTGTGGCATCCCCTCTTCTTTTTATAACAGTCTGCAAACGTCTGGGGACTGAGGAGACAAGTTGCTCAAGTTTAGGAATAGGAATGTTGTCCCATTCTTGTCTAATACAGGCTTCTAGTTGCTCAACTGTCTTAGGTCTTCTTTGTCGCATCTTCCTCTTTATGATGCGCCAAATGTTTTCTATGGGTGAAAGATCTGGACTGCAGGCTGGTCATTTCAGTACCCGGATCCTTCTTCTACGCAGCCATGATGTTGTAATTGATGCAGTATGTGGTCTGGCATTGTCATGTTGGAAAATGCAAGGTCTTCCCTGAAAGAGACGACGTCTGGATGGGAGCATATGTTGTTCTAGAACTTGGATATACCTTTCAGCATTGATGGTGCCTTTCCAGATGTGTAAGCTGCCCATGCCACACACACTCATGCAACCCCATACCATCAGAGATGCAGGCTTCTGAACTGAGCGCTGATAACAACTTGGGTTGTCCTTGTCCTCTTTAGTCCGGATGAAATGGCGTCCCAGTTTTCCAAAAAGAACTTCAAATTTTGATTCGTCTGACCACAGAACAGTTTTCCACTTTGCCACAGTCCATTTTAAATGAGCCTTGGCCCAGAGAAAACGCCTGCGCTTCTGGATCATGTTTAGATATGGCTTCTTTTTTGACCTATAGAGTTTTAGCCGGCAACGGCGAATGGCACGGTGGATTGTGTTCACCGACAATGTTTTCTGGAAGTATTCCTGAGCCCATGTTGTGATTTCCATTACAGTCTGGTGCCCCAGACCTAGGGAGATTGACCGTCATCTTGAACTTCTTCCATTTTCTAATAATTGCGCCAACAGTTGTTGCCTTCTCACCAAGCTGCTTGCCTATTGTCCTATAGCCCGTCCCAGCCTTGTGCAGGTCTACAATTTTATCCCTGATGTCCTTACACAGCTCTCTGGTCTTGGCCATTGTGGAGAGGTTGGAGTCTGTTTGATTGAGTGTGTGGACAGGTGTCTTTTATACAGGTAACGAGTTCAAACAGGTGCAGTTAATACAGGTAATGAG
This sequence comes from Coreius guichenoti, assembly GCA_039654105.1. NCBI lineage: Eukaryota > Metazoa > Chordata > Actinopteri > Cypriniformes > Gobionidae > Coreius > Coreius guichenoti. The sequence continues at coordinate 51,137,743 of CM077168.1, forward strand.
TGGAGAACAGGAGGGCTTCTTAAAGAAAAACTAACAGGTCTGTTAGAGCCGGAATTCTTACTGGTTGGTAGGTGATCAAATACTTATGTCATGCAATAAAATGCAAATTAATTATTTAAAAATCATACAATGTGATTTTCTGGATTTTTGTTTTTAGATTCCATCTCTCACAGTTGAAGTGTACCTATGATAAAAATTACAGACCTCTACATGCTTTGTAAGTAGGAAAACCTGCAAAATCGGCAGTATATCAAATACTTGTTCTCCCCACTGTATGTTCAAATATTCATACAACAAAATATTCTGGGGGCCATGAAACTTCTGTGAAAATTATCAAAAATGCTGGCGTTGACTGGCAATTTTTTTCAAAAGCGCTGGCGGGGAAAGAGTTAAATGAGGAATATTGTGTTCGTATAGTGTTCGTTCCTGGAAGAAAACTCAAGACTACAATGGAGGCGTTTCAGGGAGTTCAGAAACAGTGAAAATCATATAGAGAAGAACTCCCTCTGGAGGGACTTTGTGCTTTGGAACTTTCCAGAACTTTTTCATGTTTAAACAGCAACATTATACTGAAGTCAGTTGAACATGTAAAAAAGCAGAATAGGACCCATTTAACATTATTTAATGCACTGAGAACTAACATAAATGTGAACATTTTCATTAACTAACATGAACAAAGGTTAAAGGAGTCATAAACTGAGAAATCAAATTTTCCTTGAGTTGAGATTTTGACATATAAGAGGTCATCATACTATAAGAATATCCTGTAAGTTTCAGAGCTGAAACCTTCGTTATTAGTCCAAAAACAGCTTTTATTGTAACCAAGCCCAGTGAACGACTCATTGTGGAATGTGTCTATAGATAAAAGACCGGCTCTGCAGAAGCAAATCAACGCCTACTTCATCATTGCAACTTTGGCCCCGCCCACTGGCGTGTTAGTGAGATGACGAGGAGAGAAGAGCGATACAGGATCACTGGACTAAAATAACATTACCTTCCAAAGGATCCTAATGCTAGGAATGTGCTTATTTATTTTCAACAATGTGAATGTCTCAGTTGATTATTATTTATTTGTATTCGGTACATTTCACAGTGGATTCTTTTGTAAATCAGTCGCAATTTCGGCGCAGGCTTTGCAAACTTTTACGATTTGGACTTGACAGTAATGCGACAACGTGTAAATAACCGTGTTAACTCTAATACCTGATCTGTGACCAGTGATTTCTGATAATGATTCATGTACAGTCAGATGATCTTTGTCTATGTGTCAGTAAATCAAACCAGTGACTAAACGCTCAACTTCACATTGTTTCTCTTAGTAGGATGAAAATAATCTACAGTGGGGAGAACAAGTATATGATACACTGCCGATTTTGCAGGTTTTCCTACTTACAAAGCATGTAGAGGTCTGTAATTTTTATCATAGGTACACTTCAACTGTGAGAGACGGAATCTAAAACAAAAATCCAGAAAATCACATTGTATGATTTTTAAATAATTAATTTGCATTTTATTGCATGACATAAGTATTTGATCACCTACCAACCAGTAAGAATTCCGGCTCTCACAGACCTGTTAGTTTTTCTTAAAGAAGCACTCCTGTTTTCCACTCATTACCTGTATTAACTGCACCTGTTTGAACTAGTTACCTGTATAAAAGACACATGTCCACACACTCAATCAAACAGACTCCAACCTCTCCACAATGGCCAAGACCAGAGAGCTGTGTAAGGACATCAGGGATAAAATTGTAGACCTGCACAAGGCTGCGATGGGCTACAGGACAATAAGCAAGCAGCTTGGTGAGAAGGCAACAACTGTTGGCGCAATTATTAGAAAATGGAAGAAGTTCAAGATGACGGTCAACCTCCCTCGGTCTGGGGCACCATGCAAGATCTCACCTCGTGGGGCATCAATGATCATGAGGAAGGTGAGGGATCAGCCCAGAACTACACAGCAGGACCTGGTCAATGACCTGAAGAGAGCTGGGACCACAGTCTCAAAGAAAACCATTAGTAACACACTACAGCGTCATGGATTAAAATCCTGCAGCACACACAAGGTCCCCCTGCTCAAGCCAGCGCATGTCCAGGCCCGTCTGAAGTTTGCCAATGACCATCTGGATGATCCAGAGGAGAAATGGGAGAAGGTCATGTGGTCTGATGAGACAAAAATAGAGCTTTTTGGTCTAAACTCCACTCGCTGTGTTTGGAGGAAGAAGGAGGATGAGTACAACCCCAAGAACAACATCCCAACCGCGAAGCATTGAGGTGGAAACATCATTCTTTGGGGATGCTTTTCTGTAAAGGGGACAGGACGACTGCACCGTATTGAGGGGAGGATGGATGGGGCCATGTATCGCGAGATCTTGGCCAACAACATCCTTCCCTCAGTAAGAGCATTGAAGATGGGTCGTGGCTGGGTCTTCCAGCATGACAACGACCCGAAACACACAGCCAGGGCAACTAAGGAGTGGCTCCATAAGAAGCATCTCAAGGTCCTGGAGTGGCCTAGCCAGTCTCCAGACCTGAACCCAATAGAAAGTCTTTGGAGGGAGCTGAAAGTCCGTATTGCCCAGCGACAGCCCCAAAACCTGAAGGATCTGGAGAAGGTCTGTATGGAGGAGTGGGCCAAAATCCCTGCTGCAGTGTGTGCAAACCTGGTCAAGAACTACAGGAAACGTATGATCTCTGTAATTGCAAACAAAGGTTTCTGTACCAAATATTAAGTTCTGCTTTTCTGATGTATCAAATACTTATGTCATGCAATAAAATGCAAATTAATTACTTAAAAATCATACAATGTGATTTTCTGGACTTCTACATGCTTTGTGAGTGGGCAAACCTGCAAAATCGGCAGTGTATCAAATACTTGTCCTCCCCACTGTATTTAAACTGTGATTAAGTTATATATAGAAAGTGATTAAAGAATGCTCCCTTTACAATCGCTTGAGCTGTCAATCAAACAGCGCGAGTTTATCAGTGACTGAGTTCTGTACTCTCGCCAAAACTCCGTAATAATCAACGAATCTCTTATTTACATTGTGTTTGCACTGTTAGTTATGATGAAAGCATTGGTTAGTGTGCAGAACTCAAGTTGCAATGACGAGAGATCACTGCATTCATGCGCTCAACATGTCTGTGATCGGCTACAATGCTCATCACTGCAACCTTTCAATGCCATGATCTGTCTCACAGCAGCCAATCACAGTAGTGGGCGTTTCCACTTAAGTCTCACAGCAGACACGCCCCTTCAAACAGAGCGTTCAGATCAGAGGCTAAAATCAGGGTAGGAAAAATGCCTTTTATTTCTAAATTATGACAATTGTTGATGTAAAAATCATACTAACATTATAAGTGCACACCAATAAACATTATAAAACAATGCAGTTCATGACCCCTTCAAAAAATGCTGTAAAAATATACTGCTCATTGTTAGTTCATGTTAGTTAATGCATTAACTACTGTTAACAAATAAGACCTTATTGTAAAGTGTACAAATATGATGACTAAGTGCCCCTTTACCAAACACAGATCAACAAAACACTTCATTACAGTAATCTGTGAGCACACAATGCAGTAAAGAAAAGAGAAAGACTATAGGTGAATGCATGTCAGATGGGCTACTAACAGCCAAGCAGTAAGAATTATACACACATGCACACACAGTGTAATGAGCTTGAAGGCAGAAGTCTACAGTTGCCCCATAACAGCAGTACAATAGCTCAGAACCAGTGCAGGCAACTTCCCCATTATACACTCACAATGACTGTCTGTGCCACTGTCAACACAAGACAAACGGCCCTACCTAGTCCACATCATTACAACTTTAGACTTGAAAGAAAGCGGAGAGAGAAAACACAGGAGAGCATGAGCAAGAGGACAGGCACACAATAAGAAGAGATGCTACACACTAAGATAATGAGAAAGAGGGAGAGTGTGGCAACGGTCCTGGGTGAGATTAGGAATTGTAATGGAGAGTGTTGGAAAAGAGATGAATGAAAAGAGGAGAGCGGGACAGGAGAGTGTTATTGATGAATCAGAGGGTGTTAATAAGAGGCAGACTGTGCGGACGAATGAATCACCCAGTAACAATGAAGTGCTCCAACGATCTGCAAACACCGCAACGCATACAAATATCCGTTATCAATTGCTAGTTGTCCTCCTGTCGCCTAACACACACACACACACACACACACACACACATGCTTGAGCTAAAAAATAATCTTTACAAAAACATCATGCTTAGCTTGTCCTGTTGGTGAAGAATGTGTGTGTGTGTGTGTCTGTCTCTGATTAGGACACTTTGCATCATTACAGTTTCCTGATTAAAATCCCATTCGCTATTTAAAAGTGACAAATGAACTCACAGCTCAAGCTGTGTGTGTGTGTGTGTGTGTGTGTGTTCTGCTGCGGTGTTGTGACGGGGGGATGTGGATGACCTTGTTAAATGCTGAGTGGGCTTTTGTGATTGGTGATCGGTGGTCATTAATTTCTGTTAATCTCACCTGACACAACACTTCAGAAACACTGACGCAGAATTAATCAGTCATACAGTCGACATCATGAGATTCAAACTCTGTTTAGATCTTTATCTCAATCCCACCCCCCAAAAAAGCTTTCAGTACCACTGAAGAGGTCACATCTATCCATCCATCCATCCATCTATAGGCCCACTCATGCTAACACGTTAAGCGACATCATCCAGATGTGCCAATCACTGGAGCTATCTGCAGCTCATCTGCTTCAAGCTTTGATGTGTTGTGTGTTCAGAGATGATCTTCTGCAGACCTCAGTTGTAACAAGTGTTTATTTGAGTTACTGTTGTGTTTCTATCAGCTGAACCAGTCTGGCCGTTCTCCTCTGACCTCTGGCATCAACAAGGCATTTTCACCCACAGAACTGCTGCTCACTGGATATTTCCTCTTTTTCGGACCATTCTCTGTAAACCCTGGAGATGGTTATGTGTGAAAATCCCAGTAGATTCAGTTTCTGAAATACTCAGACCAGCCCATCTGGCAGCAAAGTCACTTAAATCAGCTTTCTTCCCCATTCTGATGCTCAGCTTGAAATTCAGCAGATCATCTTGATCATGTCCACATGCCTATGCATTGAGTTGCTGCCATGTGATTGGCTGATTAGATATTTGCATTAATGAGCAGTTGAACAGGTGTACTTATTAAAGTGGATGGTGAGTACCTATATACTGTATGTAATGTCCCACTTACTCTATAACTACTTACTATAATTAGGGATGGGCATTTTTGCCAATTTCTCATTTCGATCATTGATAGGTCTCAACACGGGGGGCGGGGCATGTCCGTCATGGAGATAATGAAAATATTTTAGGACTGTTACGAAAATTAATGTTACAAACATGACATGAAAACATGTCTAAGAAAACATGAACATATGACTAGAAAAAAATAACTGCTAGATTATGATGCATCAATGTTTTTGAAAAAGAAACATCTAAAAACAAAATGACCGTCTCAAATAACCCAGTCAATAATATCGGGCATTGCATTTGAGCTGAAACTGTGAATAAGCACCACCCTGCAGAGCTTTGCTAGCGGATTAATAAACTCAACCAAACGCATCCTATATTAGATTAACGTGATATATACCTATTACAATTTACATCTGCACAAAAGGACGCGAATGCGCACGTGAACTTGACCGTGCTAGATTTTACAGTCCATGGTTTGAAAGGGAAACTCCCATTTTGAATGCGCTCTTCCCTTAACAACAACGCTGATACACGGGCAACGAAAGCACAGAATTTACAACATTCTATTACAATCTTGTTCTCATTATAATGCTATGTATATGACAGCTTGGCGCTGCACATCTTGCACTTAATTTTATTTTTCATGATCAAATTGATTACAGACATCATTGCGCGTATTCGAAGCCATGATAAACAACTTTAAATAAAGCATAGGTCTACTGTTAAAAAACATGAGAACAAAATAACACTGCTGCATTATTAATATCATCAATGATTTTGAAAAAGAAATAGCCTATCTAAAAAGAATACGACCGTCTCAAATAACCCAGAGTCGATAATGTCGGGCATTGCATTTGAGCTGAAACTGAAGAGTGAATGAACATCAGTCGATATAACGGCAGCACTTTGCTAGCTGGTTAATAAACTCAACCAAACGCGTCCTATATGAGATTAATCAAATATAGACAATATAAAAGTAATCTTACATCTGCACAAAAGGACGCGAGTGCGCACGTGAACTTGACCGCGCTACTGATGTAACTCTCGTTGTGGATTTCCTTTAACAGCGCGCTGATACACGGGGAACTAAAGCAGAGAATTTACAACATTCTATCACAGTTGTGTTCTCGTTATAATGCTATGTAGGCCTATGTGACAGATTGGCGCTGCACATCTTGCACTTAACTGTATTTCATGATCAAAGTGATTCCAGGCATCACTGCAGTGCGCGCTTTCAAATCCAGTTTCACTTTATTTCGCTGGTATGGAAGGCGTTCTGTCTAACGCTAACCAGTCAGACCTCAGGTACCGCCCAAAAGGCCATAATAACCAATCAAAAAAATAAAGTAAGGGCGATCATCGTTTTCATGATCGATCGTCGCCTTCACGTTCGAGTACTCGAGTACACTTGCCCATCCCTAACTATAATACCTTTTTATGCACATTCTCTCTACTTAAAGTACCTTACTGAGCCAAAGAAATGTTTCACAGTTACTAATATATATTTGACCCCTTGTACTGAAAACAACAAATGCCACGTTTCCACCGCCGGAACTTTCCCCAGGAACTAGGGTGGTACTCTGTGTATTTCGACTGCAGAAACCAGGGTCTAAATGAAGTTCCGGGTAAAAATTTCCCCCTCAAAACGTCCCTGCTCGCGAGGTAGTACTTTTTCAAAGTTCAGGAACTTTCGGGGGTGGGACTTGAGCGCTGAACATGCTGATTGGTTGAGTTTACGCAGCATTTTGATTGGTTGACTCCACGCACAGCATTTTATTTCAACCACCATTTTTCAAAGTCTGTTGCTGTGCGTGCAGTAAGGGTTGTTTGCTATTCGAATCAACAATGGAGTTTAGAAAATACGACCGATGGACCGACGACGAGGTTCAGGCTTTATTAAGCTTATATGCGGAGGACAAAATCCAGCTGGAACTGGAAAGTCGTGCGCAATCCTACGTCACCGGACTAATCTTCACGGTACTTTAGACCGTGATGGAAACGCAGACAGCAACAGGTCTGGGGGAAAAAAGTTCCAGGGACAAATTGTTCCTGGTAATTTCAGAGGAAATGGGCCTAAACATTCCTCTAAGCACAAGATTTTATTTCAACAGCTAATTATTTAAACCAGTGAAACTATATTTAGTGGTCAACCCGAGGCATGACAGATAGAATAAGATTGAAGAAGACAGCAGAAATAAAAAGTAAGGAGGTTTGAAGTATGCTCACAATCAGACAAGGAAAGGGAACTACAGAAGTAGACAGCACTCCATGAAGTATGCACTAAGCAGGTCTCTCTCTAGTTTTGTGCTGACGGGCGAAACTGTGCTTTTGAGGAGGCAACACTATAAGTGCTCTCTCTCTCTGATCCTCTCCATCAAAAGGCAGGCGAAATCACCGTCCAGTTACCGTTAGCATAACAAAAGCACAAGATGTGAGCTTTACTGCAGCAGCCCAAACTATACATACCACCCCAAACTGACAGAAAACATTTCTTCCTTTACTGCATGCGCCAAATACCACCAACCGCCACCATTTTTCATAGACGTAATTACCGCTTGGCGTGAGGCACTTTGCGGCAGCAGATGCCGTGCTACGGGAGTATGGTTTCCATGAAGATTACTGTGATTTACTTGAGATACACGTGTCATAAATACCCCACCCTGGTGGCACACACACACACAACTGGGCCCTAACGAAGGATGGGACCCTCAGGAGAGCGGATTTGTGAATGACTGAATATAGGTTACTGTGTGGGTCCAGGTTTGAGAGAAGTCTAGTTCAGTCTAGTGTTTCCCAACTTCTCTTGTTTTATGTATCCACAAAGTGCCATCAGTAAGGCTCAACTACCCCTTCATCAGGATTATCATTAACATTATTAAATTCACCATTGTTGCTTCACTTTTAAATGAAATTAGATTTCTTGTCAATCTGTTAATATATGACTGTATTAAAATAATATATAATAAATTAAAATAAAGTAGAATTTCAAAAGAATCTTGTGATTTTTTTAAATGAATGGCTTAATACATATTCATTACTTTTGAAGAACAGAAAAATGTATTCCCATTGATTTCCAAGTATTTCCTACAACCTGCTTAATGATCTCCCAAGGTACACGGCAGTCTATAATCTAGTCCAGAATTAACCCTAGTGAGAAATAATACCTGGGTCTCACCTGTACTTCTACATAAGCAACATAAGCACAAAGGCAAATATTCCCAGGCAGTTCTTCAAACATTACCAGCTCTGTTTGAAATGTGCCATGGGAAGCTTGCGGTTCTATTTTAAAATTGCATTTAATGTTCCTTCAGGCCATAAGTACTGTACTTTGCATTAAAAAATAAAGTGTTTTTTTTTTTAATTACCCATTTACTGTGATGAAATCCTTCCCATCTTTTAACCAGAAAGCGAGAGGGATCATGAAGTCAAATCAGTGTTATTATTATAACTGAAACTAAAAGTAAAACATAAAAAATTTATATTTGTTTTGCGGAAGAACATTGTTTTGGTTGTGCTTCGGCTCTGCGTGACTGTGCGGATGAATATGGTTATCCTACTGCTCATAAAACATCCACTACTAGGTTTTTAGATAGAAAGGATCTCAAGCTGACTAGCTGAAGACGTTACTGTAGCTTTACCCATTAATAGACACGGTACTTCATTAAAAAAAATTCCAGCTCAGCGCTACAACAACCATAATGAAATAATCTTCACAATAGATAATGCTTTACAATCAACTCTGTTAGAGAGGAACATATGGCAATTTATCTGCTCAATAAAATACCTTACGCACCTGTTGAGTAATAAAAACACCATCATCTCTGCATCACTTTTACAACATTTCAAATCCCTCAGTTCTCACCATCTCAGAAAAGCCAAGCCAATGTTGATTCTGGTTTTATTACGAGCTCTGTCTCGTTCTCTTTTCTCCAGCAGACTCTCCTCTGTTCGGTGTTTGTTTAAAACAGGTGATTCTCCGGGGGTTGGAGATTTAGCGGCTCCGTGTCAACCTTTCTCACTCATTGTGACGACTAACCTCTGCCACTCCCACACCAGACACGCGTCAAAGTAGCCGGAGCAACTTTTCTCTGTTTTCTATTTTCTATGATGAGACACACACGGGCGAGTGACGCATGTACGCAATTTCCCGTGAAAACCATCCAGACAGGTCTAAAATATAAACACTTATAACTTACCATAAATCAGGGTTACACAAAAACACATTTTGGAAGAAGGTTTGATAATGTATTGTTATTTTTTAATTTTGAACAAAAAAGTTACATAGTGTACCTTTAACTTACTAAAATAAAAACTAAAACTGAATTAAAAATTAAAAACTATATAGACACTTAAAAAACTGATACATATAAAATCTAATTCAAAACATTAATAAAAACTATAATAATATCTCAATCTTGATCAAATTCTACAGTGCGTGTTTCCATAGCAAAAGTCTAATAAAGTAGAGGGCAAAATTATGCTTTTGTTTTATGAATAAAATACACATTTATATAAAATAAAACTTTTCATAAAGCTTAGTTGACTCAAAGGGGAAAAAGTCTTTGCAAACTGCATCATGATCCCTCAGGAAGATTAAGACACACAAAAACAGTTTGATGTGATTCTCTCCCACATCTGTTCTCTCATGATATCTTAAAATAAAAGCCACAAGTCTTGTACCTGCCTCTTCAGTTAAATGATTTACTGAGAGAGGGGAAATGTCTCATTGGGGGTTAATTATGAAAACATATGACCCCCACACAAACACATGGTCTCTAGCGGTCGGTGGGGAGACAGAGGGGAGGGAAAGACTGGAACCGCTCACCATAAATGAGGCTGTGGCGTTTTTATGTGCGCGCAAAGGATCGCGGCGTGTTGGTCGGTGATCGTAAATTAACAGGTGTTGTCAAAAGCAGTACAGAGACATGCAGCGAAATGATCAGAACGATTACAAAGCTCTGGGTCCCAGACTCACTATAGCAACAAACGCTCTTCAGTGGAGACTAGACGATAGTCAACCTTCAAAGTCTCAAGGATAACATTCAATCATTCACACACCATGACACACAGTGGAAATGTCCATTCTTAAAGTGATAGTTCAGCCAAACATGAAACATTATCACTTTGTTCCAAACCTGTATGACTTACTGTCTTCGGTGGAAAACAAAAGAACTGTTTTTATGCATACAGTGAAAGTTAATGGGGTTCAAAACAACGTTGAACCCCACAGACAAAAAAAGACTGAACAATATCTTCTTTTGTGTTCCACAGACAAAAGAAAGCCAAACAATGACATGATGGCGAGTAAATGATTTATTTAATTTGGTAAATGTCATGCCAACAGCATGGAGAACCCCAATCGGTTTAGTTCTGATCAATCCTTACTTTTTTAACAGTCAACAAAGGCCCTTAAGTGACACTATCTTTTATTTAGTATGTCGCTCCAAACAGCCTCATTTGTGAACTACTGATCTCAGAGGTCGTTCAAAACCAATCTTTCATCAGTCATAACTCAAAGAGATTACTTATGTCCATGTGAGCTCTATTTATACATGCTTTGCTAATGCCACCCTCACTGGAAGTGGATAGACTTGGCCGATTTGAAGATTGGTTTTAGGGTGTTTTGGACAACTCACCGGGTCTTTTTTCTAGTTTTCTTCCACGACTGCTGCAAAGCCGGACTTTGGAGATGAGGATGAGGATCTGTTTCTGGCAGAGCGACTTGTTGCTCTTGGGGCAAGGCTTGCGTTTGTTGGTGACCTGCCGGTTGGCCTGGGGGTCCTTGATTTCCCTGCGCTGTCGGATCAGCGAGCTGGCGAGGGCAGCCATTTTGCCGTGCCCCGCTCACCCGTGGGACGCAGAAGGCGTCAGTGGGCCGCTCACCTGTCCGTTCACCCAGGGCCACGTAGGAGAGGAGCAGAGACGACAGGTGTTCGGAGTGCAACGGGGTATCCCACAATAACCGAGGCCAGAATGCGTCACAACTTGCAGGATGCAGGAACAAAAAGAGGCTTGGTTTAGAGGGTTAAAAGGGGCAAAACACTCGTGAAGTTCACAATAAACTTTGTTTCTTTGGCTATCAAAATAGTCCCTGGAACGCAGAATTCCTGGTGTTGTGACTCTGATGAACGGCAGCTGTCGTTGTTGGGATTGCTTGTTGTATTTCAGGTCTCGTTGCACAGCATACGGACTGGAAAAGTGGCAGCAGATGATCCATGGAGTCGTACTGGAATTCTGGAAAAAAAGTGAGCCATCACAGCAGCACCATTCCCTCTCTGTCCAGCTCCCAGAATCCCTGGCCTCTCACTTCCCTTCAACAGTTTAGTTTGGGATCGATGATTAGAAATGACCCGGATCAGAAATCATTCTGAGAGTTCAGAAAAAAGGCATCAACTGTCCAATCGTTTTATCCGTGTGGTTACACATATCAGTGGGATCCCCGTAACGTAACGAACGAGCTAAAAAAAATACAGATCCTACAGTGAAAAGGAACAATATCCTGAGACAATCTTAGTG
>CM077168.1:51154487-51426987 GCA_039654105.1 Coreius guichenoti
ATAGATAGATAGATAGATAAAGACTATCAGTCTTAAAGCATCCACATCTGTCTCTCAAATATCACCTGGGATACAAAATAAATTTCCTCACTTTATTTCCAGCCCCACCTCTATTCCTCTCCCTATTTTCACACTCAATTCATCACATTTCCCCTCATATTCACGTCTGAGCTGATAAAAACAAAATTCATTCAACTTAGACAGAACACCGAGAAACTGACTTGCGTCAGCAGCTTTTTACCGCTTTTTAAAGGACAGGAATGCTCTAAAAACAGCCTCTAAAACACACGCTGTGAATACTGATTTTAATATTTTCTCCTTCTGTGCCTCCGTTCAGTGGGGAAACATTTAGCTGTCTGAGCACCAGCAGAATGCACACAGGTTGAATGGGGCTCTGATCCTTCACCAGCAGCCTAATTCAAATCTGTGTTATAATAAGGTTTTATAACCCACAGCAAGTTTGAATTAGTCATGGCCTGTGACGCCTCTATTTGCGTGTTGCTCCGCCGCCAGCGCACTTATTGATGCGGTGGAGGATTTTCTTTCTAGGCACTGAGTCAAAGCCATTTTAATCAGCAGAGTTATGACTATGACATCCAGTGGTGATGCTGGACAGAGAGGAGTCAAAGACATCGAAACATCTGGCAAAGGACAAAGATACACAGAGAACTACACGAGCATGACGTTAACAGGTACATGTAGCGATTTCGTTATTTTCAAAACCACTAACATGATGTAACCAGGTTGTTCAGTGTGTCAGTGGTGATTATACTCAACTGAGACCCTAGAGAACCTGAAGTGTGAGTGTGTTTGTCAATTCTCTCCTTTGTATCAAAAGCATTGTCTCAAATTTGTCAGCTTTTAAATTATAAATTATAAATAATAAAGTAAAAAAAAAAAAGCGCTAAATATTATCTTTTATCTTTTATCGTTCGATAATATCATTTAATAGTGAAAGGTTTAATAAAATAAAATAAAATAAAATAAATGTATTCTTTTTATGTTTCTATAATATACTATAATATATACTAAAACAGGCTTAAATGAATAAATATCATTAAAAAGTGAGGGGCTTAATAAATAAATAAATATTATCTTTAATCTTTTATCTATTTATAATATCCTTTAAAAGTGAAAGGCTTAATAAAATAAATCTTTTATAATTCTATAATATAGTTTTAAAAAGACAGGCTTAAATAAATAAATAAATAAATAAAAAGCTAAAAAAAATGTTATAATATCCTTTAAAAGTGAATTGCTTAATAAAATCTTTTATCTTTCTATAATATAGAATAAGAGTATATATACAGTCAAACCAAAAATTATTCAGACACTAGATATAATATTTTACTAGTGAGTGAAGGACACTATAGTTCATTTATGTAAGTGAGGATAGCAAAATAAAGTAAATTCTTCATACAGTGACTACCAGTAAAATTTCTAAAAATTTGGGACCAAAATTATTCAGACACTTTGACCTGACCATGTTTTGCTGAAGTGTTTTTTCTTTAATTGCTAATGCGACCTTTGACACCACAGACTGAACAAAATTAAGCATTGCTTGGTAATTGGTTGATCTAAATTGGTATTATCTAATTGTGTAGTTAAATTTAACAGCTGACAGCTGATTGGTTGATTGTAATCCATTACATACCTTTCTATCAAAGTTATATGACATCAAGATGAATTTTTTCTGACACAGTTTAATTCTGAGTTCTTGTCATGTTTTATTACCATTTTCTATAAACTATAGCGAATAAACTGTGATAATGTGAGAAAACGTAAATGTGTCTATAAATGTGTCTATGTGTCTGTACACTAACAAGTTACTGCTGCCATCTTTGTGATGTCTTTGAAGAAATGTTGGGTCTTAGGGTAGGACATAAACAGACGTATTTCCTTTTTGGCATATGTGAATGCTTTCATTTTAATAGTGCATGTACAGTGAAGGATATAGGCTGCACTGGCAGAGAGGACAGACCTTTTCCATTTTAATCAGTCTGTTAAAACACAGCACTAAACCCCTGCTGTTATATGGACTTCACTTCATGAATACAGTAGAATACTGTTGAATGCAGAAAGCATTATAAAACATAACTTTTTGCCGGCATGGTCTGAAGATTTGGTGAAAATCGGAAAAACGGTCTAGGATGAGTTCGAAAAAGTAGGTTTTAAAAGAAAATCAAAATGGCGGACAGGAAGTTTGGACGACTATGGAAAAATTGGTATCTATGTTCTTGGCATGACCCAAAGAATCTATTAATGGCTACAACGTTAGTTTTATTACAATAGGCAAAATGAATCAAAAGCTATTAAGCTATTATTTGATTTTTGGTCAAACTCTTCATAAGTAATAAGCAAAAATAGCCATTTTTCATATCTCGTGACCACTAGGTACCCTCAGGACATGGTTGTCATAACACACACCAAGTTTGGTCTAAATACACTAAAGCATCGCAGAGATATAGCCTCATGTTCATTTGTTGAATTTGTTTGCGGGTTATTCTAATTTTGTCGGCATGGTCTGAAGATAATCTGGTTACATTTTCGTGAAAATTGGAGCATTTTGAAAAAATAGGTTTTTCAGAAAGTTCAAAATGGACAGAGGAACGAGTTTGGACACCCCTGAGTTAGAGACTCCAAAATTGCTTTGGTTAATGTTCAGAATGTCCTCTATCTGCAATTTCACAGCTTTTACCATACGGTTCTGTGGGCTGCCATAGACTCAAGAGCAGAAGAAGAACGGATACAATAGGTGCCTAGTACACACCTTCGGTGCTTGGCCCCTAATAATAGGCAGATAAATGTGACCTTTTAGCCTTGTTCAGACTCCAAATCCGATTTTTTGTGCATATCCGATTAAAACCAAATCAGATTTAGCAAGTGTGAACGGCCAAAAATCACATGAAATGCAATTTTTACAAAACTGTTTTGAGCTACATTCATATGTGGTTTGAAATCCTATTCAAATAACATTTCTGGAAATCCGTTTCAGTCTGACTGCTCTGATTGGATTTTGCGTGGTTTATGTTACTTTCTCACGGCACGTAAAACATAAAGGCCCCGATATACTCACAGCAAATTTCTTTTCCGTTCTTCGTTTAGAGGTAAAACAAAGTTCCAAATACGTGACCATGCAATATACTGTTAGCGAACATCTGACACTGCCTACGTTGCTGAGAGTGACGGTTAGATGAATTTGTAAATATGTGCTGCACACTTTCCTCTCAATAACAAAATAAACACACAACAAAATTGAGAAAACAAGCAAGCATTTTTTTTTAATAAAGCATAAGAAAAGCATCTGATCATAGCAACATGGATATGTTTGCACGAGCTCTGCAATTCGGCACGTTTATTTATATATCACTTTATACAATAGATTGCTTAAAATCAAGCATATTAAACATGAAAAACAGTGTCAGTGTCTCGTTTCATCAGAAGTACAACTTCATTATGTACTATAAAGCAGCTCTCCAGTCAGTGTGTTCATGTTTTCACATGCGGACGTCTGACCTCGACGGACTCAACAGGAGAAATTAACCGAAAAAGATTTCCATGTGAAAGAAGGCGGAGCCTCCGCGCACACTTGCCTATTACGTAATCGCCACGGACCAATGGTAGTACAAAGGTGTTTTTCCTTTTCCGGAAAGTTTGCTTTGACAAGCTGTTTCGAACTCCTAAAACAAACTCCAAACAAACTTTTTTTTATACTCTTCCAGACATAGGAGGGCAGCACTGAGTCGTGTCATCAACAGGACATTCACTCGGCAGGATTGAAGAAGAAGTGGATCAACCATTGCAACACAGTTCAGAAGAAACAAAAATGCACAAACTTCGCACAAACGCTCGTCAAGTTCACTTTCCGCTGTTTTCCTCCTGTTTCAAACATGCTCTTTCCGCACTCTTCTTCGACGACTGCACACTGTGCACAGTTCTGTGTGTATTGCCACCTAGTGGACTCTACTGTCTTTCTTGCGCATGCGCTGTTGTACGCACACCCTCCTGATGACGAAAATTATGTCATGCGGACGGTGCGCGGATGCGGACGGCCGAAGTATACTTTGGGCTTAAAACGCGAGGCGCATAAATAGCGCGCAAAATGCTCACTGCCAATTGAAAACAATTTTAAAAAGGCGCCTCTCACTGCAAAAAACGCATTTTGTCTGATCGGGGCATAACGGGGCCTTTAAGCGCAAGACGTTGTTCTAGGAAATATGCTGAAATTCACTGGAGAAACAAGGGTGGAGACGACAGCGCGGAATAAAGCCGCTCATACCAGCCTCTTACGGTTCTGCCACTGATTCATAATAACAGTAGTCCAGTAGTTTTATATAAATCTGTTCATATAAAATGATCATGCTGTAGATTCTGCCAGCAATGTACTTTTCAGTGTCCATGCAAACATACAAAAATGTATGTGAGCTAGAAGCACGCTTTACATAAGAACATCTACTTTTAAATAAAATGCATTTCACCTAATATACATTGTAAATAAAATACAATTAGGAATATCTACTACTTGAAAGATCTGTATTTCACCCATTACACATTGTAATAATAAAAAATATACAAAATAAATATAAAATTAAAATTAAAATGAAAGTCTCACGCGTAGCGCTATGAAAAAAGGTCTCTCCTCTCTCATTCTCTTGCTTAGACACACTAAAAGTCATCTGTATTTCGTGTGAAGGCTGGAACTGATTTAAAGTTTAAAGTCTACTTTAGACGCAGACTGTCTGTAAGAGAGATTAGGGAGTGAATACTCCAGTTCTCAGTAGAAGATGCTAAAAGCTGCATACAGGTTAGTTTCTCCTCAAATGTGTTCACTGAGCACACACTCCCTTGAGAGGGGGATCATTGCGCCTTAGGGAGAGACTCTTCTGATTAAGACTTCATAAGTGTGTCCTTAGCTCAGGGACACTTCTGAACAGGTCACAAACCACACACATACACAGAGAAACACACCCACTCACACTGACAAATGTAGTTTCAAGAAGCACAGGAAAGTGCAAATTCCTTTTCTAACTGCCTGCTATTCCAAATCCATTCTAGGCATCACCAGGCGGCTCTCTATGGCAAGAGCATCGACTGTAATCTGTTCCTGAGGGCCTTGGAAGGGAAGATTGGAGAGGGAGAAGGCACAGAAGGGAAGCAGAGAAAGAGTAAATAAAAGGAAAACAGAGGAAGACAGTGCTGGGTGGAGGCAATTAGCATAATGCTTAATCCGTAAACATCTATGGGAGTGTGGAAAGACGGAGAGAGCGAGGTAGAATGAGAAGGAGGGAGAAAGTGCTGAGCTATTGAAGTCTGCTGTTTATTCTAAATGGATGAACACACATTCACTCTAAAAACTTTTACTATGATTTACTCAGTTTTTTGGGTGAAACATTTTTACACAAAAATATTCATTAAATTTGCAAGCAGTGAAATCAATTACATACACCGTATGAAATTAGTAAATGTAAGTAAAAAAATTAAGTAGATCTGAGTAACTGCATTTGGTACATTAACAAATAAAATTGAGTAAAAATAATTGGGGAGAAACATTTAAAAACCAATATTTATGAGTTTTTATTTATGAGTAATATTAACTTTTATAGTATTAATATTAACCTTTTTTATTTCCTCTAAACCTTTGTAAAATACTCCACACAACCACAGGTATACATGACATTGACCTTTATTGTCGATGAGTACAGCAATACAGCATATTTTATACTGTTTTAACATGTATACAATATTGCCTACATTTAAACTCATGTTACAAACATATTAGAAGTAAAAATGAAACATTTAAAAGTAAATCAGGTGTAATCAACCGGTCTGTTATCCCGTTTCCACTGTATCAGCGCTGGTTCTTGTGCCGGAGTGGACTTTGAACTTCAGACCGCCTTCCTGCGTTTCACACTCGTTTAGGTGACACACATTGCGTCCCTGTATGTGGTTTTGTATTAAATAAAATAATTTAAAGCACATTAATGATTTTGTAGATAAATTAAAACACACAAACCTGAATTTCACAGAGGAAATGCACCAATTCGGCGACGCTGAGAAGAAGGAACTGCTCTGGAGACTGAAGAGAATTCAAACAGCCCGCGCTCACTCAACCGTCGAGTTGTCGTTACGTCGGAAGGTGGGGGAGGGGTGCACTGCTTTAATTGAGTAAACTTACTCAATTTCTTAAGTGTGTGTTAATAAGATTAATAATGTCGATTTGAATTAAGTTATATTTTTGGTTCTTGAAACAGATCAGTTTAATTCTCCATTCTAGAATATTTTGATAGAAATTTCACAAATATATTAAGTATATTTTAAATAAATAATTGGTTAGTCAAATACTAAATTCTTTTAGTGAAAAAAACTTAAATATAACTGTACATTTTATACAAAATTAACTGTTGGATTTTTAGTCAATTATTTTGGTATGTTCAACTCAAACAATCAAGTAAATGATATTCAGAGATTTTATTAAGTTAATAATATACTAAGCCACTGAATTATTTTTTAGAGGAAGGTAGAGAAAACTGAGGGACAAGGTGAGAGAAAGGGTGGGAAAAGAAAGGAAGGAGGCCTACCGCTGAATATACACTACTGTTCAAAAGTTTGGGGTCCGCTATGTCTACATTAATCCGGATACATTTGAAAACAGTTTTTTCGTTTCAAAACGCTTCCCGTCTACATAGCGTTTCCAGGCATTTTCCAAAAGTTTCGGAAAACGCAAAATTCACCTCACTGAGATGATACAGACAGAACAGACATCATTAAGTTCTCATGCTATTCTTCTGGCAGGATAATTTTATTTATGCATAAATATGCATCACATGACTAAACATGCATCATCGTTTTCAAATATACCTGCATTTTCCCAGTCCACACTACAACGTGAGAACAGTGTTTTCAAATTATCCACTTGGGAACGCGTTTTCAAAAAGCTCAGTTTTCAAAGGACAAAAACACCCTCTCAGTGGTGACAGAAGGCCAAACTGGAGAGAAAAAGATGCGTTTTCACACGAAAACATATTAGTGTGAACAAGGATTTTTAATTTTTTTTTAAAGAAACAGATCGTTTTACTCTGCAAGGATACATTAAAATAATCAAACGTGACAGTAAGGACATCATGTTGAGATATTATAAAATATTATAATAGATTTCAAATAAATGCTGTTCTTTCTAATTATCAAAGAATTGTAAAAAAAAAAGGTATCACATAAATACTAACTGTTTTCAACTGTGATAATAATCAGAAATGTTTCTTGAGCAGCAAATCAGCATATTAGTATGATTTCTGAAAGATCATGTGACACTGAAGACTGGAGTAATTCAGCTTTGATCACAGGAATAAATTACATTAGTTACACTTTATTTCGATAGTCCACTTTAGACATTCTACTAACTATGCAATGTTGCATGTTGTAACTTTACAACTACATGTCAATGAACTCTCATTAGAGTATTAGTAGACTAGAGTAGAGTATTAGTCATTAGAGTATTAGTAGTTAGGTTGACTTGTAGTTGCAATGTTACTCATAGTCACACTGTAAAATCCAACAGTGATTCTAACTAACACTTTTATTTAACTTTACTTAATGTCTTAACTTAATTGTAAAAAATCTAGTAATCTGTACTATTCACATACTATGCCTTGTTTACTCAGAAACCCAAGTTAAGATTAATTGATTGGTTTGAGTGCCATTTTGTCAAGCAAAAAAACCCCCTCACCATTATGGTGATCAGTGTTCCCTTTGGTTGGGCACTTGGAACATTCATATTATTGCAATTTTCTTCCTATTGATGCAGCGATGCAACAAGAAATCAGTTATTTGGTTTCAAAGGAAGATAAGTAATAAATAGGTTGCTTTTAAAAGTTGACATATAGCTTCTGACTGAATAATTAACTATAGTTAATGATTGTCCATCACTGCATTCACGATCACAGGTAAGCACAGCTGTACCCCGAGTGAGCCGTGAAGCTTATCTCATAGCAAAATGATTTTGAGACATATGAGACTTATGACTCCTTTAAGTTTCGTCGAGGGGAAACAGAAAACACAAAGTGCTATTAGCTCTAAGTTATCTTTGTGTCTCTGCTACATCTATAAGCGGAGCGCGTTTTCTCACCCGAGCATGTGAATATTATTGTTTTTCTCAACATGAACATGTGAAACAATATAAACACGATAACCATGCTGACTCGAGTGTATGTACGTTCTGCACGATAACTGGCGCAGTCTGCTTTATTAGCATTTTTTCCCGTTCGCGTTGCTTGAGCTTATAATGTTTTTGTTCTTTATATTTTTGTTTACACATATTGCTTACGTAAATAAACAAATATTCGAATAGTCGTTTATTATGAGCCCAAATATTCGAATACAATATTTTTGAAAAATGCCCATCCCTAGTATATGCAGTTCTTGTTGAAGGTTCAAGAGATGCATGTTCACCTAATCCCATCACGACACAAGAAATAGCTGATTATACCTCACTCTAGGCACAATCCTTCTGGTATATGGTGGAAATACAGCAAATTGCAGATAATGGTATAACTCAGTGGGAACCCTGCTCTGATTGTTCTGTAGGAGGAAGGAGTCCTGGTGAGTTATGTCTCAGATGGAGCGATGGCTCAGCAGCAGCTTCTAAGAAAGAAACTCCCATAAAAAGCAATACGTTTTCCAACACAAGCAATGGGCTACAGGCAAAAAGACACTGAACTATACAATAGGCACACAGACAGCAAATAGTTAAATAAAGGAACTATAACGATAAAGATATAGTTCTGAAAACATTCTACACACATTTATAAAATATAGAATGTACTTATTTAGTGCTCACAAAATACACTGTAAAAAATATTGCATTGGCTTTACTCAAAAAAATTGAGGCAGCTACACTATATTGCCAAAAGTTTTGGGACGCCTGCCTTTACATGCACATGAACTTTAATGACATCCCATTCTTAATCCGTATGGTTTAATATGGAGTTGGTCCACCCTTTGCAGCTATAACAGCTTCAACTCTTCTGGGAAGGCTTTCCACGAGGTTTAGGAGTGTGTTTATGGGAATTTTTGACCATTCTTCTAGAAGCGCATTTGTGAGGTCAGGCACTGATGTTGGACGAGAAGGCCTGGCTCGCAGTCTCTGCTCTAATTCATCCCAAAGGTGTTCTGTCGGGTTGAGGTCAAGACTCTGTACAGGCCAGTCAAGTTCCTCCACACCAAACTCGCTCATCCGTGTCTTTATGGACCTTGCTTTGTGCACTGGTGCGCAGTCATGTTGGAACAGGAAGGGGCCATCCCCAATCTTTTCCCACAAAGTTGGGAGCATGAAATTGTCCAAAATGTCTTGGTATGGTGAATCATTAAGAGTTCCTTTCACTGGAACTAAGGGGCCAAGCCCAACCCCTGAAAAACAACGCACTGTTCTTGAGCTAATCTGAAGGCCACATGAAGTTTGGAGGTCTGTAGCTATTGACTCTGTAGAAAGTCTGCGCACTGTGCGCCTCAGCATGCGCTGACCCCACTCTGTGATTTTACGTGGCCTACCACTTTGTGGCTGAGTTGTTGTTGTTCCCAATTGCTTCCACTTTGTTATAATACCACTAACAGTTGACGTGGAATATTTAGTAGTGAGGAAATTTCACTAATGGACTTATTGCACAGGTGGCAACCTATCACGGTACCACGCTTGAATTCACTGAGCTCCTGAGAGCGACCCATTCTTTCACAAATGTTTGTAGAAGCGTCTGCATGCCTAGGTGCTTGATTTTATACACCTGTGGCCATGGAAGTGATTGGAACACCTGAATTCAATGATTTGGAGGGGTGTCCCAATACTTTTGGCAATATAGTGTATTTGCTTAGACTTCTAAGTGTTTTGAACTGATCTAATTTGTGTTTGACCAAATAGACTTTACATGTCTTCAGCGTGCACCCTTAAGTAATGTCAACTCTATTTTCCTCGTAAACACAACTCAAATACTTTGTGTAGCAGAAACATAATAAAACTGAGTAAGCGCCAATAAAACTAGTACCTACTCAGTCAGTGTGCGATTTCAGACCAAAGCTGAAAAACGTCAGTTTCATCAATCGTTTTAATAAAAGTTCATATGAGGGCTTTAGTATACACACCAGTATCTGGTTTCTAAACACACCCTTCTCTGTTTCACAGGACTGAATTGCACTTGAGGGAACATGACTTATAGTGACTTTTATTTTGTGAACTTATCTCAGCCAGTGCAGAGGCGTCTATTTCTCTCCCATTGTTTCACATTACAAAACACAGAATCCGCTGAACAAAGAAGAAAACGGCATTAAAGATTCACAGGGATGTGCTAGTCCTTAATCCAGCTCAGTTCCTCAATGAGGTATCAGAGAGAGGCAGCCTCAGCACTCCACAGGAACACACGCTCTCGAAGCGCTGCAGGCACGCTGCATCTTTGTGTCGATGAGGTGTGAATGTCCATGCATGTCTGTGTGTGTGTGTGCATGAGCGTGCTAGTGGATCTCCAGTGTGTCTTTGCAGGATGCATGCCATGCATGTAGAACAGTACAGCAGGAAGCCACAGGCTTACATCCTTTTGCTATCAGTCCTTTGCCTGCTGCTCCTCGCAGTTCTGCTCAGGTCTCTTCCCTGCTGGAAATCCGTTTAACACCTGCAAATGGCCTTATCCTCATTCTTTCATTAAGCCATACACACCAACCAGGCTGCTACAATCATCCACTTCTAGAAGTCATATGTACTTCTAAAGAGCAGGTAAGTAGCATCATTTAGCACAGGGGTTTTCAAGCAAGAAGGTGGTCTATAGGGATCCATGGAAAATCGCTAGAGGAAAAAAATGAGGGGTGGGGGAGTGCTGTTAAAGTGAACTTAAATTAATTTGAATTAATTTAATAAGTTTATCATTTTTATTATTTTTTCTAAAGACTATTTAGAAATAATTATATTCTAAAAAAAATAACCGCTTATTGTAAATAAATAAAATTAAAATGAAATACATAGAAACATTTTACCAAATTTTATTTTATTACTGTTAAATGTCTTATTTTTTCTAAAGACTATTTAGAAATTATTTTATTCTAAAAAAATAACAGTTTATTATAAATAAATAAATAAATACATAAATACAAACATTTTGCACATTTACAAAATTGTATTAAATTTTATTACTGTTAAATGTCTTATTTTTATAAAGACTATTTAGAAATTATTTTATTCTAAAAATATCAATTTATTATAAATAAATACAATTAAAATAAATAAATACAAACATTTTGCACATTTACCAAATTGTATTTTATTACTGTTAAATGTCTTATTTTTCTAAAGACTATTAAAAAAATAACAATTTACTGTAAATAAATACAATTAAAATTAAATAAATACAAAATTTTGCAAATGTAACAAATTTTATTTTATTACTGTTAATTGTTTTATATTTTTTTTCTAAAGACTATTTAGAAATGATTTTATATTTTTTTTTAAATAAATATAAATTAAATTAAATAAATGAATGTTGGCCAAATTTTATTTTATTACTGTTAAATTTTTGTATTATTATTTTTTTTAAGTCTATTTCGAAATGACTATTTACATTAGTGGCCAAAAGTGATGTCCAGCCTAGGAAAATTGGCATCTTCACCATTTATTCAAATATTATTAAAATTTATTAAAGATTTTTTAATCATATTGCATGATTGTGCTTGGAGTCAGTTGTTTTATTTGTGATAATTCAATGAAACATGCCGAATTTTGCGGACATCATTTTTGGCCAGGCCCTCATACAAAAAAATGATGAACACGTGCAAAAACAAGAAAGAACCAACAAAATATTAATAACTATGTTATGAAGTCAGTGTATGCTTTTTCCTTTTTGTTTTTGCTAAAATGCTATGCATTTTTTTTAATCACTTTTGGCCACCATTTTTTTTTTTTCAAAAAATTTAGATTAATCTAAATAAATCAATGAATAAATAAATAAATGTAAAGTATGTATATAAAGGATGGGGGAAAATACCTGGCTTTGAATTTTATGAAAGGGGTCGTTGACATTGAAAAGTTTGAAAAGCCCCTGATTTAGCAGATGCTTATATCCAAAGCCTCTTACAGCACACTTATTGCAGGAACAATTCATGCGGAACATTCCGGGGTTAAGTGCTTCGCTCAAGGGCACAGTGGCAATAGTTCATGCCGTGTTCCTTACAAGACTCAAATGAGCAACCATCAGTCCATTACGCTTTTGTCCAGGTTGAGCGATTTCTCCATCCTGGCTCCTAAGTGGAATCAAAAGCCAAAACCAGTAAGGAAAACTATGCTAAGTGTTGGCATAACCAATGCTAAACTTCTTTAGACTTATGGGAATCTATATGAGTGCACATGCTCCACATGTAATCAAATTTGCATGTCTTGAATTGGACCCTGTAATAAATTTAAAAGAGAAGTCATCATTGAATCCGACCATAAGCAAGTGTGCAATTTTATTTTTGTGAGGCCAGTCTGTCTAGCCTGCAGCTAGTTATTAGCTGGCAGATAGCAGGACGGCTACATAATATAACATCTCAATCTCTGCTCAGCCAGTAAATGAACTGATGAGAGTCATTGTGCAATGTATTACAGCTCCGTGAGCAGTACATCGCTCAATCCGGCACTCACCCGTGGGGTGGAAAGAAGAAACACGTCCGCCTTTGCAGCCTGATGACAAACTGCAGGGGGATCATAAGTGGATCATAGAGCGCCGTCCTCTCCCAGTGTCCAGCTGCGTGTGTGTTTTTGTGCTTTAAAGAGATGACTCCAGCTGTTTCAGTATCTACTTAATGGGATAATACAGGGCCCATCTGTTGAGCTGTCAATCAAAAGAACACTGGTTTAAGTGTGAGGGCTAAACAGAGCTCAGTTGAGACAGACAGGGAGGAGAAGATATGGGTGATCAAAGAGAGGAGAGGAGACGGAAGATGCTGATGGAAATGTTAGGTTATAGATAAAAAATGAGGACGCTCTCCATAATTTACTTTATCACAAAATCTTCACACAGTAAGAGTGCCAAGCGTGTGTTTGTTGAACATACAGTGACCTCAACAAGTATAATAAAAGTGCAAATGTATAACATTTTTCTTTTGTTCTGATTTATCAATGTATTTAAAATACTTAAAAAAAAACGAAATTCATACAGATATGGCAGCATCCATATTCTCATTAATCCTGACCAATCGCCCAGTCCCCGCTGAAGAGAAACACCCCCACAGCATCATGCTGCCACCACCATGCTTCACAGTAGGTATGGTGTGTTTTGGGTGGTGTGCCGTTTTTGCTTTTCACCAAATATAGCGCTGAAAGAAGCCTTTTCTGAAAAAGTGCCACACTCAGTCTCATTTGCGCTATGCAAAAGTACACCTGGAAGACTCTGATGCCATCTGGCAAAAGGTGCTATTGTCTGATGAGACCAAAATCGGACTGAATTTTTGGACTGAACTCCAAGTGCTACGTTTGGTCGAATAAGGTAGTTATACTAATACATATATGATTATTAGTAAATAAGCTCCTCTCTAGCCTTTTTTTATAGCTAACCAACAAACTGTGAACATTGGATAACTTTCCTGAGGTAAATGCAGCTTTAAGTGATATTGTACATTTCGGTTAGTTGTATCTTTCAACATTCCTTTTGTTCATGCATGTTTTTTTGCTGCTATAACTTACATTAAAGAGTAATAAAAGACTCACGCTGCGCTTGAACTGAGGCGTCATGTTTATGTCATGTCACATTTAAGAGCGTCAAAACCCCCCCCCAAAAAACAAGATTCTTTGAGATGGGAAGTGCGTTACAAATAATGGCTGTGTCCAAAAGTGGCTGTGTAACTTCCTGTCTCCTGAGATACTTTCATCTGATCGAGTGCACCCGATAATGTCCACTATGGTTTCGGACACCACTACAAATTGCTGTCCCCTCATATATATATATATATATACACTCACCTAAAGGATTATTAGGAACACCTGTTCAATTTCTCATTAATGCAATTATCTAATCAACCAATCACATGGCAGTTGCTTCAATGCATTTAGGGGTGTGGTCCTGGTCAAGACAATCTCCTGAACTCCAAACTGAATGTCAGAATGGGAAAGAAAGGTGATTTAAGCAATTTTGAGCGTGGCATGGTTGTTGGTGCCAGACGGGCCGGTCTGAGTATTTCACAATCTGCTCAGTTACTGGGATTTTCACGCACAACCATTTCTAGAGTTTACAAAGAATGGTGTGAAAAGGGAAAAACATCCAGTATGCGGCAGTCCTGTGGGCGAAAATGCCTTGTTGATGCTAGAGGTCAGAGGAGAATGGGCCGACTGATTCAAGCTGATAGAAGAGCAACTTTGACTGAAATAACCACTCGTTACAACCGAGGTATGCAGCAAAGCATTTGTGAAGCCACAACACGCACAACCTTGAGGCGGATGGGCTACAACAGCAGAAGACCCCACCGGGTACCACTCATCTCCACTACAAATAGGAAAAAGAGGCTACAATTTGCACGAGCTCACCAAAATTGGACAGTTGAAGACTGGAAAAATGTTGCCTGGTCTGATGAGTCTCGATTTCTGTTGAGACATTCAGATGGTAGAGTCAGAATTTGGCGTAAACAGAATGAGAACATGGATCCATCATGCCTTGTTACCACTGTGCAGGCTGGTGGTGGTGGTGGTGTAATGGTGTAAGGGGATGTTTTCTTGGCACACTTTAGGCCCCTTAGTGCCAATTGGGCATCGTTTAAATGCCACGGCCTACCTGAGCATTGTTTCTGACCATGTCCATCCCTTTATGACCACCATGTACCCATCCTCTGATGGCTACTTCCAGCAGGATAATGCACCATGTCACAAAGCTCGAATCATTTCAAATTGGTTTCTTGAACATGACAATGAGTTCACTGTACTAAAATGGCCCCCGCAGTCACCAGATCTCAACCCAATAGAGCATCTTTGGGATGTGGTGGAACGGGAGCTTCGTGCCCTGGATGTGCATCCCACAAATCTCCATCAACTGCAAGATGCTATCCTATCAATATAGGCCAACATTTCTAAAGAATGCTTTCAGTACCTTGTTGAATCAATGCCACGTAGAATTAAGGCAGTTCTGAAGGCGAAAGGGGGTCAAACACAGTATTAGTATGGTGTTCCTAATAATCCTTTAGGTGAGTGTATATACACATATATACACTATATTGCCAAAAGTTTTGGGACGCCTGCCTTTACATGTACGTGAACTTTAATGACATGCCATTCTTCATCTGTAGGGTTTAATATGGAGTTGGCCCACCCTTTGCAGCTATAACAGCTTCAACTCTTCTGGGAAGGATTTCCACAAGGTTTAGGAGTGTGTTTATGGGAATTTTTGACCATTCTTCTAGAAGCGCATTTGTGAGGTCAGGCACTGATGTTGGACGAGAAGGCCTGGCTCGCAGTCTCCGCTCTAATTCATCCCAAAGGTGTTCTGTCGGGTTGAGGTCAGGACTCTGTGCAGGCCAGTCAAGTTCCTCCACACCAAACTCACTCATCCATGTCTTTATGGACCTTGCTTTGTGCACTGTTGTGCAGTCATGTTGGAACAGGAAGGGGCCATCCCCAAACTGTTCCCACAAAGTTGGGAGCATGAAATTGTCCAAAATGTCTTGGTATGTTAAAGCATTAAGAGTTCCTTTCACTGGAACTAAGGGGCCAAGCCCAACTCCTGAAAAACAACCCCACACCACAATCCCCCCTCCACCAAACTTTACACTTGGCACAATGCAGTCAGGCAAGTACCGTTCTCCTGGCAACCGCCAAACCCAGACTCGTCCATCGGATTGCCAGACAGAGAAGCGTGATTGGTCACTCCAGAGAACACGTCTCCACTGCTCTAGAGTCCAGTGGCGGTGTGCTTTACACCACTGCATCCGACGCTTTGCATTGCATTTGGTGATGTAAGACTTGGATGCAGCTGCTCGGCCATGGAAACCCATTCCATGAAGCTCTCTACGCACTGTTCTTGAGCTAATCTGAAGGCCACATGAAGTTTGGAGGTCTGTAGCTATTGACTCTGTAGAAAGTTGGCGACTTCTGCACACTGTGCGCCTCAGCATGCGCTGACCCCGCTCTGTGATTTTACGTGGCCTACCACTTCGTGGCTGAGTTGCTGTTGTTCCCAATTGCTTCCACTTTGTTATAATACCACTAACAGTTGACCGTGGAATATTTAGTAGTGAGGAAATTTCACTAATGAACTTATTGCACAGGTGGCAACCGTGATAGGTTGCCACCTGTGCAATAAGTTTATTCATGAAATTAATACCACGATTGAATTCACTGAGCTCCTGAGAACGATCCATTCTTTCACAAATGTTTGTAGAAGCGTCTGCATGCCTAGGTGCTTGATTTTATACACCTTTGGACATGGAAGTGATTGGAACACCTGAATTCAATGATTTGGAGGGGTGTCCCAATACTTTTGGCAATATAGTATATCTTCGTGCTCAAACGCTGCCTGCGAAGTCACTGCCTGATACACTGTAAGAAATGAATCCATAAAATAACCGAAAAAGTACTGGCAGCTCATTACTGGGACATTATCCATTAATTTTACAGACATTTTAGTTAACTCTAAAACACAACACAATGCAGTGTAAAATTGAAAATACAGGTAAAACACCTGTAAAAAAAAAACAGTACAACGAGGGCAACGAGTATATTGAACAAAAATGGATGCACCTCTTGATGGAAATAACATCACAACATTTATTTCCATCAAGAGGTGCATACATTTTTGGTCAAGATCCTGTATTGACAATGCAAGAGTCCAGCACTCTGTAAAGTCTCCTCCAGCACATCCCAAAGACTTTCAATGAATTTAAGGTCTGGACTCAGAGGTGCCGATTCATGTGTGAAAATGATTCTTCATGCTCCTCCCAACCATTCTTCACCAATTTGAGCCTGATGAATCTTGACATTGTCATCCTGGAATATGGCCATGATGTGTCTTCCTACATGGTT
Source organism: Coreius guichenoti (assembly GCA_039654105.1). Taxonomy (NCBI): domain Eukaryota; kingdom Metazoa; phylum Chordata; class Actinopteri; order Cypriniformes; family Gobionidae; genus Coreius; species Coreius guichenoti. The sequence continues at coordinate 51,171,499 of CM077168.1, forward strand.
GTTTAAGAAATGAAAAGCTACACAATTAGGGTTAGAAGAACTGTTGCCAAACATATAACATGCTAGAAACATAATAATCATTGTAATAATGATCCAAACAACAACTTTTTTTTTTTTTGTCCGGGCAGTCGCAGACCAACTGTGACTCTCTCCATTGTGTGTGTGTGTGTGTGAGAGAGAGGTTCAGATGGGGTTTTCTCCCTCATCTGTTTGTGTACATGATTTGTGCCACTATAATGGAGAGAATCACAGTTGGTCTGTGAATTAGTTTTGACTAGCTTTTTCCCAGTACATCAAAGTGCTTATGAAAGCTGTCCTTCTGCAAGAGACTGCAATGTGAATGAGGGACGAGAGAGAGAGAGAGAGAGAGAGAGAGAGAGAGAGAGAGAGAGAGGGATTGTTTTTCTCTCACTTGTTCGCTTTGAGCATTTTTCATCCCATTGCCAAGTTTCCAGCCTCAGTAAGAGCCGTTTAAAATTTTGATTTATTTCTTTATTTTTAATTGAAGTATTCGAGAGTATTACATAAATGCTTAATTTGGTCAGAGGATTAACAGGCAGACGCTATTTTTTGTATGATTAAAAAGGCCTGCTGTTATAGAAACATTTTATAACCAGGAGATGAAAGGATCATGATGAGGAGTGTAGAAATAAATAGATTACATGGAGAGAGACAGAAATGTTGGGGAGGGAGCCAGGAGAGATGGATAATGGAGAACATGGTGATCCAAGGAAAACCCTAGCTCAACTTCGCCAATTGAACAAGCAAATTTTTGTATCTCTACTATTTGTGTGTATGCATTTTCAGTCATGGCTGGCCAGAAGTTTCTTGCAGTCCAACACTGTAACAGGAAGGTCAAGTCTCATAAAAGTACATGCGGCGGGAGTCGACCATCACATTATCACGATTTGGATTAAAGGCTTAGCAGAAGTGTTATTCAGGCGATTTCTAAAATCCATCTAAGGTCCGATAATGTAATTGCCTCTTCCAGTACACTGAGGAGCAAATCATGTCTTGTTATTGCCTAAAAAAGCAGCCAGCTCAGCTGTGTGTGCATGTGTGGCTCAGGTTTTGCAGACATTGTGGAGACCAAATGTCCTCGCATGGATAGTAAAACCTGAAATCACTGGGGAGAAACATACTAGATGTCTTAAAGGGATATTTCAAACAAAAATAAAAACTGTCCTCATTTACTCACCTTCATGTCGTTCCAAACCTGTATGACTTTCTTCTGTCAAACAAAGAAGATATTTTGAAAAATGTCTCAGTGTTTTTCCCCCCATAAAATGAAAGACAACAGTGTCTAACATTATTTTGGACCCCATTAACTTTCATTGTATACGGTGGCCGAGAAGTGCAAACCAAATCACAATTCCGAAAACAAAATAACAAATTATAAACGCAATGGCAAGTCCAAAAAACAAATTAACAAGTTAGGAAACACAATAACAATTCCGGAAACAAAATAACAAATCAGAAAACACAATGACAAATCTAAAAACAAAATAGCAAGTCAGAAAACACAACGACAAGTCGGCGAATGGAATACTGACCGCTGATTGGACGAGACATCTGTCAATCAAGACATGCAGAACGTACAGCAGGCGTCGGCAGGAGAAAGTTGATTCGCGTGTGCATGTGTAAATATTAGAGCCGTCTCTTTTTTACAGGCTACTTTAGTGCGCTTAATTATGGAGAAAGAAAAACGTTTCATATTAAATATGCCTACAACTGTCTGGTTGAGTCAGACAAAATTACAAAACCCGATCTGATAAGTGAGAGAGTGGCGTGTAGAGTAAGAACAACAGATTTAGCTTTTAACGCGAGCAACCTGAGTTCGAATCTCTCCTTTTCCCGATCCCTTTCTGACTTTTTTTAAGTAAAAATAAAGTGTCTAACAGGTAGCCTACTTAATAGACCTACAATATGATAATCTATTTGCACTAAATGGCGTCTTGCACATCTAGAATAGCCTCTGCCAACTTTAAATCAAGAAAAGTTTCCATTGGCAGGGAAATTGAATCTACACAATGCATTTACACTGCATGCTATAAGAGTAATGTTTTGTTTTGTGTTATTGTATTGATATAGCCTATGAAATTATTTTAAATGAAATTATAGGCTATGCACGTTTTTTTTTTTTTTTTGTGCGTACGTTCGTTTTTCGGAATCACACATACACACATTTGAGAAACGATCTTAGATCTTAGATTTTCTACGCAGCATTATATAAATGAGGCCCCTGGAATGCATTATAACTGCTTTCTAATAGTGTTTTTGTTTGTTTTTTGCAAAGTGAGTGACATAATAATTTTAGCTCGCAGCTTTGCAGATCATTAAAAAAACAATTATTATCGTAGACGATACATCTCTAATATTTACACATGCACACGCGAATCAACTTTCTCCTGCCGACGCCTGCTGTACGTTCTGCATGTCTTGATTGACAGATGTTTCGTCCAATCAGCGGCCAGTATTCCATTCGCCACATATACCTACCTTTTCCGTTTTTTCCGACTTGTTGTGTTTTCTGACTTGTTATTTTGTTTTCAGATTTGTCATTGTGTTTTCTGATTTGTTATTTTGTTTCCGGAATTGTTATTGTGTTTTCTTACTTGTTAATTTGTTTTTAGACTTTCCATTGCGTTTATAATTTGTTGTTTTGTTTTTTAATTTGTTATTTTGTTTTCATAATTTGTTTTGCACTTCTCGGCCACCGTAATTGTATGGGCAAAGACACTTTACAATAAGGTTTTATTTGTTAACATTAGTTAACTAGCCTACATTAGTCAACATGAATTAACAATGTGCAATACACTACAGCATTAATTAATCTTAGTTAATGTTAATTGCAAAATTTACTAATACATTATTCAAACCAAAAGTTGTATCTGTAAACATTATTTCATGGACCTGAGCAAACATGAACTACAGTTGCATTTTTATTAACTAACGTCAATACAGATGAATAAATACTGTAACAAATGCATTACTCATTGTTAGTTAATGCATTAACTAACCTTATTTAATGGGACCTTCTTGTAAAGTGTTCCATATCTTCTTTTGTGTTTTCCAGGAAAAGAAAGGTTTGGAATGACATGAAAGTTCAAACTGAAGCTCAAACGTGCTGCGTAACACGAGAATGAACCTCACTGGTTCTTGTGGAAGCTCAAACGTGCTGCGTAACACGAGAATGAACCTCACTGGTTCTTGCAGAAGCTCAAACGTGATGCGTAACACGAGAATGAACCTCACTGGTTCTTGTGGAAGCTCAAACGTGCTGCGTAACACGAGAATGAACCTCATTGGTTCTTGCTGAAGCTCAAACGTGCTACGTAACACGAGAATGAACCTCATTGGTTCTTGCTGAAGCTCAAACGTGCTGCGTAACATGAGAATAAACCTCATTGGTTCTTGCAGAAGATCAAACGTGCTGTGTAACATGAGAATGAACCTCATTAGTTCTTACAGAGGCTCAAATGTGCTGCGTAACACGAGAATGAACCTCATTGGTTCTTGCAGAAGCTCAAACGTGCTGCGTAACATGAGAATGAACCTCATTGGTTCTTGCTGAAGCTCAAACGTGATGCGTAACACGAGAATGAACCTCATTGGTTCTTGCTGAAGCTCAAACGTGCTGCGTAACACGAGAATGAACCTCATTGGTTCTTGCTGAAGCTCAAACGTGCTGCGTAACATGAGAATGAACCTCATTGGTTCTTGCAGAAGATCAAACGTGCTGCATAACACGAGAATGAACCTCATTGGTTCTTGCAGAAGCTCAAACGTGCTGCGTAACACGAGAATGAACCTCATTGGTTCTTGCAGAAGCTCAAACGTGCTGCGTAACACGAGAATGAACCTCATTGGTTCTTGCAGAAGCTCAAACGTGCTGCGTAACACGAGAATGAACCTCATTGGTTCTTGCAGAAGCTCAAACGTGATGCGTAACACGAGAATGAACCTCATTGGTTCTTGCAGAAGCTCAAACGTGCTGTGTAACACGAGAATGAACCTCATTGGTTCTTGTGGAAGCTCAAACGTGCTGCGTAACACAAGAATGAACCTCATTGGTTCTTGCAGAAGCTCAAACGTGCTGCGTAACACAAGAATGAACCTCATTGGTTCTTGCTGAAGCTCAAACGTGCTACGTAACACGAGAATGAACCTCATTGGTTCTTGCCGAAGCTCAAACGTGCTGCGTAACATGAGAATGAACCTCATTGGTTCTTGCAGAAGATCAAACGTGCTGCGTAACACGAGAATTAACCTCATTGGTTCTTACAGAGGCTCAAAAGTGCTGCGTAACACGAGGATGAACCTCACTGGTTCTCGCACGTCAAAGCGAACATGCTTGAGCTTCTATTTAGCACAACTGATGTGTGAGTTGATGAATGTTTATATGTAAATAAAAGCCTAAATTCAATCTGTTCATCATATAAAGCGATCGAGTCTCTTCAGAAAATTTGAATTAAGCAGCTCAATTCACATGGATCAGTTTTATAATCTCTTTATGAATTTTTTGAAGCGTCAAAGTGGTAGTTTCGTAGCTGTCAATGGAGGGACAGAAATCTCTCAGATTTCATCAAAAATATCTTCATTTGTGTTTCGAAGATGAACGAAAGTCTTACGGGTTTGGAACGACATGAGGGTGAGTAATTAATAAAAGAATTTTCAATTTTGGGTGAACTATCTCTTTAAGAGAAAAATATAATTCAATATAAGTCAATGTAAAGTGTGAAATACTGCACTGATACTTGGATACGTAAGAGACAAAAGGAAAAACTACATTTGGATCTAGCATCTTCATGCTTCATGAAATGAGAAGAGCAAAGCTGGAGAGAGTGAGACGGAGATGAGTGAGAGGATAAGAAAAGGAGAGCTGTTGATAAAAGGAAGGAGTAGAGAGTTGGAATGTAGGGAGGAAACAGAAAGTGGAGCAGAAAGCAGATCAGAGTCAAACTGAGGGAAATCTTTAGAGCGGTGGAAACCCTAAAGCAATTACGAGACCCAGGACATGGAGACCTGCTGAATGAGACACAGCTGCTCAGCCAATCAGATGGCTTTACAAGGACAATAGCTCGGTTGTCATATCACAGCGAAACAGATAGAGATTAGTTGCTTATGCTCCAGAAAGTGAGGCAAAAGCAGAGCGACAGGGAGAAAGAGAGGCATCTTGCCAAAGTTTTTTTTTTTAAAAGAGGGATTTACACTTGGTACAGACTTCAATGAAGACAGAGAGCCTGGTCCCACTGAGAGCAGTTCACAGATATAGTGCCATCGACTCTTTCCCAGACCTCCTCCGAGTCTTTCTCTCTCTAATATCCTTTTCCAGCATCATAAAAAATTGCCTCGCAAAGCTTCTTTTTCTGTAAGTCACAGAAGTGAAACAACATTCTTCCAGTTTGGGGTGAACTTTGATTCAAAATTCAATTTCATTCAATTCAAAATTGTGTGTACAAATAAAGGAAAATACAATGTCATATAAAAGAAAGAAAATATTTAATTAAAAAAAAAATGCACTAAAATTAACTACAGGCATTTTGCAGTCCACTTTAGCAGTGGAAAAAAAGTGAAAGATACATTTCTGTGATTTATTTCACTAATAGTAAATAGCTGAATAAATATACTGGTGAAAAAAAATGACTACTGTATGTGTAGCATTATTTTTGTGGTGTTTTATTGGTAAAATTCACTGTCACTTCCCACCACTATAGGCTTTATGCCCAACGTCACATGCTGGAAAACAGGTCTCTTCACATCCGCTTGGTGGGAAAATGTGTTAAAGTGCATCCATCCATTATAAAAGTAATCCATACAGCTCCGGGGGGTTAATAAAGGCCTTCTGAAGCGAATCGATGGAGTTTTGTAAGAAAAATATCCATATTTAAAACTTTATAAAGTAAAATATCTAGCTTCCGCCAGACCGCCTTCCGTATTCAACTTACGGAAAAAGCGTAACTGGCACGACGATGACGTCGGACCTAGCGTAAGCGTTTTGAACTGCGAGAGGCGTTACACTTTCTGCGTAAGTTAACTAAGGAAGGCGGTCTGACGGAAGCTAGATATTTTACTTTATAAAGTAAATATATTCATATACATATAAATAAAGTTATAAAGGCCTTTATTAACCCCCCGGAGCCGTATGGATTATTTTTATAATGGATGGATGCACTTTTTTGGGATTCAAACTTTGGGCTGCCATTCACTGCCATTATAAAGCTTGGAAGAGCCAGGAAATTTTTTAAATATACAGTGGGGAGAACAAGTATTTGATACACTGCCGATTTTGCAGGTTTGCCCACTTACAAAGCATGTAGAAGTCTGTAATTTTTATCATAGGTACTCTTTAACTGTGAGTGACGGAATCTAAAACAAAAATCCAGAAAATCACATTGTATGATTTTTAAGTAATTAATTTGCATTTTATTGCATGACATAAGTATTTAATACATCAGAAAAGCAGAACTTAATATTTGGTACAGAAACCTTTGTTTGCAATTACAGAGATCATACGTTTCCTGTAGTTCTTGACCAGGTTTGCACACACTGCAGCAGGGATTTTGGCTCACTCCTCCATACAGACCTTCTCCAGATCCTTCAGATTTCGTGGCTGTCGCTGGCCAATACGGACTTTCAGCTCCCTCCAAAGATTTTCTATTGGGTTCAGGTCTGGAGACTGGCTAGGCCACTCCAGGACCTTGAGATGCTTCTTACGGAGCCACTCCTTAGTTGCCCTGGCTGTGTGTTTCGGGTCGTTGTCATGCTGGAAGACCCAGCCACGACCCATCTTCAATGCTCTTACTGAGGGAAGGAGGTTGTTGGCCAAGATCTCGCGATACATGGCCCCATCCATCCTCCCCTCAATACGGTGCAGTCGTCCTGTCCCCTTTGCAGAAAAGCATCCCCAAAGAATGATGTTTCCACCTCCATGCTTCACGGTTGGGATGGTGTTCTTGGGGTTGTACTCATCCTTCTTCTTCCTCCAAACACGGCGAGTGGAGTTTAGACCAAAAAACTCTATTTTTGTCTCATCAGACCACATGACCTTCTCCCATTCCTCCTCTGGATCATCCAGATGGTCATTGGCAAACTTCAGACGGGCCTGGACATGCGCTGGCTTGAGCAGGGGGACCTTGCGTGCGCTGCAGGATTTTAATCCATGACGGCGTAGTGTGTTACTAATGGTTTTCTTTGAGACTGTGGTCCCAGCTCTCTTCAGGTCATTGCCAGGTCCTGCTGTGTAGTTCTGGGCTGATCCCTCACCTTCCTCATGGTCATTGATGCCCCACGAGGTGAGATCTTACATGGTGCCCCAGACCGAGGGAGATTGACCGTCATCTTGAAGTTCTTCCATTTTCTAATAATTGCGCCAACAGTTGTTGCCTTCTCACCAAGCTGCTTGCCTATTGTCCTGTAGCCCATCCCAGCCTTGTGCAGGTCTACAATTTTATCCCTGATGTCCTTACACAGCTCTCTGGTCTTGGCTAGGTGTACCTATGATAAAAATTACAGACCTCTACATGCTTTGTAAGTAGGAAAACCTGCAAAATCGGCAGTGTATCAAATACTTGCTCTCCCCACTGTAACTCTGATTGTATTTGTCTGAATGTCATATACACCTATTTTCATTTTTGGGTGAACCATCCCTTTAACGAAGCACATACAAAATACCTGAACTGGAAGTGATGCGAGAATACATAAGTTTGTTGTGCATAACCTCCAGTACTTTTGAAGTCAATTATGGATTAATAAACATGCTATATTGAAAAATATACAAAAGTATATAACTGAAAAAAGGTGAATATATTATATAAATGTATAAAATCCAGTTATACAATTCCGGCCCACAGGTTTTATGGCATCACCACATAAACTCTTATGAACTGTTTTTTTTTTCTTTAATGAATTGTTCAAATAGACTCATGAGCTCAAGAGTTAAGGGTTTCATTTAGTCTGGAGAATCTGACTGAACCGAGAATTACAATACAGCGCATGATACAAAAGTATCATATGAAAGTATTTCAAAACACCCACATAATTAGCAGCTGTTTGATATGCAAGCTAGTAAACAGATTCATGGCTGAGACAAGACTATATCATAACAGATGGTGTGACTTGACAAGTTTTGACAGAGCTAGCCAACATGCATATTATGCACACTCATGTTCACTGTCAATGACTACTTTAACAGACATCAGAAATGGTTTAATGACCAACTGCTGCAAAGTCTCAAAGTCAACAAAGGCTCAAACGCTCTCATAAGGCAGGGCCAACAAATTACTGTGCGGATGAATATAGTATCCTACTGCTCATAAAACATTCACAATAGGCTTAAGAGATAAAACCAGTTTAGATGGAAAGGATCTCAAGCTGACTAGCTGAAGATGTTACTGTAGCTGTACCCATTAATAGACACGGTAACTTCCTTGAAAATAAATTCCAGCACAGCGCTACAACAACCATAATGAAATGAGCTTCACAATAGATAATGCTTTACAGTGAACTCTGTTACAGAGCTACATATGGCAGTTTATCTGCTCAATAAAATCCCTTACACACCTGTTGAGTAATCAAAACACCATAATCTCTGCGTCGCTTTCACAACATTTCAAATCCCTCAGTTCTCGACATCTCCGAAAAGCCAATCCAATGTTGATTCTGGTTTTATTACGAGCTCGGTCAAGTTCTCTTTTTGCCAGCAGACTCTCCTCTGTTCGGTGTTTGTTTAAAACGTGTGATTCCCCGGAGGTTGGAGATTTAGCGGCTCCGTGTTAACCTTTCTCACTCATTGTGATGACTAACACTCTCACACCAGACACACGTCAAAGTAGGCAGAGCAACTTTTCTCTATTTACAGATATGATGAGACACACACAGGCGAGTGACGTATGTATGCAATTTCCAGCAAAAACCATCCCAGCAGGTCTAATATAAACACTTATACCATGGTCTGTCTGAATACTATGTAGAATATTATGTAGAATATAAGATGCTAAATATTTAATTGAAGAGTTGTCAATACAATATATAACAAAACAATATATAGGGTATGATTTTACCCCAAAATTCAACATATTAACACAAAATGATAACTGCAAATCCACCTTTCGCTGCCTGGAGTCCAGCAGTTTCTGTGAATTGCAGCGATCCATTTGCTTCTCTTTTCTGAAGCTTTCGGCAGTCTGTAAAATTATACCTCAGATTTCTTGTCAAATCTATCTGTACAGTCAATCTCAAAGCTCTTTCCCATTTTAGATGTGTTTTGTGTAAACCAATGCTGCTGCTCAGTCTGTTTGCCACTCAGTGGGCGTAACCGCAGTCACTCCGGCCGACAGTGACGTCACGTGCATACCCTCTATAAAACTGTTTAATGCACAGGTAGTTCCAACATGGGCGTTGGAACCATTGTATGTGGGTGACCCACCCACTTTTTAAGACCAATGATATTGGACCCACTTACTTTTATCGTCTCTATTTGAGCACGTCTGTTTACTTACCCCTAACTGATAAACACTTTTAAACACACGTTAGATGCTTTATTTTCACTTTTCTAATATTTTCTTCATTTTTATTGAAAATAAATGCCTTTCCGATCTGATGTGTGATGGGAAAAGGGAGTAGAGCGAGTTCGGCAAAAGGCGGATTCAAACCTTGCGTCAATTTGCATTGAAAGTTGATGCCATGCATCTTACCCCTACACTATTGTTGCTACAAAAGATTCTGTGTTTTCCGTAATTTTGTCTGTCCCAACCAGACGTTTAGTAAACAAGGCGATATATTTGTACTTAATGTAAATGGCATCTACTCCAGTAAAATTTTTCTGTGAGAGGACCCACCCACATTTTTTTTGCTTCCGACGCCCATGAGTTCCAAGTCAGTTTAATCACTGTTTTATACTAATGTGCTGTTTTCACTGAAGCGCACACACGTCACTCACACAGAGAGAGCGGAGATCGCGCTGCGCACACACAGAAATGAAAACAGAAACATATCAATGCTGCCCTGCGACTTTTAGTAATAAAAGCTTCAATACTGAATCGCTGCATTATATTTCTCAGCAACGAGGGGGTTACATCGCTATTTTGAAGTAAATAACCTCAGCGTCAGTGTTAAAGGGATAGTTCACCCAAAAATGAAAATTTGATGTTTATCTGCTTACCCCCAGGGCATCCAAGAGGTAAGTGTCTTTGTTTCTTCAGTAGAACACAAATGAAGATTTTTTAACTCCAACCGTTGCAGTCTGCCAGTCGTATAATGCATGTCAGTGGTAACAGATGAGAGTATGAGAACTATGAGAGAAAAAAAAAAACATGCACATACAAATCCATATTAAACCCTGCGGCTCGTGACGACACATTGATGTCTTAAGACACAAAACGATCGGTTTGTGCGAGAAACCGAACAGTATTTATATAATTTTTTTACCTCGAATGCCATCTATGTCCAACAGCCGTCACCGCGCGATGACTTCCGGTGAGTGAGGTCAAATGTACACAAAATGGCGTAGAGATACGCGCGAGAGATCACTTCCACCGCTTGTATCCGATTGAGATACGCCATATCGTGTTCATTTGACCTCACTCACCGGAAGTCATCGCGCGCTGACGGCTGTTGGACATAGATGGCATCATTTTTGGGTGAACTATCCCTTTAAGAGAGAGACGCTGGACAGATGCAGATACGCATCTCTCTCTTGCTCTCTCTCGATCGTAAATGACGAAAATAACCGTCAATTTTATCCTTCCGGGCAAATATTGCACTGCAAACATCAATAGCTTTGTCAATAAGTTGTCAGTGCCGGCAAATGACCATGGTATAAGCGGGATAATCCACGGCTAGCTATGCATTAAACAATTTTAATGCCCTTTGCATCGGGCGGTTTTTGCCTCCATGTCATGCATTAAAATCGTTTAATGCACAGCTAGCCATGGATTATCCCTTACTTATAATAGGCTTACCACAGTGAATCGGGGTAAGACCAAAACATGTTTTGGAATATGGATTCATGATGTATTGACTTATTTGAATTTTGTTGATTTTGAATGAAAAAAAGGCTACATAGTGTACCATTACATTTTTTTTTTTTAATACAAACCCGATTCCAAAAAAGTTGGGACACTGTACAAATTGTGAATAAAAACAGAATGCAATGATGTGGAAGTTTCAAATTTCAATATTTTATTCAGAATACAACATAGATGACATATCAAATGTTTAAACTGAGAAAATGTATCATTTTAAGGGAAAAATAAGTTGATTTTAAATTTCATGGCATCAACACATCTCAAAAAAGTTGGGACAAGGCCATGTTTACCACTGTGTGGCATCCCCTCTTCTTTTTATAACAGTCTGCAAACGTCTGGGGACTGAGGAGACAAGTTGCTCAAGTTTAGGAATAGGAATGTTGTCCCATTCTTGTCTAATACAGGCTTCTAGTTGCTCAACTGTCTTAGGTCTTCTTTGTCACATCTTCCTCTTTATGATAGCCAAATGTTTTCTATGGGTGAAAGATCTGGACTGCAGGCTGGCCATTTCAGTACCCGGATCCTTCTTCTACGCAGCCATGATGTTGTAATTGATGCAGTATGTGGTCTGGCATTGTCATGTTGGAAAATGCAAGGTCTTCCCTGAAAGAGACGACGTCTGGATGGAGCATATGTTGTTCTAGAACTTGGATATACCTTTCAGCATTGATGGTGCCTTTCCAGATGTGTAAGCTGCCCATGCCACATGCACTCATGCAACCCCATACCATCAGAGATGCAGGCTTCTGAACTGAGCGCTGATGACAACTTGGGTTGTCCTTGTCCTCTTTAGTCCAGATGACATGGCGTCCCAGTTTTCCAAAAAGAACTTCAAATTTTGATTCGTCTGACCACAGAACAGTTTTCCACTTTGCCACAGTCCATTTTAAATGAGCCTTGGCCCAGAGAAAACGCCTGCGCTTCTGGATCATGTTTAGATATGGCTTCTTTTTTGACCTATAGAGTTTTAGCCGGCAACGGCGAATGGCACGGTGGATTGTGTTCACCGACAATGTTTTCTGGAAGTATTCCTGAGCCCATGTTGTGATTTCCATTACAGTAGCATTCCTGTATGTGATGCAGTGCCGTCTAAGGGCCCGAAGATCACGGGCATCCAGTATGGTTTTCCGGCCTTGACCCTTACGCACAGAGATTGTTCCAGATTCTCTGAATCTTTGGATGATATTATGCACTGTAGATGATGATAACTTCAAACTCTTTGCAATTTTTCTCTGAGAAACTCCTTTCTGATATTGCTCCACTATTTTTCGCCGCAGCATTGGGGGAATTGGTGATCGTCTGCCCATCTTGACTTCTGAGAGACACTGCCACTCTGAGAGGCTCTTTTTATACCCAATCATGTTGCCAATTGACCTAATAAGTTGCAAATTGGTCCTCCAGCTGTTCCTTATATGTACATTTAACTTTTCCGGCCTCTTATTGCTACCTGTCCCAACTTTTTTGGAATGTGTAGCTCTCATGAAATCCAAAATGAGCCAATATTTGGCATGACATTTCAAAATGTCTCACTTTCAACATTTGATATGTTATCTATATTCTATTGTGAATAAAATATAAGTTTATGAAATTTGTAAATTATTGCATTCCTTTTTTATTCACAATTTGTACAGTGTCCCAACTTTTTTGGAATCGGGTTTGTACATTGTTTTAAATTAGACCCTTAAATAGAGCAATCCCAACTGGTTTTTGCTTCAGAACCCAAACTTTACATCGTGTGATCCTTAAAATCAATTCAATTCACATTTATTTAGTGCTTTTCACAATACATATATCGTTTCAAAGCAGCTTTACAGACAAATGCATGTTTCAAATGCATTACAATTTAAAATAATTTGTTAGAGGTGACTGTATCAAAGTAATGTCCATATCTCAAAAATGTACAGTTCTAAGATAATACAAAAAATAAATTATATAATATATGGTTTCCCCTTCCGTCCATGACTCTATCATGACCTATCTCCAACCCACCAGTTGAAAAACACTGCTTTAAGCAGTTTGGCACATTGTCTTTCTTTATAGTGTACAAGTCTGAGTCATTACTCAACTGCTACAAAAGTTTAACTGTATTGTGTTCACAGACAATAGCCTGAGTCACTGAATATGTGATTAAAATAATCATGACATGGGTCGATGACGTGAGGAATTAATTGGATCTGATTTTTGAGAAGGTCACAGAATTTGTGGTGTCACTTGTAATATTGACAAGGCCTTGCGCTCGAGTCAACCGTCGCTGCATCATAGCGCGTGGCTTTCATGTAAAAAGCAATAGGCACATCTTAGACTGACGGAGGCTGATCAGAGAGGTCAGACTTTTATCTTCAATCATCCAATCCCTGTTGTCATCTCTGGAGAAGTGCGTGTGTTTAAGTGTGGGCGGGAATGTTTTGCATAAACATGTATGAGAGCGCTCAGGGTCCCTCTCGACTGCTTCTGTCATCAGTGTCATTGCTGATGGGTTTGTGTAGTTATCCATCTTGTTTTGAATAATACAACATGACACCAGGAGCCTGATTCGCTTGCACTCAAACACCACAGATACCGAGACACTAAGGGCCAGATTTACTAACAGCGTGCGCCAACGCAAACCATCTTCTGGCGTTAAAAAAACTACTGTCAGGATTTACTAAAGACATGCAGTGAAAAATTTGTGCTGAAAAGGCATGGACAGGGCAGGGCCGTAACCACTATAGACATTGAGGGGGACAAGTCCCCCCCCAATAATTAGAAATGGCCAAATTGTCCCCCCCCAATATTTGAAATTCTTGCACTGCTCTCCTGCACTCCATTACGCAGCGCTCTGTATGTTAGGATGACAAAAAGGTTTAAAAGTTACATTTTTAGTCTGGTCTGCCTCAGGTCTAAGGGTGCTCGTCAATGTAAAAAATGATTGAGATGGCCAATCAAATCAAAGTAGGCGGGGTTTACGTTCTCTTTTGGCTCGTTCACAGTCTTCACACAGACAAGCGCGTCAATCTATCGCTTAATGCCATTGCGGGGACTCTATTCTTTCCGGTGAAATCACAAAATAAAATGCACACAAACTTGTCCATGCTCTTAATATACAATCATTGAGCATCTTTGATTTTAATGAAGAAAAAAACTATATGAGGGCGGATTAGAACCTGTAACCTTCGACACGGTTTACAGAAATTCAACCACCAGCCCACTAGGGAATTTGATATAAATAGCGGATCTATGTATTTATTCACTAACGGGAAGAATCTCGAGACTAATGATATATATGACGCAAATTGTCCCAAAATGATTATTTCCCAACTAGAATTAGACATAGAATTTCATTCACTGTTCTGTTTCTTTATGCTTTATAAAAATACAAAAATTGGTCCCCCCCAGTGTTCAATGGTTACGGCCTTGGGACAGAGTTATTTTGCGGCTGACCTTATTGCATATGCATTTGCAGGAGTTTCTCTTTCAGACACAAAATTTATGGGAGGAGAGTATTTAAATAAATCATGCGAGGTGGTTTGCGCTCGTCAATTTACTGGTATTTGCGCCATTATTTACCGCCCAAAACAGCATGTCTTAAACCAGACGCTAATTTGCGCTGCTCTTGGTAGATTGTGTTGGTCATTATGGAAATGACCCGGCTGTGTCTGTGTTTTTTAATGTGTGTGTCGTCAGTAGATCACACGCTAAACTTTCCATTCCCATCGGCGCTTTTATGGGATTGCGCTCTCACGCTAATTTGCCCTGTTTAGTAAATCTTGTCCTAAGAGTTTCTGATTGACTAAAGTATTGAATATTTTGTACTTCAATGCAATTTAAATTGCATTTAAGTGCAAAAGCATTGATAATGTTCATACTTAGGGTTAGCATAACAATAAAACGAGTGGGAAAAATCATAAAAACTTACACAGACTTGAGGGTGGGATCTTCAGTGACATCAGCAATCTTGGTTCTGGAATTATTTTCTTAATAGGGATTTTAACATTTTTAGAGTTTCGTCGTGTTTTTGTGGTGATTCTCAGATTGGTAGATTTTCTTTTGAAGATGCATGGAATTTGGCTACAAAATATGATTTTTAACAAATAAAGTTCAGTATGTCATGTCACATTTAGTTAAACAGTGACTTTACACAATACAGATTGTTTCAAAGCAGCTTCATAGTAATAAACAAGAAAAAATAGTGTCATTATTTTGTATGCTGCAACAGAAACATACTATTTCTATGCCATTCACACAGAAAAATGTGAGTTGCAGGTCAGTGGAATGAAAAAAACACTGTAAAAAATTATATGATCAATAAGTTATGACAGCATATGTTTTTACATTGTTTTAACTCATCAAAATATCTTTTTTTACTTTTTTTTTATAAGTTATACAAGATACAACTAATTTTTTTAAGTCAGTTTAACATAATTTAAGTTGAAATGACTTAAACATCCAAGTTGATTGTACTTTTTTTTACAGTAAAGGTCTAGAGATCAACTTCAACTTTTTTGAATGCGCGAGATGCTGCAAAAGACATGAGACGTGAGAACAACGATTAAAGACGGTCGTCTTGTGCAAAATCAATGGAAAAGCAGTGCAGTGGAATGGGAAAATGCATTCTGTGTGAATGGCCCCTAAGCAAACACATCAACCACCTAAAACACCCTCGCAACTGCATAGCAACATACTAAAAATGGGACAATCTTAGTGATTAATTTTACCTTGGAAGCACTCATTGAAGCAGCTTGCAATGCATGGGAAACACTGCATCACGGCAGATCAATCAAAACCTGTGCACCCTGACTCACGGAAATTGCATAAAGACAGCCAATAAGAATGGAACATACCTTTTGGGAAAGCTTTTGAGTGCAATATGCATCAGAGCACACACGCACACACACACGCACGCACACACACACACACGCACACACACACACACACACACACACACACACACACACACACACACACACACACACACTCAGTTTTGCTATCTTTGTGGGGACTCTTCATAGGCATAATGGTTTTTATACTGTACAAACTGTATTTTCTATCCCCTAACCGTAAACTTACCCGTCACAGAAAATGTTCTACATTTATACATTTTCAAAAAACTTAATTTCGTATGTTTTATAAGCTATTTTCCTCATGGGGACCAAAAACAATTGTCCCCACAAGGTCAAAAATGACTGGTCCCCATAACTTAGGGAATACCAGGCACACACACCAACACACACACACGTGCACACGCACACACACACACGCACACGCACTCACTCACACACACACACACACACACACACGCACACACACGTGGACACTGCATAGATTTGTAACCCAAGCACTACCCCTAAACCTACCCATCACAGAAACGTGTGCAAAACACTAGATTTAAATAAAAAAAACATGTTTTGGGCAATTTATAGCCTTTTTACCTAATGAGGACCAGTAAAATTTCCTAACTAGTCAGTTGTCATAATATTTCACTATATAAGTGAGGATATTTGGCCCTCACAATTTTAGCCAAACCCACACACACACACACACACACACACACAGTTGTCAACTAGTGGATGTGCCTTTATGTGCAGAATTGATGATATGAATATTCATATAACTGTGATTCCAGAGATGTAAATAAGTCGACAGACTTGAAATTGCAAGCATCTGGCCACTGGGGAGCATGTGCGTGTTGTGTAGAGGAGAAAGGGAAGCCTTGATAGTGAAAAATGATTCTCATTATTTTCCACTAACGATAAAACTCAGGGGTAAGACCCCCCTCTCCCCTCCTTCTCTGAGAACTAATAAAAAGGATAAGATATGTACGTGTACAGTGATGCATGCAAGGTAATATGATTTGTTTTGATGATTTTTGTGGCTACTCTACATGAAAACAGTAGCAATTGTGTGCAGGCTTCGAGTGATATATTTTGTTTGTTTTGTTTGAGTGTAAGTGTGTGTTCTGAAGTGATTTATGTAGCCTTAGTAGAGGATAGTGTTCAACTGACCTTTACATACACTCCCTTTCTCTCTGTCTCGGTTTTTCCTGAGGCGATTCATGTAAGTGTATCACACTCAGTTTTTCTGCACATGTACAAAAAAGACAGATGACAACGGCTTACAAGGCACTTTCTTTTCAGATTAATCAATATCACAAGATTCTCTAAAATATTCAATAGTCCCGATCCACTCCCCTGCCTCAACCCGAACATGCAAGTCTGTTTTTCTATCATGGTCATGACTATCTAGCTAATGACATATTCTTTCACCTGCCCCCTAAAACTAACCCTCACGCGAACTGCTCTGCGATTTCACAGGCAGTATTTAGTATGTACCGTTAGCTGGTCCCCACAATGTAGGTGACTTCAGGTTTTACTAACCTTGGGATATTTCTGGGGATATTTTATCCTCACAATGCCAAAGCCACTTCTCAAGGTCACCCTACTGGCATTATAGCAGCATATAACTTCATAAGTTGTGATTCTGACATCTGCCACCCCCACAGCCCAGTTCTCTCTCTCTCTCTCTCTCTCTCTCTCACACACACACACACACACACACACACACCTTCATAAATCTTCATCTGTTCAACTAGCTTCATTATGAGGTTAAACTACCAGGACATAGAAAGCGTAGCAGATACATGGCAGAACAACACAGAGTATGTCTTTTGTTATATATAAAGCTAATAGAACTAAATCGAGCCCTACACTCTAAAGAATGCTGGGTTCTTTCAATCCATGTTTGGGTCAAATATGGACAAACCCAACCACTGGTTTAAATTTTTTAATTAAATTTTTAAACCCAACGGATGGAACAAATGAAAGAGCAATAGATAGAATGACAGGCAGAACTACAGATAGCTCAAAAACAAATAGACGGACGGACGGACTGATGGACAGACAGAGGGACGGACAGACAGACAGACAGATAGTGGATGGATGCATAGATGGATAGATAGATAGATAGATAGGAGAACCAAACGATAGATAGACAGACAGACAGACAGACAGATAGATAGATCTATCTGTATCAAGTATTTGATACACTGCCGATTTTGCAGGTTTGCCCACTTACAAAGCATGTAGAGGTCTGTAATTTTTATCATAGGTACTCTTCAACTGTGAGTGACGGAATCTAAAACAAAAATCCAGAAAATCACATTGTATGATTTTTAAATAATTAATTTGCATTTGATTGCATGACATAAGTATTTGATCACCTACCAACCAGTAAGAATTCCGGCTCTCACAGACCTGTTAGTTTTTCTTTAAGAAGCCCTCCTGTTCTCCACTCATTACCTGTATTAACTGCACCTGTTTGAACTCGTTACCTGTATAAAAGACACCTGTCCACAGAAGGTCATGTGGTCTGATGAGACAAAAATAGAGCTTTTTGGTCTAAACTCCACTCGCTGTGTTTGGAGGAAGAAGAAGGATGAGTACAACCCCAAGAACACCATCCCAACCGTGAAGCATGGAGGTGGAAACATCATTCTTTGGGGGTGCTTTTCTGCAAAGGGGACAGGACGACTGCACCGTATTGAGGAGAGGATGGATGGGGCCATGTATCGCGAGATCTTGGCCAACAACCTCCTTCCCTCAGTAAGAGCATTGAAGATGGGTCGTGGCTGGGTCTTCCAGCATGACAACGACCCGAAACACACAGCCAGGGTAACTAAGGAGTGGCTCCGTAAGAAGCATCTCAAGGTCCTGGAGTGGCCTAGCCAGTCTCCAGGCCTGAACCCAATAGAAAATCTTTGGAGGGAGCTGAAAATCCGTATTGACCAGCGACAGCCCCGAAACCTGAAGGATCTGGAGAAGGTCTGTATGGAGGAGTGGGCCAAAATCCCTGCTGCAGTGTGTGCAAACCTGGTCAAGAACTACAGGAAACGTATGATCTCTGTAATTGCAAACAAAGGTTTCTGTACCAAATATTAAGTTCTGCTTTTCTGATGTATCAAATACTTATGTCATGCAATAAAATGCAAATTAATTACTTAAAAATCATACAATGTGATTTTCTGGATTTTTGTTTTAGATTCCGTCACTCACAGTTGAAGAGTACCTATGATAAAAATTAGACTTCTACATGCTTTGTAAGTGGGCAAACCTGCAAAATCGGCATTGTATCAAATACTTGTTCTCCCCACTGTAGATAGGAGAACCAAACAATAGATAGATAGATAGTGGATGGATGGATGGATCTAATTACAATCATGTTATTTAGTTGTGCCCTTAAACAGCACAGGGGCATTTATGGACACTTCTGTTTGAATGACCTATTGATTGTTTGAACGCTTGAGTGCTAAAGTGATCTAATGTGTGTGTGTGTGTTCACATAACTGTGTCCTCTTCATTATATTAGCATGCCGTGTCCAGGAATCCCGGGGTTTGGTGCTGTTTCTTGCTCCTATGGCATTTGAGGTGCGAGTACGCTCTGTAGAGTCTGGTGTGTGTTTGAACTGCCTGCTTCGGCCTTGAATACCGTGCAAGATGTATGTATATCAGAATGGGGGATGACAGGCAGAACTGGTACACTCTCTCTCCTGCTGGTGCCCACACACACACACACACACACTCTATAACTTTAAATTTACTGTTTCAAGCAACTAAAGCTCACTGATTTCACAGACCTGCCCCTGAGCTCCCCCACCAACCTCTCTCTTTGTAGTAATGAGGAAGATGAGTCATTGTACCGTGCAAAATGCGAGAAATACAACAAACAGCAGCTTTTACATCACCCTCCTCCCTCTCTTTCTCTCTCTTGCAAGCCAGCATGCAGGCTGCAAAATCTGCTCTGGTATGATGTTGAATGAGTTATGATCTTTGACTGTGACTTGTCCCTGTCAGTCATGGGTGTTTTCTATTACTTTTCACAGACATGTTGACAATCCCTAAAATGTTAGTGCACTCATGTGTGTCAATAGATTCAAAGTGAAAGTTTGTGTCCTGCGTTCACAAATATTTACTACATATATACTGTATGTATGTATCCACCAACAGCAAACCATAGTGTGCACAGACAAAACCAGCATCTGTCTCTCTGCTGCAATTACACGACTAGATACAGAGAAGCATAAACTGTGTCCTTTCTTTCTCTTTCTCTCTCTGCAAACAGATTCTTCTTTCGCATATCTCACTCAAATAAACCAGTAAAACACAGTTCAGTTGTTCACATACAAATTCAGTTGTTCAACCTGCTTTACTAAAGCTGAAGTAAGGTGGTTACTTCAGTTATACAAGTTATAGTGATATCAGATGGTAATACCATGAAACTACACGCACCATATTCAATAGAGCAATACAATGGTAGAAAAACAAGAGAAAGATAGAATGAATGATAGAACGACAGAAGAAATTACAGATAGATGGATAGTGGATGGATGAATGGATAGATAGATACACTATATTGCCAAAAGTTTTGGCACGCCTGCCATTACATGTACATGAACTTTAATGACATCCCATTCTTAATCCGTAGGGTTTAATATGGAGTTGGCCCACCCTTTGCAGCTATAACAGCTTCAGCTCTTCTGGGAAGGCTTTCCACGAGGTTTAGGAGTGTGTTTATGGGAATTTTTGACCATTCTTCTAGAAGCGCATTTGTGAGGTCAGGCACTGATGTTGGACGAGAAGGCCTGGCTCGCAGTCTCCGCTCTAATTCATCCCAAAGGTGTTCTGTCGGGTTGAGGTCAGGACTCTGTGCAGGCCAGTCAAGTTCCTCCACACCAAACTCGCTCATCCATGTCTTTATTGACCTTGCTTTGTGCACTGGTGCGCAGTCATGTTGGAACAGGAAGGGGCCATCCCCAAACTGTTCCCACAAAGTTGGAAGCATGAAACTGTCCAAAATGTCTTGGTATGCTGAAGCATTAAAGGTGTCATGAACTGGCTTTTTTATGAACTGACAGTTGTCTGAGGTCAACTTATTAGGTTTGCGTGGTTTTTACATTCAAAAACATCATAATGAATAAGCTTTTATTGACATCATGCCCAGCAAACGATCGATCTCAGAATATGCCAACCCTTGACGTCATCGTGTGGTTAAACGCCGCCTCAACTTAAGAATAAGTACGCCTGATTTTGTAGCCCCGCCCACCGACTCGTGGAGCGAAACGGATCACGCTACCAAGCAATAAACATGCCGAAGATAGCAAGATATTGCGCTGTGCCTGGTTGTGGAAGAACACAGTCGCTGCATAAGCTTCCTTCGGTTCCTTTCACTGGAACTAAGGGGCCAAGCCCAACCCCTGAAAAACAACCCCACACCATAATCCCCCCTCCACCAAACTTTACACTTGGCACAATGCAGTCAGGCAAGTACCGTTCTCCTGGCAACCGCCAAACCCAGACTCGTCCATCGGATTGCTAGACAGAGAAGCGTGATTCGTCACTCCAGAGAACACGTCTCCACTGCTCTAGAGTCCAGACTTCTGCACACTGTGTGCCTCAGCATGTGCTGACACCGCTCTGTGATTTTACGTGGCCTACCACTTCGTAGCTGAGTTGCTGTTGTTCCCAATTGCTTCCACTTTGTTATAATAGCACTAACAGTTGACGTGGAATATTTAGTAGTGAGGACATTTCACAAATGGACTTATTGCACAGGTGGCCACCTATCACGGTACCACGCTTGAGTTCACTGAGCTCCTGAGAGCGACCCATTCTTTCACAAATGTTTGTAGAAGCGTCTGCATGCCTAGGTGCTTGATTTTATACACCTGTGACCATGGAAGTGATTGGAACACCTGAATTCAATGATTTGGAGGGGTGTCCCAATACTTTTGGCAATATAATGTAGATAGATAGATAGATGGATGGATGGATGGTTGGATGGATGGATGGATAGATAGATAGATAGATAGATAGATAGATAGATAGATAGATAGATAGATAGATAGATAGATAGATAGATAGATAGATAGATAGATAGATAGATAGATTCATTCCAGAGTGGCCTTAAATTCCAGTAAATGCTGCTCTACCACATCACTGCTCCAGCCAAATCTATCTGGCCATTCCTCTTTCCTTCCTTCTTTCTATCCCTCTCTCCTTGTCCTCTCTCCCCTGCTCAATGTCAGTGACGGCAGGGCCACCGGTGATGGCTCTGTCTTCCGTAACATGGCTCCGGGTTTGGCCGCCCCATTACAGAATCCATTTTCTACAGACAAGAATCTCATTTCAATTTCGATGTGCACGTTTGTTTTCGTGTGTGTGCGAGTGCGTATTGTGGTTTCTGTGCGCCCTAATGAACCGTGTGTTTTTGTGCGTGAGTGTGCCTACACACAAAAGACTGCGTATCCACTGTGTTTGTGTATGTGTATGTATGCACATAAATTTAGTGCTATTTCATTTCTTCTCAATGACTTTCCCTGCGCAGAATCAATTATTTCAGTGGGAGTGAGGAGGCAGGGAAAGGTGGGCGGAGCATGCTCACTCGTTTAAACAAGAGGGATTGAAAATAGGAAGGAGGGTTGGACAAAAATAAGTAATATCCCATCATCTCTCTCCCTCTTTCTCTGGCTCTGAAATGCAGCCCTATTATCCTAAGTGCAATAATAAATACAGCAATGATCCAGAATTAGTCATGTTCCCCTCCAACCACACAGAGATAGAACAAAGAGAACGCAGAAAACTGATGAAGGACAGAAGAAGAGTGAAAGCACAAACACTGCCATGGAATCAGTCCAAAAATTAAAAAGTGCATGTTACATAAATAAAAGCATGTGTTTGTGTCTAGTTCCTTTTAAATCAGCGTCTAACACCATCTGTGAACTTGACTTATACTGAAACAGGAATACTCAAGTTTAGAAGTCTGAGAGCTGATTTTAATGTGAGCTGATACTTGATTTCAGTGCTTGTCTTAAACTATATTTTATCCCATTTATTATCAAGGGTGTTGGTCAAGGGTGAAAGTGCTGGTCAGTCTTTAAAAGACCCTTTTGAATTAATTTTCATCCATAAAAAAATGTAATTTATGCCCATAAATCTCACACTGTTACATGCAGGGCAGGCTAAGGAAGAGGAGAGGGAGAGGTGGACCCAAATTGCAGCCAAAATGTAGGTTACTATAATTCATAATTTGTAATAATAATAATTTGTTAATATTACATTTTCTAGGCACTCAAAGCGCTTTACATAGAAGGGGGAATCTCCTCAACCACCACCAAATGAAAACAAAGAAGATGATCCAAACCCAGAAACATAAAAATAACAGGAGCAAATTAACACAACAGCATAGAGAACACAAGACAATGGCTGTATCCGAGATCGCCCCCTATACCCTTTAATGGGGCACTATTTGAGGGCACAGCCATTTGTAGTGGTGTTCGAAACCATAGTGGATGTTATTGAGTGCACTCATTTAATCCCACAATGCACTGTGATGTACGCTCAACGGCTAGAGAATACCCATAATGCACTGTGAGGGTCGCGCAGAATGAATTCCCGCGCCTCACCAGAAGATGGTGCTGGACCACTGGTCCAATGTGGCTACAGCGTAATACAGGTATAAATTCCTTTTTACTTGATTATTAAATGAATTAAAAGGGGAGTCTAATGCTATTTCATGCATTCTGACTTATTTACACTGTTAAAGAGTTTGATTCTCATGCTTAACATGGCCAAAATTTCAAAAAATTAGTTGGACATATGACAGAGTATTTCTGTGCCAAATACACTCCTTCAGGATTCGAACAAGTTTTGGAAAGTTTTTTTCGAGTATGGCCATGTATTACATCAAAAAGGGTGGAATACCTTGTATGGGCACTTCTCCTGAATGAGCGCGTACGCCCATCAATATGCTTCATTCGCGCTGTCATTTAGACCACGAAATCAACAATGTCACTAAAGAAGTGTTTTTGGTTGTGAGGGAAAGATAACCTTGTTCAGCTTCACAAAGAACCCAGCGTTAAGGAAACGCTGGATGCAGTTTGTTTTTCCGGAGCAGCAACAGAGTCGTGCAAGTGTGTTTGTTTGTTCCCGGTCATGAGTGGAAACCACAGGCGGTGAGTGAAACTGCATCAAATGTCTGTGTTTTGTTGGAAAGCGGTGTGTAAGTGCATATAATGTGAACAACACGAACGTATAGTTAATAAAAAGTTATCCAGGGATAATGCGATGATGTATTGTGTGTGTGTGTGTGCTTGTGAGTAACTCTTTAGCTCCGCCCACTGCATGCCTCCACGAGCTCGGCTGTTTTCAGAAAGAATCGGTACAGCGTATCTGTCTTTTATAAATATGATCAAACTAAAGACTCTTCGGAGATATGAAGGATGCAATACTACTCTATAGGTACTCAAGATTAACATGAGATTGGCAGAAACTGTGTGTGTGTGTTATGACCCCTTTAAGGTTTATACATGCTAGTTTCCATGACAGAGTACAAGATACATTTTTTCATTACTACTGGAGCCGCCAGTTTGCTAAGTTTCAAATTATTATTAAACAGCACAGACTATGCTAAAGCGGCAGCCCTTCCGGCACTCAGTGTCCGAATTAACTCACTCGCTTTCATTCACTCCTTCAAGTGGACTATATTAGTGGAGTAATGTAGGGAATAGTGAATGGGGGTTTAGGGGGGTGATTTCGAACACAGCCGATGAGCTAACTGAAACTGAGGGCTTAAATATTCAGAGCTGTCAAGGAAACTAGATGGGACACAGGTGAAAGGAAGCAATAACGATGGAAACCAAATCAGTAACTACAATAAACGAGAAGAGGAAACATAGGGAACAGGAACAGAAACTCGCCCCCTATACCCTCATTCACTACTCCCTACATTACTCCACTAATATAGTATATGAAAAGATTTACCTTGAACTCTGCCATGGAAACTAGCATGAATAAACCTTGATTAAACAACTGAATCAATTAAAAGGAATTTATACCTGTATGATATTACGCTGTAGCCACATTGGACCAACCATGGTTTGGAAAATGAATGGATGGATGGACGATTCAGCTGCAGGCGCCATCTTCTGGTCAGATGCAGGACTTCATTCAACGTGCGGCGCAACTCTATCAGTGCATTATGGGTATTCTCTAGCCGTTGAGCATACATCAGTTGTACACTCATTATTGCGGTGCATTGTGGAATTGAATGAGTGCACTCGGTAACATCCACTATGGTTTCGGACACCACTACAAATGGCTTTCCCCTCAAATAGTGCCCTATTTGAGGGTATAGGGGGCGATTCCAGACACAGCCACTGTTTTCTTCTCAATTATGCTCATTTCAAATGCAATAAGTACTTGGGTTAGTTCACCCAAAAATGAAATTTCTGTCATTAATTCCTCCCCCCTAATGTCGTTCCAAACCCGTAAGACTTTCGTTCATCTTCGGAACACAAATGAAGATATTTTTGATGAAATCCGAGAGATTTCTAACCCCTCCATAGACAGCAATTTAATTAACACTTTCAAGGTCCAGAAAGGTAGACATTGTTAAAAAAGTCCATGTGACTCCAGTGGTTAAACCTTAATGTTATGAAGTGACGAGAATACTTTTTGTGCGCAAAAACAAACAAAAATATCAACTTTTATTTCTTCTAGCCTGTGTCAGACTGTTACACTGTTGGCGTAGTGTAAACAGTGCAGCGCTTCCTAGTTCTACAGCAGAACGACTTGTGCTCATGCGTCGTGGTGCTCATGTGAACAGCGTCGGCCAATGGTAAGCCGGCGTTCTTGGAAGCGCTGCACTGTTTACGTCAACAGCATAAGAGACTGAAGAAATTGTTAATTTAAATCATTATTTTTGTTTGTTTTTTGCGCACAAGAAGTATTCTCGTCGCTTCATTAAATTAAGGCTGAACCACTGGAGTCACATGGAATTTTCATTTTTGGGTGAACTAACCCTTTAATATTCAAAGAAAAAAAAGAAAAGAAAAAAAAAGTCCAGATTGTGGTGGGTTATTGATAACATCATGACTAGACTTTGAGTATCCCTGTATTGAACTGCATCATTTAAAGAAAAACAGAAAAATTACTTCCATTCACAGACCCTATAAAGCATTGTTTCTCAACCGGTGATTTTAAAAAGCCGAATTTCCATTTAGCATTTTTAATGCAATATCCCAAAATGTGCATAAAACTAGGTGGATAGAAACCATTGACTGCTTCATGTATTGAGGAAGGTCATGTGTGATGAAAACGTTTTCTTTGGTGTTATGCTAAACACTGCTACTCACAAGTCAAGGGCATTTAATTAGTGATATTTAACATAATGTGCAAGCTTCTTGCAAACCTCATCCTGAGCAGCTTTCTTGGACTACACACCTTATGACTCTGCAGAGATTTTCCTTAAAATATTTTCTTGCAATTCAGGTACATTGTCTAGGCCTGCTTTAGCTCTTTATGCTGACAACAGGCCATTATTGTTGGTTGTGTGTGTGTGTGTGTGTGTGTGTGTCTGTGTTTTATGTCTAGCCGCAGAGTGCCAGCCTTGTTACCTGCTCCAGGTAAAGGGGACAGGGCCAGAGCTGAGCCCTAGGCATTCTGAGTAATTAGGCCAGCGTGTAACCTTAGCTCAGCTCACAGATCAAACCGCATGGCCAATATCAGTCTAGATCATTTTCCTGTGCTCTATTTGTATTTGAATAGTTTCCATCTAATTCTATAGCTACTATTTAAGATTATGAATTATTTAGTTCCTTTGTATATACTAAACTGTTTGAACTGTTCCATGGTGCCATACTGGGGTTCGTTTAATGTGGACTGGATAAATATCCTTATTATTTGTGAGCTGTGCTGCCTGTATATGTGTATGTTTTTTTGATGAGATGAGGAGGGGCTTATTCCCATTTATACATATGTACTTCACCCTTTATTCAAATATTATAAAATAATTAATTATCAATCGTTTAAAATCAATAAATCAAATAAAAATTAATATAGCTTTATTTGTGATAATTCAATGAAACATGCCAATTGTGCAAATATCATTTGTTTGCCAGGTTGTCATACAAAGAAATTATAAACACATGCAAAAACAAGAGAGAACCAACAAAATATTAATAACTGGTTATGCCACTGTAAACCCTAACGCTCAAAATAATTGATTGGTTTGAGTAGAGCCAACTCAAATTAAACAAATGAGTTTAATCAAATTAACTTTTATGAGAATTTAGAACTTTCTTTTTCTTTTGAGTTCTTAAAACTGACACATTTTAAGTAATCTGAGTTGTATCATTGTTTTGAGTTTTATGAACTTGTTTCTTTTAATTTAGACAAACTTAAATTTAACTGAAACTGGGCTGGGATTTCCCAGCATGCTTTGCCGTGACACTCAAAAGGGAGAGTAAATGCCAAAATTAAGTGTTATATAATACATAACACTTTATATTTTAATATTGTGCAAGATTAATGTTAAATGGGATATTTAGTGGTGTTTAATGTTTTGTTATGCTAGTTTAGAAGAGTTTTGTTATGTTGTTTTTTGGGGGAGGGGGGTTACTATCATGGTGACGAATGAAACATTAGCTTGTTTGAGAACACATGTACTCATTCAGCAAGTGCTATGCTATGCTAAAGCTATCAAAGCATTGTGTTACCAATTAGCAAGGTAGCATTTATTGAATTATCTAGTTAAAGCTAGCCAAGTTGCCACTATTAAAAAGTTAAATGTATGAATTAGCTTACTCAAATATTTGAAGTTAAGAGCAATTAAAATGTATGAGTACAAAATAAAAATCTGCAAGTTCAGCTTACTTAAACTTTACATTTCTAATCCTAAAAAAATGTATGTAACCGAATGCCTACATTTTTTTGAGTTTTGCCAACTTATTCGGGTTTACAGTGTAACGTGTAGCTCTATTTCTGTTTAGTTTCATTGTGTTTTGGTTCTGTTTTCCCTGTGTTCCTGATCATTATTAGTCCCCCTGCTAGTTAATTAGTTCCTGTACCTGTTCTGTTTTACCTGAATTACTCCCCTGTGTATTTAAGCCCTCAGTTTCCTTTGTTTCATTGTCCGGTATTGTCTTTGTTTTACAAACCCGATTCCAAAAAAGTTGGGACACTGTACAAATTGTGAATAAAAAAGGAATGCAATAATTTACAAATCTCATAAACTTATATTTTATTCACAATAGAATATAGATAACATATCAAATGTTGAAAGTGAGACATTTTGAAATGTCATGCCAAATATTGGCTCATTTTGGATTTCATGAGAGCTACACATTCCAAAAAAGTTGGGACAGGTAGCAATAAGAGGCCGGAAAAGTTAAATGTACATATAAGGAAAAGCTGGAGGACCAATTTGCAACTTATTATGTCAATTGACAACATGATTGGTATAAAAGGAGCCTCTCAGAGTGGCAGTGTCTCTCAGAAGTCAAGATGGGCAGAGGATCACCAATTCCCCCAATGCTGCGGCGAAAAATAGTGGAGCAATATCAGAAAGGAGTTTCTCAGAGAAAAACTGCAAAGAGTTTGAAGTTATCATCATCTACAGTGCATAATATCATCCAAAGATTCAGAGAATCTGGAACAATCTCTGTGCGTAAGGGTCAAGGCCGGAAAACCATACTGGATGCCCGTGATCTTCGGGCCCTTAGACGGCACTGCATCACATACAGGAATGCTACTGTAATGGAAATCACAACATGGGCTCAGGAATACTTCCAGAAAACATTGTCGGTGAACACAATCCACCGTGCCATTCGCTGTTGCCGGCTAAAACTCTATAGGTCAAAAAAGAAGCCATATCTAAACATGATCCAGAAGCGCAGGCGTTTTCTCTGGGCCAAGGCTCATTTAAAATGGACTGTGGCAAAGTGGAAAACTGTTCTGTGGTCAGACGAATCAAAATTTGAAGTTCTTTTTGGAAAACTGGGACGCCATGTCATCCGGACTAAAGAGGACAAGGACAACCCAAGTTGTTATCAGCGCTCAGTTCAGAAGCCTGCATCTCTGATGGTATGGGGTTGCATGAGTGCGTGTGGCATGGGCAGCTTACACATCTGGAAAGGCACCATCAATGCTGAAAGGTATATCCAAGTTCTAGAACAACATATGCTCCCATCCAGACGTCGTCTCTTTCAGGGAAGACCTTGCATTTTCTAACATGACAATGCCAGACCACATACTGCATCAATTACAACATCATGGCTGCGTAGAAGAAGGATCCGGGTACTGAAATGGCCAGCCTGCAGTCCAGATCTTTCACCCATAGAAAACATTTGGCGCATCATAAAGAGGAAGATGTGACAAAGAAGACCTAAGACAGTTGAGCAACTAGAAGCCTGTATTAGACAAGAATGGGACAACATTCCTATTCCTAAACTTGAGCAACTTGTCTCCTCAGTCCCCAGACGTTTGCAGACTGTTATAAAAAGAAGAGGGGATGCCACACAGTGGTAAACATGGCCTTGTCCCAACTTTTTTGAGACGTGTTGATGCCATGAAATTTAAAATCAACTTATTTTTCCCTTAAAATGATACATTTTCTCAGTTTAAACATTTGATATGTCATCTATGTTGTATTCTGAATAAAATATTGAAATTTGAAACTTCCAAATCATTGCATTCTGTTTTTATTCACAATTTGTAGTGTCCCAACTTTTTTGGAATCAGGTTTGTATGTGGTTGTGTGTTATAGTTTGCTCGTGTGATCTCATGTATGTTCCTTTGTGAATCAATTAAGAAGTGTTTCTCCTGCGTTGTGCAATTATACAGCCACAGCATGACAGATGTAGTCACTGTATGCTTTTTCCTCTGAGCTGCAGAAGGCCTTTATTAACCCCCCGGAGCCATGTGGATTACTTTTATAATGGATGGATGCACTTTTTTGGGCTTCAAATTTTGGGCTGCCATTCACTGCCATTATAAAGCTTGGAAGAGCCAGGACATTTTTAATATAACTCCGATTGTATTTGTCTGAAAGAAGAATGTCATATACACCTAGGATGGCTTGAGGGTGAGTAAATCATGGGGTAATTTTCATTTTTGGGTGAACTAACCCTTTAAATAACTATTAACTACATTTTAATAATTTTGTTATAGCCTATTAATAACCCATAAACAGTAGAGTCAAAGTGAATTGATTGTCTATACCCTTGTGCCACTTCAGCCCAGGGCAAACATCTATTTCACATGCTGTTTTGACATTTTTCTTTCATCATGTTAGATGGAGATACTTGTGTTCTTCCACCTCCACAGCAATGTTTCTCTCTTTCACTCCCTCAACAACTAATTCCTTCCATCCATCTTTCATCCTCCTCTATTTCCACCCTGCCCCCCTTCATCCGTCTCTTTTCCCCACTGTCTCTCTCAGTTTTAACCCCCTGCTCTTTTACTGGTCTACATTTATCTCCATTAGAGATGCACATGTATTAATAGTGAGGGTCTGAGGGGGAGAGAGATCGCTCATCGCTCTCTTTTACTCTCTGTGTGTTTACTATCATCAGAAAGACACAGCCAGGCTGAGAGGCTTTCTTCCAGAGACTTGAGTTTCTACTATAATCTTGTCTTATTTTCCCCTGGCTCTGTCTCGCCTCTCTTACTCTCTCTCAGTGATATCAGTGCTTCTGTGCTTGAGTTTGTTATCATTTCAAAGTTGTCATTAGATTTGTGGGATAGGTGTTCCCCCTTGGTGTTGGACACTCGACTGCCGCAGCTTTAATTACGTAGCAGAGGGGGAGAGGCTAATACAATACAAACAGTAATATTGTGAAATAGCATTACAACTTAAAATAACTATTTTCTATTTTAAATTGCACTTTATTCCTGTGATGCAACATCAGATTTTTCAGCAGCAATATAATTTTTAATTGCAACATCTAGCTACTGGGGTGCCTCAGGGCTCAGTGCTTGGACCACTTCTCTTCTCCATCTACATGTCATCACTAGAATCTGCCATTCAGAAACATGGATTTTCCTATCACTGCTATACCGATGACACACAACTCTACCTCTCATTCCAACCAGATGATCCAACGGTAGCTACTCGCATCTCAGCCTGCCTCACAGACATTTCTTGCTGGATGAAGGACCACCACCTTCAACTAAACCTTGCGAAGACGGAACTGCTTGTGGTCTCAGCCAACCCAACATTTCATCACAACTTCTCCATTCGGCCAGGTTCGTCAACCATAACTCCATCCAGGACAGCCAGGAACCTTGGAGTTGTGATTGATGATCAGTTAAACTTCACAGACCACATTGCTAGAACTGCCTGGTCCTGCAGATTGGCCTTATAAAACATTAGGAGGATCAGGCCCTTCCTGCACGCTACACAACTCCTTGACCAAGCTCTTGTTCTCTCCAGACTGGACTATTGTAATGCTCTCTTGGCAGGCCTTCCAGCATGCACTGTCAAACCTCTGCAACTGATCCAGAATGCTGCAGCAAGAGTGGTTTTTCACGAGCCGAAGAGAGCACATGCCACACCTCTCCTCATAAAATTGCACTGGTTGCCAATTGCCACTCGCATCAAATTCAAGACACGGACATTTGCCTACAGAACAACCACTGGCTCTGCACCCCTATACCTAAACTCATTACTTCAGACCTACGTGCCATCCAGACGCTTGAGCTCGGCAAGTGAACGGCGCCTTGTGGTGCCATCCCAAAGAGGCACAAAATCACTTTCACAGACCTTTACCTGAACTGTTCCCTGCTGGTGGAATTACCTGCCTATCTCAACCCGAGTCTTTAGCCAAACTGCTGAAGATGCATCTTTTTCAGTAACAACCCATTACCCCTTTCACACGTAAGTTTAAAATATTCTGGCTGACCCCCCAGCGTGAGTTTTTCAAGGCGGCCGTTATTTAGAACGTATCACTTTATTGTTTCCATGGTGACGCGTCATTGCTTGTCATGTGACACACAGCAGTCACAATAGTGCTGTATGTAATTTTTCCTTTTTTTATTAAAAATATTCACAAATTTGTTAACTATAGCATGAAATATCTGATATTCCGATTGTCAAATATGGGCAAGTGGATGTGTTTTGTTGTTTAAACACCTTTATAACGATCGCGTTAGTTGAGCTACAGTGGGGAGAAGTATTTGATATACTGCCGATTTTGCAGGTTTGCCCACTTACAAAGCATGTAGAGGTCTGTAATTTTTATCATAGGTACTCTTCAACTGTGAGAGACGGAATCTAAAACAAAAATCCAGAAAATCACATTGTATGATTTTTAAGTAATTAATTTGCATTTTATTGCATGACATAAGTATTTGATACATCAGAAAAGCAGAACTTAATATTTGGTACAGAAACCTTTGTTTGCAATTACAGAGATCATACGTTTCCTGTAGTTCTTGACCAGGTTTGCACACACTGCAGCAGGGATTTTGGCCCACTCCTCCATACAGACCTTCTCCAGATCCTTCAGGTTTCGGGCTGTCGCTGGGCAATACGGACTTTCAGCTCCCTCCAAAGACTTTCTATTGGGTTCAGGTCTGGAGACTGGCTAGGCCACTCCAGGACCTTGAGATGCTTCTTACGGAGCCACTCCTTAGTTGCCCTGGCTGTGTGTTTCGGGTCATTGTCATGCTGGAAGACCCAGCCACGACCCATCTTCAATGCTCTTACTGAGGGAAGGAGGTTGTTGGCCAAGATCTCGCAATACACGGCCCCATCCATCCTCCCCTCAATACGGTGCAGTCGTCCTGTCCCCTTTGCAGAAAAGCATCCCCAAAGAATGATGTTTCCACCTCCATGCTTCACGGTTGGGATGGTGTTCTTGGGGTTGTACTCATCCTTCTTCTTCCTCCAAACACGGCGAGTGGAGTTTAGACCAAAAAGCTCTATTTTTGTCTCATCAGACCACATGACCTTCTCCCATTCCTCCTCTGGATCATCCAGATGGTCAATGGCAAACTTCAGACGGGCCTGGACATGCGCTGGCTTGAGCAGGGGGACCTTGCGTGCGCTGCAGGATTTTAATCCATGACGGCGTAGTGTGTTACTAATGGTTTTCTTTGAGACTGTGGTCCCAGCTCTCTTCAGGTCATTGACCAGGTCCTGCCGTGTAGTTCTGTGCTGATCCCTCACCTTTCTCATGATCACTGATGCCCCACGAGGTGAGATCTTGCATGGTGCCCCAGACCGAGGGAGATTGACCGTCATCTTGAACTTCTTCCATTTTCTAATAATTGCGGCAACAGTTGTTGCCTTCTCACCAAGCTGCTTGCCTATTGTCCTGTAGCCCATCCCAGCCTTGTGCAGGTCTACAATTTTATCCCTGATGTCCTTACACAGCTCTCTGGTCTTGGCCATTGTGGAGAGGTTGGAGTCTGTTTGATTGAGTGTGTGGACAGGTGTCTTTTATACAGGTAACGAGTTCAAACAGGTGCAGTTAATACAGGTAATGAGTGGAGAACAGGAGGGCTTCTTAAAAAAAAAAACAGGTCTGTGAGAGCCGGAATTCTTACTGGTTGGTAGGTGATCAAATACTTATGTCATGCAATAAAATGCAAATTAATTATTTAAAAATCATACAATGTGGTTTTCTGGATTTTTGGATTTTTTTTAGATTCCGTCTCTCACAGTTGAAGAGTACCTATGATAAAAATTACAGACCTCTACATGCTTTGTAAGTGGGCAAACCTGCAAAATCGGCAGTGTATCAAATACTTGTTCTCCCCACTGTATATGCGCGATGGGTGCCGCCATGTTAGTTTGAGCCGTTCAGAGATTTGGATCTATTGGATTTACAACACGTGAATTCATCCACTTCTCCCAAAATACATGAAAGTAAGTGGCCGGTGAACTGGGAGAAGAATAGAGTAAACTTTAAAGTTCCTTACACAATGTGTATCTGATATGAATAAAACTTGTTGTCTAATTATAATGGAAAGGATTATTATTGCCGCTTCCATAGACATGATTGTGTATTTCACAAACTCTAAATTAATTGTTTTGCTGGTACTTGAATGTGCATTTAAATGTCTGAAACCTTAAACATTATTTAGTTGAAAACACTGAATAGTTGTTGTATATGACAAGCGCTGAGCACCAGCCAACACGCGAAAGCACATTTGCACTGACCGTTCTAATCACACCGGTGTGATTGTATACTCCAGGGACCAGCCAAGACTGATCACACTGGTGTGATCGTACGTGCGAAAGGGTTAATACTAACACTGACTATTCTATATCGCCTATTCTACAGGTCCTTTTTAATCTAATTTTAGTATTGTTTATTGTCTGTCTTCTATTTTGTTTTATTCTGTTTTTCTATTTAATATTTTCTTTACTCTGTTCAGCACTTTGTTCAGTTTTGCTGTGTTTAAATGTGCTATATAAATAAAATTTACTTACTTTTACTAAATCTTACTGACACCAGACTTTTGAATGGTAAATATTATAAATATACTTGGTATTCTTATAATTGATTCAACAAGGACATTGAATATTGATAAAATAATTATTTTTTATAGTTATTATATATTAAATATTATTATTTTTTTTTTTAATGACCTTTTACCCCAATATATGTATATTTATGCAAATGTATGCTTATGCAAGTGCACTTTGTGTGAGAAGCATCATTTGTGATGCATGTATTGGTTTTTGAGTGTTTCAGATCACACATTTATAAAATGCCTATGAAGGTAGTAGGCAGTGATGTACAGTGGTGGCCAAAATTATTAGAACACTTGGCATCTGGGAGTCGTCTTATTGGGCCTGGATTTATTTTCCAAGAGGACAATGACCCGAAACATTCCTCTAACTATTGCCGGAACTACCTGCGACGGAAAGAATCTGCTGGAACACTGAAAATGATGGACTGGCCCCCTCAAAGTCCGGACCTCAACCCCATCGAGCACATTTGGGGCGAGTTGGAAAATAAACTGGGCAGATCTATTGTACATTCAAAGGAAAGCCTTTGGCTTCAGTTGCAGAAGGCATGGGATTACATTAGTGTTGAAGTTCTCAGAGGAAATATATTGACACTATGCCAGAGAGATGTGCTGCTGTAATTGCTGCATAAGTGGACATACCAAATATTAAAGTTAAAAGTGGATAAAAACATTACGACTCACTTCATCTGATATTTGATGGTCAGAGAAACCATCTGTATGCTTCATGAACATTATGAAATGAAATCATGTTTTAGAGGCAAAAAAAGATCTGTTGGGCGTTCTAATAATTTTGGCCACCACTGTAGCTCACTAGGTTATAGAACAGAGCCTCTTCTATATGTGTGTGCGTGTTTACAATTTGAAAACCACTTGCCTATCTTGTATTATCCTGTTACATTTACCCAGCTGCTG
Source organism: Coreius guichenoti (assembly GCA_039654105.1). NCBI lineage: Eukaryota > Metazoa > Chordata > Actinopteri > Cypriniformes > Gobionidae > Coreius > Coreius guichenoti. Next base: position 51,206,729 of record CM077168.1, read on the forward strand.
TGGGCCCTGATTGGTGGTCAGAGGTCATGTGATGGAGATAAGATAAGAAAAGGATGGAAGGCATTAGTGATGAGCATAGTGACGTGGATCATTTCTTCCACTGAATGCAATTAAAGTTTATTGATTGGGATGTTGACCCATCTTTCCCTGTCCTGGGATGTGCTGCTGTAGGTTCTCTCTCTCTCTCTCTCTCTCTTTCTCGCTCTCTCTCTCCCTCTCTCTGTGATTGCTTGCTTTTGGCAGTCTCATCTCTTCCCATTGTTTTCCTAGGGGACAAAATGGGACTTATTTGAATTACATTTCCTCTGTTTTTCTACTGCCTGGCCATTTCGATCATTATCACTGTCAGCCCATCAGTAGTTACTAAGTTCATTTACTCAGTTGCTGGATAAACTCATACCTTGTCTTATCTGTATCTCGCCAGCACTGACAGATGCATCTATCCAGCATTTCCTCCAGGATTTTCCATTATAGTCAATGTGCGAGTCACCATAGTCATTTCATAGTGCTTCATTTATTCAGGCTATCCATATAATAATTAAACGTGCACTCAGTCATTTTTGTTTATGTTACGCAGGCTTGGACTTAGACTGACACTGAAGCAGTGTATCAAATATTCAGTCACAATTTAGAAATATGTTCATAGTGAGCCATAATTTACTGAGTTACCTATTATGCCCTTTTTAAAGTCTTGAATTTGTTTTTGGGCTCTACTTGAATAGGTTTTCATGCTTGAATGTTTCAAAAACACCTTATTTTTTCCCATATTCTCCATTGTTGCAGCTCCTCTCTTCCCAGTCTGTCAGTAACGCTCTGTTTAGTTCCTGTCTCTATGAAGCCCCTCCTTCTGAAAAGCACAGTGTGCTCTGATTGGTCGGCTGGACCAGTGTGTTGTGATTGGTCAAGCGTTTCGAATGTGTTTGGGAAATGTCACTCTCCTTAACATAACTGTAAGTTTCAACACATTACTATATAAGTAACTCAACCAGGCCCGCCCCTTTATTTTGCGTATGCCTTTGGCGGGAATTATTTAAATGAGGAATGTTGTGACGTGTTCATTCCCGGAAGAAAACTCAAGACTCTAAACGAGGCGTTTCAGGGAGTTCAGAAACAGTGACACTGATATAGAGAAGAACTCCCGCTGGAGGGACTTTGTGCTTTGTAACTTTGCAGACCAGCAATATTACACAATAAAGACAGTTAGTAACATCTTTACAACTATTGGCTGGTCATCTAATCTCAACATGTCAGCCACCATTAAGAAGACCTGCTCCATAATTTTCATCAGTCTAATATGACTGGAGTCCTAATCTCATGTGATTGTATGTGATTTAAATATATATTAAAAATGTTGGGGAAAGTTTCTTTTTTTAAAGTTATACTTTTATTCAGCAATAACAAAAAATCTTATTTCAAATAAATGCTGTTCTTTGGAACTTTCTATATATAAATGAATCCTAAGAAAAGTATTACAGTTTCCAGAAAAATATTAAGCAGCACAACTGTTTTCAACATTGATAATAATAAGAAATGTTTCTTGAGCAGCAAATCATCATATTAGAATGATTTCTGAAGGATCATGTGACACTGAAGACTGGAGTAATGATGCTGAAAATTCAGCTTTAATCACAGCAATACATTTTAAAATATATTTAAATAGAAAACAGTTATTTTAAATTATAAATATATTTCACAATATTACTGCATTACTCTATTTTTGATCAAATAAATGATGAAAATAGTAGTACTAAACATAATACAAATTATGGTATTAAAATAATGAACTGTGGGGGTTTTATTAACATATTTTGCACAAAACAAGGCATCAGAGGACCTACTCATTTCTTTACAGATGTTAAGGTGAGATTTGGACAGTGTGATATGAATGTAAATTTCGGAGCTGAGGAGGGCTGTGTCTCTGTACTGCTCATTAGTTCCTGCTTGCTTGAGTCTGAGTTTAAAACTTCATTATCCTCCAGAGGAGAGGGTGCTGAGACATGAAGTGTCAGCCTCTGCCTTCTGTTGCTCCCAGTCACAGCAGATGTACCGTAGAGAAAACTTGCGCACCACAAGCATGCCATTTGCCTTATGCTGTCTAGATGAAGACAAGGGAATACTATCCACCATAAACACATATTCACACCTTTTGTTTTTATTAAGTTCTGAGAAACTCCAGTGAATACTGTGACACACACTTCAGTGATTACGGTCTCATCTTGTCTCTTTTGGTGTTATGTTGAAGTTTTAATTACTTTTTGTTTCTGAGACTACAGGGCGTTTAAAGGTGCAGTAAGCAATTTCTGAGAAACACTGTTGATATTTGAAATCAACCCAAACAAACACACCCCTCCCTTCATTGCTCCGCCCCCAAAATGCACAAACACATAATGAAAGAGTGGATGTCTCTTTAGCTAAAGCGAAGCAAAATAATGTTTCGTGAAAAATAAAGCGAAGATGACGAACAAATGACAAGGAAGAACAAACAATGAACATACAGTACACAAGAGTATGTTGTTGTTCACCAGCAACTCCAGACAAACAAACACTCAAAACTGTCCTGTTACTATTACAACAACAGCATATTTTGGTTCCGTGACACAGCAAAACCAATGTTATTCACATACGGAGCAGAAACAACGCAACCTTGGCAACCGTTTTCAGGCCTTCCCGCTTCTGTCTCTCCAGCGCTGGAAAGCTTTCCTAATATTAACGCGGGTCCTAAAGCTCTGGCCTGATCATAACCATTCTTTTCCAGTGATATTCCTCTGAGCTTTTCTCTTTTGTAATGTCTCTCAGCCATCTCTCTTTCTACAGTTTTTCTTCAAATCTCCCTCTTGCTTACTCTCTCTCCTCCACCATCATGAGTAATGAAGCATTAAGAATTCCTTTCACTGGAACTAAGGGGCCAAGCCCAACCCCTGAAAAACAACCCCACACCATAATCCCCCCTCCACCAAACTTTACACTTGGCACAATGCAGTCAGGCAAGTACCGTTCTCCTGGCAACCGCCAAACCCAGACTCGTCCATCGGATTGCCAGACAGAGAAGCGTGATTGGTCACTCCAGAGAACACGTCTCCACTGCTCTAGAGTCCAGTGGCGGTGTGCTTTACACCACTGCATCTGACGCTTTGCATTGCACTTGGTGATGTAAGGCTTGGATGCAGCTGCTCGGCCATGGAAACCCATTCCATGAAGCTCTCTATGCACTGTTCTTGAGCTAATCTGAAGGCCACACGAAGTTTGGAGGTCTGTAGCTATTGTCTGTAGAAAGTTGCCGACTTCTGCACACTGTGCACCTCAGCATGCGCTGACCCCGCTCTGTGATTTTACGTGGCCTACCACTTCGTGGCTGAGTTGCTGTTGTTCCCAATTGCTTCCACTTTGTTATAATATCACTAACAGTTGACCGTGGAATATTTAGTAGTGAGGAAATTTTACGGATGGACTTATTGCACAGGTGGCAACCTATCACGGTACCACGCTTGAGTTCACTGAGCTCCTGAGAGCGACCCATTCTTTCACAAATGTTTGTAGAAGCGTCTGCATGTCTAGGTGCTTGATTTTATACACCTGTGGCCATGGAAGTGATTGGAACACCTGAATTCAATGATTTGGAGGGGTGTCCCAATACTTTTGGCAATATAGTGTATAAGCAATAGGTTAACCAGAATGTTTTCTTCCAAACTGTTACTCTTAGGCTATACAATATGAATATATATTTACTAGATAGCGTAATCTTAATTTTTGTTAATGTTTTGTGTGTTTTGTTTTAATATCAGATATTCAATATCAAGATTGGTTAAATACAGGAACTTATCTAAGAAAAAACACGCAACACACGTCATCCTTGTCATCACAGAATCTGACTAATGAGAATAAATTGTGTCGTCATCAAGGCTTTCGCAGCCGATTTTGAGCAACTGCAGTGCCTGACCTAGGCAGCTGATCTCGTTTTGCTCTCGTGGTACTTTGATGGCACATGTGATCGAAAGGCGGCTGCAGCGCCAATCAAAGTTGGAGAAATTTTCTAACCAGAATGCATTGCTTTTGTCAGGCGGCAGCCGATCTTTGCGGCGCTGCAAGAAGTCGAACAAGCCTTTTCTCTTCTCCCCCATCAGAGCATGTGAGCGGAGTTGAGCAGGGTTCACCATTTCCTGCTCCCTGCTCCACTCCTCGCTCACTGATATCAGAAACACCGCCCCGTCTTCGCTCCGAGGAAATTTGCGACTAAAGTATTTAAGTAAGCTCTGAAATATCACAAAAGTTCGGTTTATAACAAACATTAAATGAAAAAAAAATTAATAATCAATAGGAGATAGTTTCAACGTGGTTTATTGGAACACTAGAATGCAAACATTTTTTCCTACGACATGCCAAGCTAGGCTTTATCAGCATTAAAAGTTAAATATCATTGCTGCTTTTTTTTTTGAAAAGATGAAAATAGTAAGTTTTCATCAGTTATTTTATCTACGGGTAACTACATTACAGATTTCTGTTCATTCAAAATCAGATACAGATAACTAAGCAGATAAGCACTGTAAGATTACATTTGTTTGAATGCATTAGAGAGAACGATTGCGTGTGTCAGTAAGTGCTACCTGTTTAAAATGTGCTTCCACCCGATCATATTCAGTATGTAGAATGTACAAAAAAACATCCCGCTCATGTCCATCGCCGTCATCATAACCTTTACATTCTTTCTGATTTGAGTGTTCAAGTATCAAGCTAGTTAAATGTGTTTAACGTGTGAGTTCTGGCTAAAATGCAGTTATATTATGAACCGTTGGCATAAATTGTACTCATGATGGAGCGGTAGTGGAACGCACTCGGAGCGAGTGAAAACCATGACACTCCAACTTTTAAAAAATCCGTTCCTCACTCCATTCAAAATCACGCCACGCCGCTCCACTCCTCGCTCCGCTCCCACTCCATTTACATACTCTGTCCCCCATCATGAGTAGACACGCCCCCCTACTGTTGATTGGCTCACTCTCTCTTCTCCCCCATCATGAGTGGACACGCCCCCTACTGCTGATTGCTCACTCTCTCCCCTCCCCCATCATGAGTGGACACGCCCCCTACTGTTGATTGGCTCACTCTCTCTCCTCCCCATCATGAGTAGACACGCCCCCCTACTGTTGATTGGCTCACTCTCTCTTCTCCCCCATCATGAGTGGACACGCCCCCTACTGCTGATTGCTCACTCTCTCCCCTCCCCCATCATGAGTGGACACGCCCCCTACTGTTGATTGGCTCACTCTCTCTCCTCCCCATCATGAGTGGACACACCCCCTACTGTTGATTGGCTCACTCTCTCTCCTCTCCCATCATGGGTGGACACACCCCCTACGGCTGATTGCTCACTCTCTCCCCTCCCCCATCATGAGTGGACACGCCCCCTGCTGTTGATTGGCTCACTCTCTCTCCTCCCCATCATGAGTAGACACGCCCCCCTACTGTTGATTGGCTCACTCTCTCTTCTCCCCCATCATGAGTGGACACGCCCCCTACTGCTGATTGCTCACTCTCTCCCCTCCCCCATCATGAGTGGACACGCCCCCTACTGTTGATTGGCTCACTCTCCTCCCCATCATGAGTGGACACACCCCCTACTGTTGATTGGCTCACTCTCTCTCCTCTCCCATCATGGGTGGACACACCCCCTACGGCTGATTGCTCACTCTCTCCCCTCCCCCATCATGAGTGGACACGCCCCCTACTGTTGATTGGCTCACTCTCTCTCCTCCCCATCATGAGTAGACACGCCCCCCTACTGTTGATTGGCTCACTCTCTCTTCTCCCCCATCATGAGTGGACACGCCCACTACTGCTGATTGCTCACTCTCTCCCCTCCCCCATCATGAGTGGACACGCCCCCTACTGTTGATTGGCTCACTCTCCTCCCCATCATGAGTGGACACACCCCCTACTGTTGACTGGCTCACTCTCTTTCCTCCCCCATCATGGGTGGACACACCCCCTACGGCTGATTGGCTATAAATGTGTTGTGCTGCTTGGTCCGATCCACCTTCATTTAGCGTTTCTCAGAAATAGCTTACTGTATGCAAAATTGCTTGTGTAGAAGCATATGAGCTCTAGATTGTTCATAATGCATTAATGTTATTTTATACAACATTAAAAATGTGTCTGTAGAAATAAATTAACCTAGATTAATAAATGCAACAAATCGAAACTTATTGTAATGTGTTACCAATACACAAGTCTTTTTTTTTTTTGATGAATGCATGAGAAAAAAAAACGTGGTCTTTTATCTGACCTGTGTGGGAACACAACTTGTCTGTTACTATTAAAAATGACTTGTTTGAGAAACCCTTACACGGTTTCTGGCCTCTTTCTCATTCCTTTGATTCCTTGTAGGGGGAGCAGATTTTCATTTCTTTCCTGTCAACATGACTCGGTATCCGCGTGAAAACTGTTGTCCGTTTAGTTTCAGAATGCACAGCAGAGAAGAGGATCAGACATTTCTGGAGAATAAATAGCCTACATACATTACATAGAGCACAGGTTTTAAAAAAAAAAAATGTATGGTGACATAAAATACTTTCAATTAGTTACACTGGATCCTACATTAATCCTACTGGAATTGTTGTGGGCCTCTACAGAATAATTCCCAGCATTCACCTCATTAGCTATGGCCCTGTGAGTGTGTGCATGCTATATAAATGCTCATGGGCTGATGACTTTACCTCAATAGTCCAATCTTTTCGAACACTCATGCACACTGGTTAATGCCCTGTGAGAACCGGCAAGTCCAGCCGCGCCAGCAGTGGCTAATGGACTAAATGTGATAATGTTACAATCAATACGCTTACGTTAATACGAACCACACCAGCTCCCTACGGGCATCAAATACACTTGCTGTGTTTACAAATAAGAGCTTCATGCTGCATTAGCTGGTAAACCACAGCGCTGCATTTTCCCAACATTCAATCCCAGATTGTTAGAGACCTCAGACAGTGTTGGTTGACTGTGCAAAGAAACAGACACTGGTAACTTAATGAATTTCAAGTTATATTCATTTAAACACAATTTTAATTTTAACACAAAAGCTTTGCTGAATTTCTCTACACCCAAATCAGCCTGCTAGAGATAAGCACCGGTTAACATCATATACCTGATCAATCTGTCGGTGCACTGGCAAACGTGCTGTTTATTTATCAGTCGTCTGTTTATTCAGAGTTATTGGTGCAGAGTAATTATCATGGCTGGCAATATTGATTGCAATGATTAGCCTGCAATCTGACAGGCGGTTTTAAAAGCTTCAGATCTTTCAAATGCAAAATAGTTTAGTGATGTTTTCAAAATACTTATCTGCAATACAAGCCCAATAATACATCAAGGAGCTGTCTGACCGGCATAGAGCATCAACCAGTTTGTGTTTTGTGTGATGTTTAAGGACAGATACATTTCAATTTCTCGTTTTTCCTTTTATAACATGTATCATATGAAGTTTTCGCCTGGGGCCAGTTGCATAGCCTCTATGTTAAGACTGTCTTAAAGACCCCATGTGGTGAAAATCAAGCTTTTAATTTTGTTTTTATGTCTATGTGGCGATTTTAATATGCTTTAAGACAAACCATGTGCAAATTCACAAGTCAACACCATTGCTGAGTATTTTCTCCTTAAAACTGCAGTAAAAAAACACAAAAAATCGCCAGTGTTTCTAGCGTCACAAACTACCTTGTAACCAATCACATCACGAGGGAGGCGGAGTTTTAGCATATCATTAACTATTCTCTGAAGTAGGCGAGTCTCAAGAGAAGCCAGGTTATTTTACAGGTATATTATTCTGTTGACGAAAAATCGTGTACATTTAGCAATATAGCGGGTGAATTATGTATATGATGTATATTACGATGTTATGATGAACTATATGCCTTTCTCCACTGATGTTCTGTGATGTTCAGAGCGTTTCTAAGGATGCTGATTTTCAGAAGGCAGCTGTCTGACTGAGATGGCGAACGGGAACATGGTTTGTGTGACATTAGCAACACATTATCAGCTGTTTGATAACGTAGCTGTTAAAATCACAGGAATTTTTTTTTTAAATATGTCATTTTCGTTATCAAAGATGAGTTTTAAGGGATAAAATTATTGACTACAGGGGGACTTTAAGAACTTGCACACTCAATTGAGGTGGATACATTTTTGTATCCGATTAGAAGACTATAAAACTACGATGGAAACACATTTACCGAATAAATCCCTCGACGCGAGACTCTCACATGACTTGCGTGACTTTGCCTCTATAGTGGATATGACTAGATAACTAACTGGACTAACCAGCGGGCAAATTTCATCGCACAGCATCTCAAATGTTGGTCGTTTGATCATTCTGAAATGCTGAGCCAAAGTCTGTCATCAGAATGATTTGGTTTAATTCTCTCCCAGAAGTGTCTCACATGATTGAGATCACAAACATCTGCCTTTGCACAATAACATGACAGCATCTATTGCGTTTCGACTGCCGCTCTGAGACGCAAGTCTTTTCTGATGTAGGAAAAAACAGCCACAGTGGCTTCCTTGATAGCAGCAACTTCCATTTTTATTACAGATATTTTGCACCAATTTTCCAGGGAGTGACGATTTTGTTCTCTTGAACACATGGGAAAGAGACGCTGCTTTATTCGCAAATTTTTTATGCGATATTACAATTTTGAGCACAAGTTAAATTCACAACTTTGGGTGGAAACACAGCTAATGAAAAGCCAGAGACATCATTTATTCTGAATTTTGCACATTTGTTAGAACTTCCATCAGCTCCCACGTTACAATATTTAGCCAATAACAAGTTTTGAACAGAGAAATATACATTTAAAATGTCACAACCCCAGTAATTTTAGCCCAGCTGCTGTATGCTAGCAATTTCTAGTTTTGAAGTTGTTGGATAGGTTCTGAAACAAATACTGTTACTAAAAATTAAGGGCAGTTGCAAACAAATTACAAGTTGACAGGATTTGCAGTGAATGTGGATGTTCCTGCATTCATATCTCAAACATTAGAGAATGATGCTAGACATACCAAGGTCATTGAATGCAAAGTCACTTTGGATAAAATTGTCTGCCAAACAATTAAACGCAAGCCAAATTAGTCAAATTAAAGGGATAGTTAACCTAAACTGTATCGGCTATTTCATTCAGCATAACATATGCAAAATTTATGTGCAGGTTTTAAAGGCTTAGTTCACCCAAAAACGAAAATTCTGTCATTAATTACTCACCTTCATATCGTTCCAAACCCATAACTTCCGTTCATCTTCAGAACACAAATGAAGATCTTTTTAATAAAATCTGTTGCAACTACCACTTTGACACTTCAAAAAGTTCATAAAGAGAACGTAAAACTAATCCATATGAATTGAGTGATTTAGTCAAAATTTTCAGAAGAGACTTGATCGCTTTATATGATGAACAGATTTAATTTAGGCTTTTATTCACATGTAAACATTGATCAGTCAACATAAACAGAAGCTCAACCGAACCTGCTTGACACGCGAGAACAAACCTCATTAGTTCTTGCTGAAGCTCAAACGAACCTGCTTGACACGCGAGAACAAACCTCATTGGTTCTTGCTGAAGCTCAACTGTTCTGCGTAACACAAGAATGAACCTCATTGGTTCTTGCTGAAGCTCAAACGTGCTGCGTAACACAAGAATGAACCTCATTGGTTCTTGCGGAAGCTCAAGCGTGCTGCATAACACGAGAATGAACCTCATTGGTTCTTGCAGAAGCTCAAACGTTCTGCGTAACACATGAGAATGAACCTCATTGGTTCTTGCAGAAGCTCAAACGTGCTGCGTAACACGAGAATGAACCTCATTGGTTCTTGCAGAAGCTCAAACGTGCTGCGTAACACGAGAATGAACCTCATTGGTTCATGCAGAAGCTCAAACGTGCTGCGTAACACGAGAATGAACCTCATTGGTTCTTGCAGAAGCTCAAACGTGCTGCGTAACACGAGAATGAACCTCATTGGTTCTTGCAGAAGCTCAAACGTGCTGCGTAACACGAGAATGAACCTCATTGGTTCTTGCAGAAGCTCAAACGTGCTGCGTAACACGAGAATGAACCTCATTGGTTCTTGCTGAAGCTCAAACGTGCTGCGTAACACGAGAATGAACCTCATTGGTTCTTGCAGAAGCTCAAACGTGCTGCGTAACACGAGAATGAACCTCATTGGTTCTTGCAGAAGCTCAAACGTGCTGCGTAACACGAGAATGAACCTCATTGGTTCTTGCTGAAGCTCAAACGTGCTGCGTAACACGAGAATGAACCTCATTGGTTCTTGCAGAAGCTCAAACGTGCTGCGTAACACGAGAATGAACCTCATTGGTTCTTGCAGAAGCTCAAACGTGCTGCGTAACACGAGAATGAACCTCATTGGTTCTTGCAGAAGCTCAAACGTGCTGCGTAACACGAGAATGAACCTCATTGGTTCTTGCAGAAGCTCAAACGTGCTGCGTAACACGAGAATGAACCTCATTGGTTCTTGCAGAAGCTCAAACGTGCTGCGTAACACGAGAATGAACCTCATTGGTTCTTGCAGAAGCTCAAACGTGCTGCGTAACACGAGAATGAACCTCATTGGTTCTTGCTGAAGCTCAAGCGTGCTGCGTAACACGAGAATGAACCTCATTGGTTCTTGCGGAAGCTCAAGCGTGCTGCGTAACACGAGAATGAACCTCATTGGTTCTCGCGGAAGCTCAAGCGTGCTGCGTAACACGAGAATGAACCTCATTGGTTCTCGCGGAAGCTCAAACGTGCTGCGTAACACGAGAATGAACCTCATTGGTTCTCGCTGAAGCTCAAACGTGCTGCGTAACACGAGAATGAACCTCATTGGTTCTCGCTGAAGCTCAAACGTGCTGCGTAACACGAGAATGAACCTCATTGGTTCTCGCAGAAGCTCAAACGTGCTGCGTAACACGAGAATGAACCTCATTGGTTCTCGCAGAAGCTCAAACGTGCTGCGTAACACGAGAATGAACCTCATTGGTTCTCGCAGAAGCTCAAACGTGCTGCGTAACACGAGAATGAACCTCATTGGTTCTCGCTGAAGCTCAAACGTGCTGCGTAACACGAGAATGAACCTCATTGGTTCTCGCTGAAGCTCAAACGTGCTGCGTAACACGAGAATGAACCTCATTGGTTCTCGCAGAATCTCAAACGTGATGCGTAACACATGAGAATGAACCTCATTGGTTCTTGCAGAATCTCAAACGTGCTGCGTAACACGAGAATGAACCTCATTGGTTCTTGCAGAAGCTCAAACGTGCTGCGTAACACGAGAATGAACCTCATTGGTTCTTGCAGAAGCTCAAACGTGCTGCGTAACACGAGAATGAACCTCATTGGTTCTTGCAGAAGCTCAAACGTGCTGCGTAACACGAGAATGAACCTCATTGGTTCTTGCAGAAGCTCAAACGTGCTGCGTAACACGAGAATGAACCTCATTGGTTCTTGCTGAAGCTCAAGCGTGCTGCGTAACACGAGAATGAACCTCATTGGTTCTCGCAGAAGCTCAAACGTGCTGCGTAACACGAGAATGAACCTCATTGGTTCTCGCAGAAGCTCAAACGTGCTGCGTAACACGAGAATGAACCTCATTGGTTCTCGCAGAAGCTCAAACGTGCTGCGTAACACGAGAATGAACCTCATTGGTTCTCGCTGAAGCTCAAACGTGCTGCGTAACACGAGAATGAACCTCATTGGTTCTCGCTGAAGCTCAAACGTGCTGCGTAACACGAGAATGAACCTCATTGGTTCTCGCAGAATCTCAAACGTGATGCGTAACACATGAGAATGAACCTCATTGGTTCTCGCAGAATCTCAAACGTGCTGCGTAACACGAGAATGAACCTCATTGGTTCTCGCAGAAGCTCAAACGTGCTGCGTAACACGAGAATGAACCTCATTGGTTCTCGCAGAAGCTCAAACGTGCTGCGTAACACGAGAATGAACCTCATTGGTTCTTGCAGAAGCTCAAACGTGCTGCGTAACACGAGAATGAACCTCATTGGTTCTTGCAGAAGCTCAAACGTGCTGCGTAACACGAGAATGAACCTCATTGGTTCTTGCAGAAGCTCAAACGTGCTGCGTAACACGAGAATGAACCTCATTGGTTCTTGCTGAAGCTCAAGCGTGCTGCGTAACACGAGAATGAACCTCATTGGTTCTTGCGGAAGCTCAAGCGTGCTGCGTAACACGAGAATGAACCTCATTGGTTCTCGCGGAAGCTCAAGCGTGCTGCGTAACACGAGAATGAACCTCATTGGTTCTCGCGGAAGCTCAAACGTGCTGCGTAACACGAGAATGAACCTCATTGGTTCTCGCTGAAGCTCAAACGTGCTGCGTAACACGAGAATGAACCTCATTGGTTCTCGCTGAAGCTCAAACGTGCTGCGTAACACGAGAATGAACCTCATTGGTTCTCGCAGAAGCTCAAACGTGCTGCGTAACACGAGAATGAACCTCATTGGTTCTCGCAGAAGCTCAAACGTGCTGCGTAACACGAGAATGAACCTCATTGGTTCTCGCAGAAGCTCAAACGTGCTGCGTAACACGAGAATGAACCTCATTGGTTCTCGCAGAAGCTCAAACGTGCTGCGTAACACGAGAATGAACCTCATTGGTTCTCGCTGAAGCTCAAACGTGCTGCGTAACACGAGAATGAACCTCATTGGTTCTCGCTGAAGCTCAAACGTGCTGCGTAACACGAGAATGAACCTCATTGGTTCTTGCAGAATCTCAAACGTGATGCGTAACACATGAGAATGAACCTCATTGGTTCTTGCAGAATCTCAAACGTGATGCGTAACACGAGAATGAACCTCACTGGTTCTTGCACATCAAGCGAACATGCTTGAGCTTCCGTTTACCACAATTGATGTGTGAGTTGATGAATGTTTTCATGTGAATAAAAGTCTAAATTCAATCTGTTCATCATATAAAGCGATCGAGTCTCTTCAGAACATTTGGACTAAACCGCTCAATTCATATGGATTAGTTTTACAATCTCTTTATGAACTTTTTGAAGTGGTAGTTGCAACAGATTTTATTAAAAAAGATCTTCATTTGTGTTCTGAAGATGAACGAAAGTCTTACAGGTTTGGAACGAAGGTGAAAAGAGAGTAATTGACAGAATTTTCCTTTTTGGGTGAACTATCCCTTAAAAACCCTCACAGAAAGTTTGCATATGTGATGCTGAATGAAATAGCCGATACAGTCGAGTTTGTGAGTTCCTACTTTAGATTTTAATGTAGATTTTAATACAGTAATACTGCAACTCTAAGACGACCTGCATTTTAAATACTCAGATTTCCTTCAGCAGATGCTTTTCTCCAAAGTGACTTGCAAGTGAGGAATAATACAACAAAAACTATTAATCAAAAGGAAATAATAACATTAGCTGTACTGAGGTACAAAATTGGCCGGAAGCAGATCCAACTATGAGCACACATTAAGAGGGGGTTCAGTTTCACAAAGGAGTACAGAAAAAAAAATGACTATAACTGTGACTCGAGTGCTTGAGGAAAAGTTGCGTATACAAATGTTTCTTAATGATCGCGAGAGCTGTTCCTCCAGTGCAAAACAATCCAGGGCTGCGTTTCCCAAAAGCATCGTAAGCCTAAGCAAATCGTAGAAACCGCTGGCACCAATGGTCTCTATGATCTACATAGGCTCACGATGCTTACGGGAAATGCACCCCAGATCATTTATCACCACCATTTTCATCATGCAAAACAGTTGTTAATATTTTTGGTCAGGTTCATATTTTTTGTCATCAACAGAATTAGAACTGATTTGGCCCCCGCGAGCCTTCAATTTCTGTTTAATGACTACACTAAATCAAGGGAAGGAGGGGAGAAAGAGATCACTGTCATTTATATTAATTCCGTTAGGATCACTCTAGTAACACATCATGCCAAGAATACTGAAACAAATTACACAAGCAGGACAAAAACAGAGAGATGCCCCTCCCCTTAGTGACCCTGGAGGATCAAATCTCACATCTATCCCCTGCTTAACCTTGAGGGGGATGAATCAAAGTTGCTGGTTGCAGTGAAGCAATGTCCGGCAATAGCGACGACTGAATGATTGACAGACAGGCTGCGAGTGTCCCATTCCAGGAAATCCCCTCGTGCCTGATGTGTAATCCTCTTTATGAAACGGGACAGACTGCTGAGGTATCAGCGAGACTGTGTGTGTGTGTCCAGTATGTGGGAAAATATGAGGCTGCAACTTCATCATCTTTCTCAGAAGTGTCTGAAGCTCTTCAGTATTGGCTTAACATCATTCATTCATCAAGCCATCAACCACAACCAAAGTGCCCTTCAGCCACTGATATGCTTACGACCTACAGCCTTAAATTATTAAACACTATTTATAAGTAATGAGAACCATAGCCAGTAAATTAATTTGCATTAAATTTGTATTGCAGCAAAATCAACCTCAAACATACACATCTTGACATACGATCACGTTAGCTAACAGGAGTGTGTGAGTCAGCTGAGATGAAAGTGTGTGAGCAGATTTTGCTATCTCAGAGGATATGAAATGTCAGGGCCTATGTAATGTTTAAAATGCCAAAACAAGTTTATTATGGTTAGGGTAAGTTTAGTAACTGTAATCAACAATAGTGAGGTCCAAAAGTCTGAAACTGGATTCTTCTCTAATTTAATACATATTTTTATATATATTTGAGGGAAGGTTGAATTGAACGTCTTGGTATGCATGTCTCCCCTTTGCTTTAAAGACAGCAGCACTCGAGCTGTCATGGACTCCAAGTTTGTGCAAATCCTGAAAATCCATGTTATTCCAGAGCTGACATGGTAAACATCATGATTAGTGACCTAGAAATTGTGCTGAATCTTAAATATTTCTTCTGCATTTTAAATCACTTCTTTGTTTTAGTCTTTAAAAACCCAAGCTCATGGCCACTTTTCAGACTCCACTGTGTATACATGCATTTCTATCTATATACATTTACAGAATAATGTGTTGGGAGACTGAGCAGAGATATGGCAGTTACAGTGTCTTCCGAACTACATCTCCTGAGTGAGAATTGGTACAGAATGGAGGGTTGTGGATAAAGCTAACACTTTGTAGTCAAACAGCGTCCTCTGTTGCACAAACATTGTATTGCACATTGAGAGGCCACGGAATCTGAGACTTCAAGGCTAAAGGCCCAGTCACACCTAGAACAATAACTATGAAGATAACTATACCAATAACTGTTTATTCTAAGCGCACACTGTAGTTTTGTCATCTGTCACTTTAAATGCTCGAGCTCTTTAAAGCAGGATGGATTCTGATTGGCTGTCAATGTGACCGTTGTGGTGCAGACTCTACAATTCTTTTATATTTAGAACTTCATCTTTATTGTTTTCATCCTTGGTGTGAACGGGCTTTATTTGTAGGGTTATTCTACATAATACAAACTTGTCCCTTATTAGCCCCTTGTCATCCTGTGTATATAAACCCTCAGTTATCTTGTTCAATGTCTTGAAGTTTCGTCTTTGTCTATGATGGTTCCTGGTGTTTATTAAACGCGAGTTCATCGTTGTTCTGCGTCAAGCATACTGTTTCGGATTATCACGTCAAGCCAGCGCGTGACAACTGACTATTTTTAGATTTGTTACTACCAAATATAATGTAGAATACATTTAACCTAACTGTCTGGAATTGGTCTTTAGAGTACAGATAATGTCTTGTATCAAAGGTTTGAAATGTGCAACATTCATAGATATAAAATATAAACAGTACAAATCTTCATATAGATGTAATGTTTTATTTCATGCTATGACCAGCATCATCACATAGAATTACACAAAAAGAAATAAGAGGGCAATCCCCCCACAAAAGAAAAAAGAAATGCCTTCTGAGGCACGATAGAGAAATGATACGAAATGTATAAATATTTGGTACCATTTAAATATGCGTCGTTCCGTTTCCATTCAGGGAATTTAAGTAGATGAATAGATTAATTAAAGAGGTAAAAAACGTTTACATTCATTGCTCGAGGGCGAAAAACTCTTTTGTACACAAGAGCATGACCCAGGGGACTACGCTATCAGATAAAGAAACACTGGGACCACGCTATTAAAAAGTTGGGAAGGAAAATGAATGTGCTTTGGCTTCCTTCAGATATTCACCTGAAATGCATCCGGAACATTTCATCATGCCCTAAGGCAGGAACATTAATTTTTCCCCCAATGCAATCATTGTATAAAACGCTCTTGGTAATTATCACAAGCATGGCAGGCCTTAATATCTCATTTATAGAGATGATTCTGAAATTTTGCATAGTACCACTGTTCATTTGATACAGGCATTGTGCTAAACAACGGTCATAATATGAGCAGTAAAACACTGAAAACAGCATTACAAATATTGATTCAAGCATTTCACAATATTTAAACCCACTAAATAGGCCTTTTAAGGTATACAGTGTCAAACCCTGACAATTTACACATCTTTTAATATAAGCAATCAGTCTTTTAAACTATCTTTGGTGTCTTTTCCTTGGCATACAGCAGATATATGTATAGTAGTCTACCTGTGCCATGTGCAACACAATACAAACTCTTTTCAGTAGCACGTCTCTCATATTGGAATAAGAAATCCACTAGAAAAGCCTATTCCTCGCCATTTTGCCGTCATTCAAAGGCAACGCTGTTACTGATTGCTCTGTATATACGCAGCAGCCATGTCAGCAGCGCACATGAATAGTCTGCCAACTCCCACAGGGCGCTAATGCGATTTATGCTGAATACACATGTAACATTGTTCTTTAATCCTTGAGCACAGTCAAAGAGGTAGAGATGGAGATGGAGGCCGATGAAGAGGGTAGGATTTAGGAAGGAGACAGAAAGCGACAATGAGTGAGGGAGAGCAGATGTCTGCTGTCCCGAGAGTCCCATTGGTTCGGCCTAATCTATCCAGTGGACGTCGTGTTTGACTTTCTCCATCCATCTCTGCCTCCCACAGCTACCAATGCAAATCTGCAAGAGCGAGATACTGTAGGACCCTTTCACACACACACACACACAAAAAAAAACACTGAGACGAGCTCCTCTGTCTCTTTACACCTTCCTTCTATCCTTTCTTTAAACCTCTGTTGCCCACTCTAGATCTCTCTCTCTATTATTACAGTTCACACAGTGTCGGAAAACCTTTATCACCACAAAACCTTTTCGAAAAAATCCAACTTTCAAAGACCATTTCATTCAAACATATGCAAAAATGGGCAAAGAAAAGCCCTTACACTATAACACATACTGTTTATGTGTAGATTAGAATCCAATCAGGAACCAAGAGGATACACAATCAGTGTCTTTAGTACAACCTCTACAGCATCTAAAACGGTCTCTGAAACTTGATATACTATCATCAGCATCTAACTTAAAAATCTAAAAAGTAAACAAAAAAATAGCTTTGAACACTATTTGTTTCAAAAAGATTGTTTCTACAGGCTGTACAACAGCTTCTTATACATAAAGGACAAGGCCTGGATTTGCGAGTTATTCTTTTTCTAGCTTTCTGCTTATGTTGTTTTTGACTAGACCAGCTCAAAACTCACCATTTAAAAGAAAGTAATAAAAAGTACCTGAGAAAGGGAGCAAGCAGGGTAGCTGACAGACTGAAGAAAGAGAAGGTTGTGTGATCAATAACCGCAAACTTCCCAACACACAAAACATTATGCTCGGTTTCATCATAATGTACCTTGGCCTAGTTGGGTTTCCAGTTCTACTGCCCTCATTCTGCAAAAAAAATAGTAGTAGTTTCTATTCTCAGTAGTATCGAGTAGTGGGTAAAAAAAATCTTCAAACTCTATAGAGTATTATTATTGTATCAAGTCTTGATGTGCAGTCCGTCAATGGGGATTTCCTCAGGATGCAATTGAATTTTGATTTTGTCTGAGTTGCATAACTATCCTCATATCCTCATAACATATCTATCCTCCCCCCTGTTAGTTTTGTTCTCCCTGACATTTGTGACACCTGATAAACCCTCACTGGAGTGTCAAGTAGGTGCTTTGATTGTTGTCAGCCTTGTTGAGCGAGACCAATGGGGAGACAATTTTACAATTTGGTTCAATACAGAAGCACAGTGTCCTCTATAAAGTTCTGTCATATAGGGTTTCTGTCCCCTGGGCAGTGTGTAAACCAGCTCAGCCCACTCAGTAGAACTTGTCGTCAATGCGGAAATGAGGGCGTGTAACGTCATCTGGGTTGAGGAAGACTGAAATAGATTTGCCAGGGTTTTCTGTTACCAGCTGTTGTAGTCGCTGTGCTAGCCGGTCATCCTGTGGTGATCCTGCACCATATCCATGGCTAGGTGATGATAACCCATGCCCATTGCTCCCAGCTCCCGCGGCCTCTCGTTTAAGCTGGCATGCCTGTTGAGCTTGCTCCAAAGCTGCTCTTAAGTGCTCTGCAGGATCAGAACGTAAATGTGCAAGTTTCCGCGCAACTAACAGGGCAGCACCATCCGTGAGGTGCTCTAGCATGTTGCACTGGGGGAGGAAGTAATTAGGACAGTTTTTGCCTAGAATGCAGTGAGTCAAGTCATCAAGAAGACCAAGGAAGAGCCGTGCAGGTGTCTCGTGATCTGGACAGCTAAGGAAGCTGGTAGGCAAGCGATCACATGCCCAAAACATCAAGGTACGTAGGTGGTAGAGGCTAAGGCCGGTGCGTGGGCGAGCTAACAGTCTTGACAGTACAGCTTTAGCCGCTTGGAAGGCTTGTGCCATTGGGTAGGGCACGCATTTCTTTAGCTGAACCTCACTGCGGGAGAAAGCAAGTCTCCACTCACGGTCAGGTCTGGTTGAGGGGCTGGCAGCTGGAGAATAACATGGAAGCAAGTAGAACCCACTGATGGCCTCCTCCTCTGTTATTTTACCATCCCAGAAATGGTTGGTCGTGAGCCAGCCCTGTGCGACGGCTGGCCAGCCACGAAACGACACCACTGGAAGCAAGTCGTAGAGGATACGGCTAGTTCCCGCAGTGAGAATCAGCGTTGTTAAAGGGCCATTCCGCTCCACGCGATCAGGAACAGGAATCCCTCTTTGAGGATTCTGCCGCAACTCTTCCACCGCTGTCCCAACTACACTCCAGAACCAATCGGCAACCAACAACGGAGAGAAGTAGCACCCATCTAATGACTGAGGATTCTGCAGAGATGGGATTGAGCCTTGTGCTGCACCAATTTCTTCCTCCTCATC
This sequence comes from Coreius guichenoti, assembly GCA_039654105.1. Taxonomy (NCBI): domain Eukaryota; kingdom Metazoa; phylum Chordata; class Actinopteri; order Cypriniformes; family Gobionidae; genus Coreius; species Coreius guichenoti. The sequence continues at coordinate 51,225,978 of CM077168.1, forward strand.
TTCCACATCTTTATTCTCTCTATTAATCTCGTCTTGACAGCAGATACACCAACGCGCCAGCATCGCAGGATCGCAGAGGCGCAGGCTCAGCCATGAATGGCATGGCGGGGAATGCCTCATGTCCAGCGTCACAGGCTGATTACGGTCATGCAGTTTAAGAGCAGGCACCAGTAGAGTGAAGTCCAAATCATAGTCAACACCTTTGGCGTAGTCACCAAGGTCCTCTGGGTTAAGGTCGAGAACACCTTCCCTGGCCCCACCTGATAGCAGCAGGTATTCATTGGCAACCGGCAGTCGCTTGTCTACCTTCTGCACCAGGCCTGTGAAGAGGAAGAATATTCATGACAAAAATAGTTATTATCACCTGTCTTTAAAAAGACAAATGGAGGGGTGGGTAGACATAGGATGAGTAGGAGTGAGGGGAACGAGAGGGCAAAGATATCACAGTTCTAAACAATTTAAGCTCAAAATACTAAAATAATTCTACATTTCCAACCACAAGCATCAATAAAATACCACCAAATACCATCAATAAAAAAATGTTTCATTTCAGTTCTTATGCATTCAGTTGTCTTGCAAAAGGGCCAGAGATCATATGAAGGTCAGAAAGATTCAAATCTGCATCCCCCTGGCACACTAATGACTAGGATGCAGGACTCAATCTAAAGAAAATGCCTGGTGTTTGAAGGAACACGCTGACTTTTTGGGACTTTAGATTATTCACCGTATCCCCCAGAGTTAGGTAAGTCCATACATACCATTCTCATCTCCGTGCGTGCCATAACTCTGTCTGACGCACCCACCGCTAGCCTAGCTTAGCACAAAGACTGGAGGTAAATGGCTCCATCTAGCCTACTGCTCAATAAGTGACAAAATAGGTAAACAAAATAACGCCAACATTTACATACTGGGAACTTTATTCTCAGAAGGCGAAGCATTGCTACTTTTGCGGAGTGATTTGCTCGCAGCACCTGAGAAGCACTGCTCATTTGTTACTGGGGCGATAGAGGGCGTTCGTGACAACACAATACTAACATTACAGAGGATACATGGAGCAACTGTAATACAGTAGTGACCACCCTATTCATGTAATAGTGTCACTAATGTTACATCTTCCATTTTTTCAAAATAGTCGTCCTCAGTGAAATGTTCTGAGCAAACACGATGGTACTTGATGATGGCTACAGGTGTGTTTGGATCTATATCCAGAGCAAGTAGCCATAGATTCATCAGGTCAGCGTTTTGGGTTGGAATTTTATGAAACATCATGGTATTACCTGGTCTCCCGTTTATTGTCGCAGCTTTTTACAATACAGCGAACACCCATGATTGTCAACTATGCATTTACTATCTAGTAATTGCTGACTCTATTACTCCAACTCTGAGCGAACTTTCTGCGCCTCACCGCGGGGCTTCTCAGGTGCTGCGAGCAAATCACTCAGTGCTTCACCTTCTGAGAATATAGTTCCCAGTATGTATACGGTTAGAAGATGGCTGTGTCTCATGTGACCTTGTTATTTGTACACGCTGTGACTATACAAATCACAACAAATGTTGCCGTTATTTTGTCACTTATTGAGCAGTAGGCTAGATGGAGCCGTTTACCTCCAGTCTTTGTGCTAAGCTAGGCTAGCGGTGGGTGTGTCAGATTTATGGCACGCACGGAGATGAGAATGGTATGTATGGACTTATCTAACTCTGGGGGATACAGTGAATAATCTAAGGTCCCAAAAAGTCGGCGTGTTCTTTTAAGTTGCTTAGACAAATGTTATACTTTTAAAGGTGCATTAAGCAATTTCTGAGAAATGCTGTTGAAAATTCAAATCAACACCTAAACCACTTTCTTCTGCTGAACACAAAAGATGATATTTTGAAGAACATGGGTAACCAAACAGTTGATGGGCCCCATTGACTTCCATAGTACGTGGAAAAAAATACTATGAAAGTCAATGTGGTCCATCAAGTGTTTGGCTATCATTTTGTGTTCAGCAGAAGAAAGAAACAACTTGAGGGTGAGTAAATTATGACAGAATTTTCAATTTTGGGTGAACTATCCTGATTCCAGAATTGGAATTGATTTTTAATTCCCCAACCATAGTGTTCGCAACTTTGGGGGTGGAGCAATGAAGGGAGGGGTGTGTTGGTTTGGGCTTCGATTTCCAATATCAACAGTGTTTCTCGGAAATTGCTTACTGCACCTTTAAATAAGTAAGAATATAGGGCTTTAGAACAGATGTGAGTGATCACTTTTGCAGAAACCCACACCAACTGCTTTTACTGGATGAGCCACTGTCATAGTGTAAGATTGATCTTTCTTGCACTATGACAGTGGATCTAGAAATACAACTAAAAAAAATATAATATGCAGTATTAGTTAAATAATTGGTTTCTGAAGTGAGTGAGTAACAAAAGCAGATAAGTGAGGAAGATGATGTTTTTCCTAAGACGACAGAAATCTCCCTAAACCTCTCCTCAGTCTGAGTCAGATAATTCTCACAAATTCAGAGTGAAAGATATAAATGAATAGTCTCCCTCAACTCTGTTTTGCAATTCAAGCCATTGCTCTCATTTTCAGATGTGACCCAGCTCCTTAAATTCTTTAAAATGAACATTAAAAAGATTCCACTGGAGATTTTAAATGAAAACGAACATCTTGCCTTTTAATATTTTATGAAGGTAGAAATTGGTCAACACGCATTTCTTTAGAATTATTTAATCACACACCCATTCCATTTAAATTCAATCCACTAATTTAAAAGATGCTTTGAGAAGACAATTACTGAATACTGTAAGTATAGCTGCCATATGGAAGTGTTACTTAATAGTGCTTTAATGACCCATAATCTAAAGACGATCCTTCACTAGGGAAATAAGGAAAAGATTTGGTGTCTTGCTAGGGGTGTTAAAATCACATTGTCCAAAACAAGTAGCAACAGCTTTACTAATTACCAGTTTGTTCATGCAAATTACTTAATTCATTATGTCCAATCACTCCCTACAGGCAGAAGCCATCAGCACCAGGTGCATTTCACTCATCACTCCCTCAGACGGTCACCATTATTGACCACTTTAAAACAAAAACAGAAAAATAATGCCTTCAATGCAAAACATCACTCTCCATGACAGATGCCAAAGGGAAGCTGGTTAGCATATGCATTTACTAGCCATATATCAGAGCCCAACATGCACTGCTGTCAAAGCATGAGTTACACAATGTAGGTCTGTTGAAGTTTGGACTCGGTCACCTCTACAGGACATTTACTGCATTCTGTGACTTCTTCCAAGTTAAATAACTATAACATTGAGGATTTTAATAACAAGATGCATGTTTTCATAACTGCTACATAATCTGTCTGTCCAAGCAATACATAAACACAGACTAGGGATGTCATGAGAACCCATACTTCGGTACCAAATCGGTATCAACATTTTAAAATCCTAACGGTACTTGTTTTTCTACAGTGCCGTAAGTACAGATGGTACTGAACATTTATGCACTATAAAGGTTGAACCCAAACAGATAAGAGAAAATCAGTAATTAAATCAGTCATTTTAAAACTTTCTGTGAGACGTAATTTCACAAACAGTGTTAGTGATTCAGTGGTACCGCGTCTCTCTCTCTCTCAAAATATGCCAGGGCTCGCAAAATCGATATCCCGACATCCCGGGGCTAATGTGTTTTCCAGTCGGGCTACCAAAATATATCACCGCCCTGCCCGACGGGCTATCTTATATAGTGAAATAACATTCATTTCTTGATGTGTGTTGTTCATTCTCTTGACTTGTTATTTGAAGGAAAAATACGATCGCGGAAGTTTTGATTATGCTGATTTGACCACAGTGAAGTTTAGCTGATCACAAGCAGTGCAGAAGCTGTGCATATGGAGAGCGGGAGCAGCGCGCGCCCGTTGTGCTTTTCACATTGGCAGCGTTTTTTGCGCGCAGCTGAACCGCTGTCACCTTTTCCGGTGTTCTCCTCCGACCCCTGTCTGTCTTCTGCTTTGATTTATTATGGGCAGCATATATCTGCTGAGAATGCGACCGTGTTCCCCTCTGTCCCAAACACATATCTGCATATAACATGCTGTAAATAGGTAGTTTACATGATAAAAGTAACCTTAAAGTTAAGACATGCCTCTAGTTTTAATTATTTAAACGCCTCTGCGTGCGGTGTACATGCTCTAATCTGTTAACAAAATAAGCGCTGCTTATGCTCTGCTAACGCGCGTGCGTGTTAAAGCTGATTTATACTTCTGCGTCGGACCTGCGCCGTAGCCTCTACGCGTCGATTTTCATTTATACGTCCTTGTCTGCGTCGACATGCATGCAGAGGGAGCATGTGTACGTTGTTACATTTTTGGAGAGGTGCACGTCAGGGTACGTCGTAGGGTACGCGTGCAAAACACAGCCTACGGCGTACACTCGACGCAGAAGTATAAATTGGCCTTTAGCGATAAGCGGTTCTATATCCACCGATCGGGCGGGTCAAGTACTAAAAAATAAATAACATTCAAATTAATTGTGGGTGGATGAGAGATAAATCATTATTGCGTTTGTTTGATAAAGACACAACTCTCATTTCATGGTAAAATGCAACGAACATGCATTACTGGTTTACTTTCATTTTCAACTCCTCGGAAAACCAATCAAGGAAAACATAGCCTACGTCTAGAACCCCTCCTAGTGGTCATTATATAAAACACAAAGGAGTTATTTAAAAAATATTAAATATTGTTTAACTTAGCAACTCTGTGAAACAGTGTATATATGACAGTAAACTAATAAAGCCTATATCCAGTCTTAGCTTGGGTTGAACATATTTAGTGTTGTGTGTTCGGGAAGCTGCACTGACGGAAACAGTAACAATTTAAGATTGTGATTAGACTATTTAGGAAATGTAATTTTGCCAAAGAACTTACTACTTTACATTTATTTTTTTGTTACTGAATGAAAGAGATTGCATGCGCAGTGGAGAAAATTGTGAAAATCGATGACGTGTGTGTGTGTGTGTGAAAATGTTAAGAGGCGCATGGATTTACAACGGTATTTCAGTTCTGCTGATCCAAAAAAGACAGGCCAGGATAGAAATTCATAGAAATTTCAGTTCAGTTAGAACCAAATACATGTGTTTTTGTTTGTGGTCTTTTTTATTTTGGCTAGTTAAATTCTTTTCGGGCTACCAAAATCTCAAGAGTGCCTGCCCGAAGGGCTACCAGGGATTTTGAAATTTTGCGAGCCCTGTACGCAAATGGCTTCATAGTATTCACATTGCTTTTGCTCTGCAAGCGAGATGCACGGTGCAATACAAGACTTTAGTGCACATCGTTTTATATCATGCCAATTTATAAATTCAAGCGATTTTAAACTATAAAGTACTCGCACGCTCTCTGAGAGATGGTCTTCACACATAGCCGCGTCTCGCACGAGTGTCAGATTTTCAATCATAGACTGTAAAAAAATATGGACGTAGTGTCCATGGCATCACCCGTAGGTTTCCGAAGAGCATTTTTGAAGCCTAAAGTCGGCCTTTGCCATCTTGGCAGCGCGTCACTCCTGGATAACTGAAAATGGGCAAAGAGGCGGGACGTGGGTGGAGCTGAGGTGCCTGGTTGCTGAAACCACAACTGCCTAGCTCGACCATAGTGGCAATCCACCTGTCACTCAAGTGGCCACACCCTTAATTATGCAGAACTTTAAGGCTTAATATAATCTAAACGGATGAGTTATAAAAAAAAAATTCACCCCCCTCACAGTTGTCATGAAGGGTAAAATTAGCTATATAGACCACACCCCCCTTTTTGTACCAGGCTGTAAACATATTTTTTTCTGCTGTAAAGTTGGGCATTTTAACATGGGGGAGATACAGATTTGACTCCCGTTTGGAGCCTGTCTCTAGCGGCCAGTCGATGAATTGCAGTTTAAGTCACTTCCGTGTTGGCTTCAAGAGAGACCGCGGGAGGTTGCCACTTGGTTCCAATACACACACTTATGTCAAAATGCCCATCTTGGCGAATATTCGCGTTGGTTATGTGAATGTTAACAGCATGTGTAACAGCATATTGTCTCCATCCATTAGGTCTTAGTGATAGCAGCTGCTGTCTACTATTGGCTGTCTGTATTAATAATGATAATCAAACGACAAAAGAAAAGCTTTAATAAGGATTAGTCTATATTTAACATACAGTTATGACTATTCAGAGTTATTTTATATTTGATTATTCAATTTCTGTGGTATTTTTACTTGAATAATACAGTTAGACCTACCTGAAAAAATATACAGCATTGTTTAATATGTATCTTTATTCTATTGTATTTATTTATGCTACTGCTTCTAATGTGTTTATTCATTATTGTTTTATTACTGACAATTGCAACAAGTTACCTTATAAAAACAAATACATTGAGCAAACATTTTGGTGAGATAATTGTAATTTCTTTTTTAAAATATCTATAAAAAAAAGTTAATGTTTAAGTATTATTTAATTTTTTTTACTGTGGTATCGACTTTGGTATCGAGTATCGTGTACTTTTGGTGGTATCAGTACTGACTACTAGATTTTTGGTATCGTGACATCCCTAACACAGACACATACATGATCAGTGTCCGATTAATGTATATATGCTGGACAACGCTGAGCTACAGTCGAATCTAGGTCTGTTAGTCTGACTAGGGCTGGGTAAAAAAAAAAAAAAAATAGATTTCTAGATTTTAAACCGCTCTCATTTTGATGAACTGACATCGATTCTCAAATCCCAAGAATTGATCTTTTAGTCTATGCTGAACAGAACATTGTAGCACCTCCCATCCAACAAATCACAATAAGCTTTGTGCTTTGTTATTTTTGATATGAAACATTCAAATTCTGTCCATTTTATTACGAAATTTAATAAATACCATTTTGTTGCTCAACTTGGCACTGATCATCTCTTCTGCTTTACTACTAGTTACAGCACAAAATAAACATGAACATCAGAAGGTATGTTTAAAGATACCGTACAACTTACTGAAGTGTATCATGTCATGTAATCGCTCAATCAGTGTTTCAACTGTGGAAAGACGTCAATAAAACAGCTTGTAAACAATGTTACATTTACCTCAAAAAAGCCATTCAATGTCCACAAACTCGATAGTCAGCTTAGAAAAAAAAAAAAAAAAAAAAAACTCTGGAGAGGAGCATTTTGATAAATATGCAATATATTACATATTCATTACATTTTTTACTGTCCGTCAGGTTATGACAGCCACTATTTAAATGTATATATTTAAAAAAACTAACTGGAGTAGAAACATATTTATGTAATTATAAAGTTAGTATTATAACTTTATTATTATACAACTGCCTTGCGTATAATAATAAATGTGTATAAGAGTTTGTATACAAATCAGTTAATTTTAACCTTCAATATTTTGTAATGTAGTACCAACAACTGCATTTACAGCATTCGTAAATAAAATTTGACATGTATTGTACCTGATATACTGTATGTGTGTGTGTGTGTGTGTATGTGTGTGTGTGCGTGTGTGTGCGCGCTGTCAATCGATTAAAAAATGAACTAATTAATTGTACATTTTTTCTGTAATTAATCACGATTAAAACAGAGTTTTTAATATTTTTATATTGTAATAATTTCAGTTACTCTCCAAATGAATGTAGAAACAACTTAAAGACAGTAAATATTTGTTGTAATGGCATGTTTTTATGAATGAAGGCCAGTATCACTGATACTAATACTGCTACTGATGTCTCTATGAAATTGATTTTTTTTTAAACATTAAATGATAGACATTCAACATTACAGTATAATTGAAAGCTACATTATTTCAACATTAATTATGTTATAAAAAATAACTTTTAATTTAAGTGAACTTAAAACAATCTTCACATAAACCCGTTATAATAAATATATGTGGCCTTCCGACCTAACAGGAAATATACAGAAATATATGAATAAAGTTTTCAAACACCTTTCTTAACTGCATAAATAATAAATTAAATATAGATTAATCCTTATTAAAGCTACAATTTTCTCCAATTAACATTAATAACAGACATCATTAGTGACTGCTGTCACGCGCATCTCATTTTCTCAACTCTTTAAGTTCATTTAAGACGTTATTTAACTCATTTAAGAAAGCTCTTATGAGAATACTCGACAAAACGGGCATTTTGGCATAATTCAGTGTGTTATTGTTCGTTCAAGCGTGAAAGAGAACGTTCTCTTTTGTCTTGTCACGCTTGAATGGTTTAAAAGCATTTGCATGAATAAGAGCGTGATCATATAATGTAAAGCAAGCCAAAGGATGACAAAAACGGATGTTGCGTTAATTGCATTAAATATTTTAACACGCTAATTTTAACAGCATTAATATATATACATTTATTCCCAACCAGGAAACACAGGTTGTCAGGTGTGCCGTGGAAAATTATCAAATTCCAAAAAATCTCGAGCCCCATTGACTACCATAGTATTTTTTTTGTTCTACTATGGTAGTCAATGGGATCCGAGATTTGGTTACCAACATTCTTCCAAATATCTTCCTTTGTGTACAGCAGAACAAATACATTTATACAGGTTTGGAACAGTTTTATAGTGAATAAACGAAGGCAGAATTTGTATTTTTGGGTGAATTATCCCTTTAACAACAAATTCATGTGTGTGTGCACGTGTTGTGAATTAGGCGGAAAGTTTTCATAAGAAGTTTTCAAATGTGCGTATACAATGTACGCAATTATTAATGAATGAGACCCATTGACATAAAAAATTGTTTATGGTGTTTGTTTCAGGGACCCTGTGACCTTCACACCAGGACACTGAAGCGGAGTGTTTTTTGATTTTCTACAATAACCATGATCCCTTTTGTCCTTTACATTTTTAACACCATTTCAGTTTAATTAGCTCCTCTGGGAGAAATATGTTCGCAGGATTGTAGTGTGTCTAGAGGCTGGCATGCAGATGGTATGTTAATGCTTGCAGGTCATGGAGGTGTGGAAACAGAAATCATGATGAATTATTGATCAATGGCACTTGCATTACAAGAATCTATTCAGGTCTTCTAAAATGACAGGTAAGGGTCAACAAAAGTGGATCATCAGTTTTTCAATCATACTGTACATAACATATTCAAAATGAATGCTAAGGAGCAGCCTACCTGGCATAGAAATAAAAAGCTGTCTACCCATCACTCTCAGTAGGTGTGTGATGGATGTCGCTTCAAAACTGCCTGCATATTTTAGAGAGTGAGAGACGGAAACAGCAAACGAGAAAAAAGAAGTAGGAAGCTTTTGGCTGAACAGCAAGGGACGAGAGCAAGACGAGAAAGAAAGGGAGAAGCAACAGGAGGCAGGCAAAAAGAAACACAAACGTTGGAATGACAGGATGGAAAAAAAATCCATCTATCCGTAAACAAAGGTCCAAATGTAAACGACAAACAAGATGATTCACAGGTAACATATGAACATATGAAACAAAAACAGAAGAGAGCTACAGGCTAAAAGGTTACCTACGGAGGAGAGAACAGGCTACAGCAAAAAAAAATAAAGAGAAAGAAAGAAAAAGAGAAACTGTCACCAAATCCAGCATTTGACAGGATTACGTGAAGCGGCTCCAGTGATGTTTTCAGAGAACAATACAGTTCTGCAAATCTCTCTCCCTCACTTGTGTCATACAAAAAAAGGATGACATTTAGTTTGTGTGTGTGTGTACATGGTGACGGGAGAGCAAGAGATTAGAAAAGGGTGTTGGGGGAGATCTGGAGGGGAAAATAACAAGGAGAACTAGAGACACCTGCTGGACAAACAGCTTCACTTGGGTCAAGCTCTGATTCAGTGACCTGGACAAATAAAGCTTATATGTACAGTTAATAAACGGCATATTCAGTCTCTTACATCTGTTTTATAAAATACAAGAGTTATCTTCACTCCAAACATCCTGAATGCAATTTGACATTTTTGAAAAATACAAACTTTCATCTTTATTATGAAGTTGACCATACCTAAATGTATACCATGGGGGTTTTATTGTGCTCACTTTACCTAATCAGCTACAGCAATAACATTATAATATTTGGACAGAATTTACACACGTTGTGTTTTCATGTTTTACGGGGACTTACCATAGATATAATGATTTTTATACTGTACAAACTGTATATTTTATCCCCTTACACTAACCCTACCCATCACAGAAAACTTTCTGCATTTTTACATTTTCAAAAAACATCACTTAGTATGATTTATAAGCCGTTTGGAGACCAAAAATGTCCCCACAAGGACAAGGATTTTGAATATTGCCATCTTTGTGGTGACATTTTGTCCTCATAATGTAGTGTTTACCTGGACACACACACACACACACACACACACACACACACACACACACACACACACACACACGATTGTTTATGTTATGTGTATATTTATGTATGTGTGTTCACTATGGTATCCTCACCCAGCATATTAAATATGAAGTCTTTGGCCGTGTGCACCTCGAGCGCAGTCTGGTCACCGAACTCTCCCTGTTCCAGCTGCACGAGCTCCTGCACCTGCGCCGACAGCTGCTCCAGCGTCGTGCCCGAGCGGAAGTCCACCTCGGACACCCGCTTCACCGTCGCCGGTGCACGCGGGGCCACGGCACTCATGAGCGTCTCCATTGAGCATTACCTGAGAGAAACCATAATATTAATAAACTGCCCCAAATTAAATCACACTATCAATATTAAGTATTGAGTATTACTCAAATGTATGCATGTTAATAATTATTAAATTATGTTAAACATTTTTGGACATTAATTAATAAACACACTAAACCGCTGTTAAGGAAACAAAACAGCTACATTTAAGTCCTACTCAGTACCATTAACTCAGCAACTCAAACTATTTATAAATTTTTAATAACACCTAAATAATTAAACGCAGGTTAGTTATTCATAGCGACTGCGGCGGAATGTAGGTCAATGGGCAGATTAACAGATAATTAGCCAGCTAAGGTCTCTCTAGCGAAACAACTGAACCCCTTTACTGTTAATTATTATAAACATGGCGAGACCTCTGAAATATGTAATCTAAACAAGAATCCCCTATGACATGTGCTGTATGAGGGGAAATATGTTTGTTTCGTGTGTCCACTGAGGTGCCCAAATGAGCCGACTAGCAGGTGTGGAACGAGCTAACGTGCTAACCGGGTAAACACCTCAAGATTCAGCGATGACATTTCTTCTTTATAGTTCACACACACCCTGTTTTCCGCTGGCTCGGTGCTCTCTGCCTTAGACCCCGGGTTGTTTGTTGTGATTTCTTTTGTGAAACAGGATTTCTGCTCCCGTCATTTCCAACAGGTCCCTCTGCGCGCACCTTCCCACTGGCAACACTATTCCCGGAAATCATGGACCACCTCCGAGAATCTTGGGATTAGTAGTACTTTAAAAGGGACACAAATCTTCCCTGGCCGGTGCAATTACAGTATAGTAAACTATTTGCACTGATTTATGACTCATAACAATAATTAGTCTAGTTAAATGTTAAATAGTATTTTTTTTATCTGATCTATATTATAGTGTATGCTTTCATTTTAATGCAAGAATAAAAAGGATCAGTGTTAAAGGGATAGTTCACCCAAAAATAAAAATTCTGTCATTTACTCACTTTGTTCCAAACCTGTATGAGTTTCTTTCTTCTTCTGAACACAAGAGAAGATATTTTGAAGAATGTTGGTAACCAGACAGTTCAAGGCAGTCACTGACTTCCATAGTATTTTTTTCCTACTACGGAAGTCAATGGGTGCCATCAACTTTAAAATATCTTCTTTTGTATTCAGCAGAAGAAAGAAACTCATAGAGGTTTGGAACAACTTGAGGGTGAGTAAATGATGACAGAACTTTCATTTTTGGGTAAACTATTCCTTTAAAGTGGAATCCCACTCCTAAATGAATTTTTCATATAATTTATACCGATAATTATATTGTCATGATACTCAATGAAAGACCAAAAACAAAAAATATTATCTGGAACATGCATTTTACTACCCACTATTAGCCTACACTCGGTTACTGGGACAGTACCCTAAGGTACAAAAGCTAAAAGGTACTAATATGTAACATTTAGGGGTGAATAAGGTACAAAGATGTACCTTTTTGTTTTTGTACCTTAGGGCACTGCCCCAGTGACAGCACTGTACCTTTTTTATTGTTTTGTTTTGCTGGTCTGATCTGCAAACTTAAAAAATAATAATAATAATAATAAGTTTAAGAATCATAACTCTGCCCTTTAGAGTGAGGGAACACAATTTTAAAAGCCAGACACCATGGACTCCAGTCAAATGCTCCCCTGACAGCTTTTAAACTCCACCTCTCCTCAGTTCCAAGACTTTTTTTGAGGAGGTGAAGAGTGATCAAAAGATTTTCAGCTTTCCCCGTCCCATTCCGACCCCCTCTGCTGTGGTGTCACCTTGAAATACCTCCCCTTTGAAGCAGCATCTGAGAGGCTGACAGCGCAGATAATTGATGCCGTGCAAGAAACAACGGAGGCCGAAGACAGCAAGGTGCTTTTAATTCTTCACTTCTTCGTTCTCTCTGCACCATCCCCAGCAGCTCCACACGTTCTAATTAACAAATGAACCCTGTAATCTAATGCGCATATAATTATATCTTCATTTATAATGCAAAACTCTTCTGTATTCAGTTCTTTAATCAAGCTTTTGTATCGACACAATCCATTTGCCTTTCACACAAAAATGCAGTGGCCATGTTTATGGCACAAAAAAGGCTGGACGGCGGTTTTGAATGAGATTTTAAAGGATTAGTTCACCCAGAAATGAAAATTTTGTCATTAATTACTCCCCTCATGTCATTCCAAAGCCGTAAGACTTTCATTCATCTTCGGAAGACTAATGAAGATCTTTTTGATGAAATCTGAGACCTTTCTGTCCCTCCGTTGACAGCTACGCAACTGACACTTTGATGCTTCAAAAAGTTTATAAAGAGATCGTAAAACTAATCCATAGCTGTTTAGTCAAAATTTTCTGAAGAGACTCGATCGCTTTATATGATGAACAGATTGAATTTAGGCTTTTATTAACATAAAACCAAACATGCTTGACGTGCGAGAACAAACCTCATTGGCTCTTGTGGAAGCTCAAACGTGCTGCGTAACACGAGAATGAACCTCATTGGTTCTTGCGGAAGCTCAAACGTGCTGCGTAACACGAGAATGAACCTCATTGGTTCTTGCTGAAGCTCAAACGTGCTGAGTAACACGAGAATGAACCTCATTGGTTCTTGCGGAAGCTCAAACGTGCTGCGTAACACGAGAATGAACCACATTGGTTCTTGCTGAAGCTCAAACGTGCTGAGTAACACGAGAATGAACCTCATTGGTTCTTGCGGAAGCTCAAACGTGCTGCGTAACACGAGAATGAACCTCATTGGTTCTTGCGGAAGCTCAAACGTGCTGCGTAACACGAGAATGAACCTCATTGGTTCTTGCTGAAGCTCAAACGTGCTGAGTAACACGAGAATGAACCTCATTGGTTCTTGCAGAAGCTCAAACGTGCTGCGTAACACGAGAATTAACCTCATTGGCTCTTGCGGAAGCTCAAACGTGCTGCGTAACATGAGAATTAACCTCACTGGCTCTTGCGGAAGCTCAAACGTTCTGCGTAACAAAAGAATAAACCTCATTGGTTCTTGCGGAAGCTCAAACGTGCTGCGTAACACGAGAATGAACCTCACTGGCTCTTGCTGAAGCTCAAACGTGCTGCGTAACACGAGAATGAACCTCATTGGTTCTTGCAGAGGCTCAAACATGCTGTGTAACACGAGAATGAACCTCATTGGTTCTTGCAGAAGCTCAAACGAGCTGCGTAACACGAGAATTAACCTCATTGGCTCTTGCGGAAGCTCAAACAAGCTGCGTAACATGAGAATGAACCTCATTGGTTCTTGCGGAAGCTCAAACGTGCTGCGTAACACGAGAATGAACCTCATTGGTTCTTGCAGAGGCTCAAACATGCTGTGTAACACGAGAATGAACCTCATTGGTTCTCCCACGTCAAGCGAACATGCTTGAGCTTCCGTTTACCACAACTGATGTGTGAGTTGATGAATGTTTGTATGTGCATAAAAGACTAAATTCAATCTGTTCATCATATAAAGCGATCTTTATATTGACACAATCCACTTGCCTTTCACACAAAACTGCAGTGGCCATGTTTACGGCACAAAAAAGGCTGGATGGCAGTTTCGAATGAGATTTTAACATTGAAGAATGTATGACAGCTTTTGAAGCAGCACATCAGAAAGAATGATGATCTTTTCATGGGGATGAAGGGGTTGAACAGAGACTGACATGTTGGAAGTGAAATTGTATTAACACTCTACTGTGGGATGATTGACGCCTAGAAAAGACAGCGGGAAAGAGGGACTCTGGGTAATCATATCAGTGTGTGTGGGCATTTCATTCAAAGCGGAAAAATCTACCACACCTTCAGACGACGTCTCTTTCGACATCAGAGGTCATGCTTAATCAGACTGGGAAATGAATTGGCACTGCCCACACAAGCGAGGGTAAGTGCGAAATGTCAGTTGGCGTTCAGGGGAGGAAGCGAAGCCACATGAATACCGACAGAGACAGACTTCAACTCCCATGAGTCGCAATTAACAACACCTACCTCACTGCCACTGACCGCTTCTTACCGAACTGTAGTGAAAACGAGTTGCTTGCCCACAGCGCTGCCCCTTAGACTCTGGCTCAAACACAGAAAGATCATTCAAGCACGATAAGAATTTAACAACCGAATGACCACTGCAATGCATTGGTTGTTTTAAACATCGATTTTTACTGGCTGCATCCATCCAGACAGAGCCAGGGCGGAGACACTTAACACGGCCTCGTAAAGCAGAGTGCGATGTATATACGCCTTTATGGATTTTAACAAGGAGACCCTGATCTGACTTCAATAATGAGCGACTGGTGGAATTCCCAGTGCTATTGAAATGTCAGGGAGGAAGAGGAAACAACGAAGAAACTTTGAGCCGTAGAGACGCTAATTATACATGCATAGCTGAAAACGCCTTTATATTGTTCAGTTCTTCAAATATAAGCATGAATGTCTTTCTTTCTATCTGCAAGCACAGAGAAATGTCTTATTCTTCCATCAGCACAGTGAAGAGTGGACTAAAGTGGCTTGATTGCCTTGCCCTGATTTGCACGGCTCTTCTAATAGCCCGAGTTAATGAGGGTTTTACGAGTGGTGTGATCACTTTATTGGGACGTGCTGCATCAATAGAAGCCTCTCTCCGCAATGGAGTTGGCTTATGAAGCTGCCCTTGCAAATTGACCTGAGGATTTATAAAGTAATTTTCAAAGGTCCCCAGCCCAGCTATGTCTCTGACAGTCACAGGCCCTGGAATTAGAACCTCATTGGATTTCACTTTTCATTTGAATAAAGATAAATTTGGACACTGGAAGCCCTAAAAGTGAGGTCGCCGGTAATTAACTGCTTTGTACTGTCATACATACAGGATCAAAGCCTGAAGGCTATTGAGTTCGCTGACCTGGGAGAGAGACGTTCACAGAGACATTTCCTCCAGTATCAGAAGGTCAGACTGGCAATCAACTTCTCAGACAGATTTATTTTTTTCAAACAGAGGAAACGTACGTACATACACTTTCAAGACATTAACAAACCCAGAGTCTGACTCATTCACAGTAATAAGCCACAAAGGAAAGCTTCTCAAACTTTTCCCCCCATGCTGACAAAATAAAGATGCCTGTAACTCTGTGGACGGAAAAAAAAAGACTTATGTTTGATCCCAAGGCCTTATCATCACTTTCCAGACGTTACTGAAAAGGGTTTAGATAAGATGTGAAATTCTCCACCCTTTTCATCCTCAGCCACCCCATATCTCCTCTTTTCTTGTTCAAATGACAAAACAGAACATCATCTCTGAGAGTGCTAAAATCACATGGAGTCAAAGTTCAAAGCGCCATTGCAGCCCAGCCAACGATGAGCAACGAGCCTCCGATTGGTGCCAGCTTGCTAAAGCTGGGGTCATTGGTTAAGGCCTGGTGGTAGAGGGGACCACAGAAGCAGCCCATGCCAGTGAAGAGGATTGCGCCCGCCTTAAGGAAAAAAAAAGTGTGTGTTAATTTATGTGATTGCTTCCTGATCATGTTCATTCCATTCTTAATACAAACTTTGCTTAATGCCCAGTACACATTGTGCGATTTTGGGCTGTCCCAGACGAAGGATGAGCAATCGTGATGATTTCTGTGGTCGTGGCTCCTAAACGGTGGCCCTACGTCGTAGAGGGTCACGGTCTCGCGACCAAAGATAGCCTGCGACGCGGCTACGTTGAGTTCTCTCTTCGCGTTTGAACGGACAAAAATACACAAAAGTATGCCAAAATGTCCGCTTTGTCGAGTATCCTCATAAGCACAGTCCTAAATGAGTTAAAAAGTGCTTAATGAATGTAAAGAGCTGTGAGGACATCAGATGCGTGTCAGATCCGGATCCGCGTAATGTGCGTCAGCTCTTAAAGTGACAGCAGCCTCAGCCTAATAAACCTGCTGATGTGATGTCTGTCATTAATGCAAATCAAAGAACAAAAGACAATCACTCACTGCTCTTGACTGAACTTTTGTAGCTTTAATAAGGATTAATCTATGTTTAATTAATAATTTATGCAGTGAAGACTGTGAAGTGTTTGAATACTTTATTCAATTTCTGTATATTTCCCACCTGTTAGATCAAATATACTGTCTTTGTTGTTTCTACATTAATTTGGAGATTAAATGTAAAATTATTACAATGAAATTGTAATTAAAATTATATAAAATTTTAGGTGCGATTAATCACTATTAATTACAGAAAAAATGTGCAATGAATTAGTTAATTTTTTTAATCGATTGACAGCACTAGTTTTTACGCATTTTTACATTTATTCCAAAATAATAACTGATATAATATATATTATTTGTGAACTAATGTTTAGCTTTTCTTTTTAAGTCAACTTAAGTCATAAAACTCGGTAAACACTTTTTACTTTTTTGTTTACTTTTTACTTAGTCTTCCCATTAATGCTATCATTGACTACGTTTACATGTGCACCAATAATGCGATTATTTCTAATAATCAGAGTAAGGTCTTAATCGCAGTAAGATGTTTACATGACACGAGCAGAACTCATCACTCAGTTTACATGCAATTTTTATTATTCGCTAATAAGTTACCACCACACTCACATAGGCATACATTATGCATGTTACCGGCTGTTTTAATCTACTCACATCAAATTCAAAATACATTTTTATGGACGTACTGGATATTAATCGGCCCGCGATGAACATCGCAATGCCGGGTTTGTCTACGCTGCCACGTTCTTCTCGCCGCCTGGATGAAGATACGGAGCAGAGACTGCGCAGCGAGTTGTGTTGACAGAGTTTAGTGATTTGGAGAACAGAAAACTTCAGAATAATGTCACGTCCGTGCATATGCGCACTTTGCTCAGAGTGGCAAAGGTGTTTACATGCCTTTTTAATGCGATTAAAATCAGCGTATGCCACATATGTTAATGCAATTATGAGCTTAATCGCATTATTTTAAAAGAATTATTGTGTTTACATGAGGTAAAGTTTAATCGCAATATTGCCAAAATCCAATTTTAATCGCATTGTGAGGGTGCATGTAAACGCACTGATTGTCTTCATTCAGGCCGATTCGAGAATGAACACAAAAACAAGAGGCGGGATTTATTGCATAAACCGATCATATCCAATCATAGCGCGATGGAGGCATTGCCTCCTCTCAGTCTGTGCGTCAAGTATTCACTGTGTTTTTGGTTCATTTTTGTGCACGTGAGCCAGGAAGATGTTCAAGGAGATGGAGACAGAAAAGCACATCCTGTTGTTTTCTTTAGTTTCCAAAGGCATGACATTTTGTAGTATTTTTTTATGTACACAAATAAAAAATAGACAGTTTTAAACTAACGACAGAAACAATCAGTTTGCAAAGCTCAGCTTTGGCAAGGGAAATATGCAGGTCAGGAAGGATAAGGTGACTGAGAGAAGAAAGAGAGACGGTGATGGAGATGAGAAGCAGGTATTGTGCTATTTAACATCGATATACATATATATCATTAAATTGCAGACAAAAGTTTCCGATCGCTAAGTTGGCTTGTATGTTTGGTGCGGAATGGGTGCGGTAGGGGGCCCATCCTCATATTCTTTCATAGGGCCCAAAATTGCTAGTCGCACCCCTGCCCAAGTTTATTAGATCCATGTCGTACAGTGTGATTTGTAATGATCCTATAGGATTGCCGAAATCGCACAGTCTGTAGCAGGCATAAGCTGAGGTGCTTTCAACAGGATAGATTGATAATATATGCAGACATGGTCACAAATCAAATATGATGCCATGTGTCAGAGTGAGGAAAAGAAAACATCTTTATCCATTGATGACCAATTTTAAGTATTCTGATGAAATTATTCAATTTATGTTTCACAGAAAGAAAGGGTGAGTTATGATTTTTATTTATTTATTATCATAGAATAACAATGCACAAAGTGCAGGAGACTTGTATCATCCTGTCCCTAAAGGGATTTATTTTATAATAATGACTTTTTACAAGGCTATTTGGTATATAAATGAATAAATGGACATGGCATATTGATTTGAGTTATCTATTATTTAATAACATGAGAAACATGAGACCGAAGAGGGATATAACAAGAGAAATGAAACCTCTATTAGGTTTCCTGGGTCAACAGTCAATTATGCGGTTTAGAATCATTAGAAAATATTTCATCATAAAATCACAATCAAATATTCCAGAAAGCCATATCTTTGACAGGTATGAAAGACATAAAGGGTAAAATATATAAGATCTGGGACACTTTTAGACAGCTAGGTGATTAGATTTACCTAAAATCTGTCTATATCTCAATGATATCAGTAATTATCATAACTAACTGTTTATGTTATAGTAAGAATGATGATGAGAGGTGTGATTACCAGAGCTGGTTTCCCACAGCGAGCGGCTCCTAACAGCGCCAGACTGTGGTAGATGTGGTACTTGTTTGCTGTATCATACAACTGAAGACACAAAAAGAACAGAACTGTTATTATGTTGTGTTGTACATTGTCCTGAATAATAACTATAAATAATGCATCACATTCATAATGTTGCCTCTGCTTTAGCTGTTAATAATGTGGGTTACATAGTGTAAAAAAAAAAAACAACCTCACTATTTCCAGCACAAAAAAAGCATGCTTTGGTACTGGAAATATGACATAAAAAGTTGAAATTATAAGATACCAAATCATAAACGTTATAATTATGAGATAAAGTTATAAAGATATACTTGAAAGTATAATACTATGGCATAATTTAAATATGATGAAATACTAAAAATGTTATAAAAAAAAAATCACGTCAAAATTGTTTGTCATAATTGTCAATTGTAATTATGATTTACCAAAGCATTTTTTTTCTTATGTGGCACAAATGGGCTTCTATACCAAAGTCCTTACGGTGTACACAATAAACAAAAATAAATAAAGATTGTTTTAGATAATAATTTCGGCATGTTGAACAACGTGACAAAGACACAGAACATAAATAGAGAAATAAATAAATAAATAATAAATATGACACAAAAAGTTACAATTATAAGATCATAATTATGAGATAAAGTTATAATGATAATAGGCTACTTGAAAGTATAGGCTAACACTAAGGCATATCTGAAATAAAATATCAAAATTATGAAATAGTATGTCATAATTATGAGTCAAAAAGTTTGTTATAATGATGACAAAAATTCGTACGTCATAATCATGCTTGACCAAAACATGATTTTCTTTTTTTTTTCTCTTATGTGGCGGAAATGGGCTTCTATACCAAATAAACTAAAATGTAAAGATAATTTCGGCAAGATGAACAAAGTGACAAAGACACAGAACATAAATAGGCAAATCTACTCACCTCTCTCTGGTAATCACTCGCTTCACTGTGTCGGAAGCCTGTCCAAAAAACAAACAAACACACGAAAGAGTAGCAGAAACTTAAAACTTTGAGATAATGTGGGCTCAGTCACGTCCGACCTGTCCGGTGTCCAGTCGTGCAATATTTTGAGACTTCTTAACGCGTCAATCGTCTGACGAGACCCGTCAGCCAAACAACACACAATCGACCAGAAAGGACACTTACCGTGAGCTCCATAAGCACCTGCTGCGACTGCAAGAGCTCCAGATACCCCCGCTAGCCTCTGGACCAGCGAAGCAGCGTTCATGACTCCAGGAGTAACCAGGGAACAACTGACAAACACATGCAGGAAACTGAGGTCATTACGGATCTAACAGGAAGAACTACGCCATCTACTCGGAATTACGAGCGTTGAGCCAAGATGGCGTCCAGAAGTACAGTTGCACATCACGTGAGCCATTCCGATAAAGCTTATCACTCAGGTTCATTGAGGACAGTGGTCAAGTCCAGATCAAACACATTACACGATATTGTAAGTAAACACTTAAAATGGAATTATAATGTTTGTGTAAAATATTACACTGCGCAAATGTATTAGTTTTCAGTCAAGGTCACAGAAACACTTAAGCCTTAATAAACATAAAATAAAATACATTTCCCTCTTAGGTATGCAACCCCATATTCTTTTGAAGCCCCAACATGCCAATGCCGTGACCCCCATTCACTGTTTCATCAACCTTGACCGCCGACAGACAGCCAACGTCCTGCATAATGTGCTTCGTATGAATGATTGATAATCTGCCATTTCACTTCAAAAAGGATTAAATCTAATTCTCCTGGTTTATAGGTCTGTGCACATTTCTATAGCCTATTCTACACAAAACACAGACTTGGTAGTGCAATTCTAATTCTAATGCTATGAAACCAAATATACTTTCGTATAGGCACAAACAATACAAGTTTATTTTCTCTGTGCTCCTGTTTGGGGAATAAAGGCCATTTTCAAGTGTTTCTTATATCTCAGTGTCCAGTGAGGGGCGCTGTTTTACTTTGACTGTTGGCTTTCAAAACTGAAACTTGTGCAAAATAAACCCTTAATATGTAGAAAATTAAAATTAAAATCCTGCCCTTGAGTAAAAACTAAGTTTTGGTCCAAATTTGTAATGAACACAAAATAATTAAGAAAAACAAAAGTACAATTATTTAGACCCTAAATTTACTGTCTTGAGGTAAAGTAGGATGTAGTCATCCTGACTGCAGTCAATTAAAACATTTACATAATTTCTGTGCGTTCCATACTCCATGCACACATTTTGTGTGCGGTTTAGGGTTGAAAATATCACCTTGCTAATATGAAAATCATTGCCTTTATCTATTTTATCATTTTTGTTTTAATGGCAAATATAATTTAGGATACATTTCATGCCCATTGATGATAATTACACTTTTATTATTCTATTAATAGAATGCATACTATAATCTCACACCAAATATTTTATGCACAATGTCTTTCATTTTGTTCGAAATTATGTCCCTTTTTTTCACAGTTTTTTTCAATGTCTGCTTTTTGAAGTGAGTGGGACTTCAAAATAATGAAATGAAAGAAAATATATTAATGCTAATTTTATTAATGTCTGCAAAAATTCTCTCAACTATGTTAATAACCAAACCCCATGAAAACTAAAAAATGGTTTATCCCAAAACCATGTGACCAGCATCATGTGATGTCATTTTTTTCTTTGGCGGATATTTTAAACACATTATGGTAAATATCCTCTTAATTTTTTTTTATTTTTTTTTTTTTTATCTCCAATGACTTAATGTCAAGGAGTTTATTAATTGCCCATTAACTATGTTGGGTACATTGTTATGGTTTGCAATGTTTTTATCATTTTATTTCAAATAAATATTAAAATGTGAGGTTAAAGCCACAATATGTAATTTTTCGCCAATAGAGGTCGCTTATTCAAAACAAATGCCTAGCTTGATGACGTCTTGATTTGGCGGAGCTTTTATTCTGCCGCAGACGAGCGCTTCCGCTTTTTCCGCTCATGCGTATGTGGGGGAACGCAGCGCTGTTTTATCATATTACACACATTATTTGAGTGTGTTGAAAGTGTGTTATAATGCTACTCTGTGCTTTCGCTCGGTGGCTACTATGAGACACTTGTTGCACACTGCAGTGAGCTAGATCGATATTAGGCATGGTAAAACATGGTACTCGCGGTAAATCAAGAAAACCAGATTTAAACAATAAGACTAACTGTGTTGAGCTTTATAACAATCATTAGTTTTCTGTCGATGAATGATCCAAACAGTTGCTCACCTGTCTAATAAAACACACAATATATTAAAGTGTCTTTGGTGTTTCCATGGTTTCTACAAAATAAAACCGGAGATCGAGGGTAACGCGGGTATGATGTCATTGATAGGTGACCTAGGTGACGGTCCGTGTCCTGGTTAAAATTGCTTATTTCTCTGTATTTAAACATTCTTGGAAACATTTGGGATAATGTAAGTACACAAGTCAACAAAATATATAACAATGTTCTAGTGGTTTTTGGATATTTTAATCCAAAAATCTTACATATTGTGCCTTTAACCTGATCAGGGAAATACCATTTGGTTGGGCAGACAAGGCCCGAAATTATGAGGCAAAACAGTGACATTGTCAACTATGTTACCTGTCATTGTCAACTATGTTACCTGTCATTGTCAACTATGTTTTGAATATGTCAGCTATGTCTTACTTTTTAAATATCTGCTGCATTTGATATTATTTCAGGGTATATTTTACAACCACATGGAATGGAGTTTCCTGTCATTTTTCCACAAGTATCAAAATAATCTTTAAAGTAGATTTCTGATTAAATGTTCTTATCCTTGGTGACCGTGCTGAGAATTTTACACAAATATCTGCAAAAAAATGTAATTCTTAGAAGTCTTTCTAATCACTGTACATATGGCAGAATAAACCAAAGACATTGAATATTTGAGTCACTGAAAGTGTAGTGGCATACAGCTAGTCTGTAACATAGTTGACAAACTCACCAGGGAAAATATCTTTTTTTTTTGTAATATCAAAATGGTGTTTAATGATTAATCTTAGCAACTAGCAAATACATTATGCTGATAAAATATATAAACTGAAACCAATAGTTGTTTTATTAAGAAAGCATATTGTTTTTACACTTTTTTTTGCTGCTGTGAAATTATAGAATGATATAATATGGTATGGTAACTTTCAGTTGACAAAAACTCGCTTTAAAAGTTGCGAGTTGTGAAAATTGCGTGATCTAGGACCTTTATACAGTGCGTGCTATTGTAAAGACTGCAAGTCTACACCTCACCGCCTCGTTTTCACCCACGTTAAATTCAGTATGCCGTCTATCCTGACTTAGGTATATTGAGCATTGTGAGCTATAGCTATCCCCTAAACATAACACTCACACAAACCATTTTTACAGTATGTTTTGTAAGCCATTGCCCTCATGAGGGCTGTTGACTGCTCCCCGTGATGTAGGTGATCTCATATTTTACTGGCCTCATGGGGAGATTTGGTGCTTAAAATGTAGGCAAACCCACTCGTCGATGAACCTCTTTGACAGTGCTGGTATATTAGATGATATTTGTGTGCTTGTGTCTGCTTTATCTCTGTGCTAGTTTGCATACTCTTGCTTGGCAAATCCTGCACTGTCATGTACAGTTCTCTTAATAGGCTGCATAATATTCTTTGTGCGTGTGTGGGAGCGTGTGCAGATGCAGAGTTGTACAGTGATTCAGTGTACATTAAGAGACAGTCTGTTCCAGCAAAATGCCTTTGTTTTCTCACTAGCGCTGTTTAGCCACTAACAGTAGATGAAATGACAAGCACAACAGCACAACCAGGAAACATTCTAGTATTAAAACCGCATGCACTTGATGCACTGTGGCTGTCTCTGTCAAGGCTTTCCAAACCAAACAGCAGTTTTCATTGAAGCAATTCCTCCTGCGGTCTGTCCGTGTGTTTGCCAGGTTTCATCTGAATCCTCATCTGACAAGGTCATTTCTGTTTGGTGAAAACTCAGAATCTGTTTGGATGCTCACACACAAGACCAATGCAATAGCCAACTTAGACCTTCAGCATCATAGATCAAGCCACAGATGTCCAGTATTGCAAATCTGCTTTTTTTATGCTGCCATCACATTCTAATCATCTCTCTTCTACACAATACACAATAACAACACGGTACAGTGTTTTATGAATATCCTTTACAGGGAGAGTTCACCCAAAAAATGAAAATTCTAAAAAAAAAAAAAAAAAAAAAATCTGTAAATACAAACCCGATTCCAAAAAAGTTGGGACACTGTACAAATTGTGAATAAAAACAGAATGCAATGATGTGGAAGTTTCAAATTTCAATATTTTATTCAGAATACAACATAGATGACATATCAAATGTTTAAACTGAGAAAATTTATAATTTTAAGGGAAAAATAAGTTGATTTTAAATTTCATGGCATCAACACATCTCAAAAAAGTTGGGACAAGGCCATGTTTACCACTGTGTGGCATCCGCTCTTCTTTTTATAACAGTCTGCAAACGTCTGGGGACTGAGGAGACAAGTTGCTCAAGTTTAGGAATAGGAATGTTGTCCCATTCTTGTCTAATACAGGCTTCTAGTTGCTCAACTGTCTTAGGTCTTCTTTGTCGCATCTTCCTCTTTATGATGCGCCAAATGTTTTCTATGGGTGAAAGATCTGGACTGCAGGCTGGCCATTTCAGTACCCGGATCCTTCTTCTACGCAGCCATGATGTTGTAATTGATGCAGTATGTGGTCTGGCATTGTCATGTTGGAAAATGCAAGGTCTTCCCTGAAAGAGACGACGTCTGGATGGGAGCATATGTTGTTCTAGAACTTGGATATACCTTTCAGCATTGATGGTGCCTTTCCAGATGTGTAAGCTGCCCATGCCACACGCACTCATGCAACCCCATACCATCAGAGATGCAGGCTTCTGAACTGAGCGCTGATAACAACTTGGGTTGTCCTTGTCCTCTTTAGTCCGGATGACATGGCGTCCCAGTTTTCCAAAAAGAACTTCAAATTTTGATTCGTCTGACCACAGAACAGTTTTCCACTTTGCCACAGTCCATTTTAAATGAGCCTTGGCCCAGAGAAAACGCCTGCGCTTCTGGATCATGTTTAGATATGGCTTCTTTTTTGACCTATAGAGTTTTAGCCGGCAACGGCGAATGGCACGGTGGATTGTGTTCACCGACAAGTATTCCTGAGCCTATGTTGTGATTTCCATTACAGTAACATTCCTGTATGTGATGCAGTGCCGTCTAAGGGCCCGAAGATCACGGGCATCCAGTATGGTTTTCCGGCCTTGACCCTTACGCACAGAGATTGTTCCAGATTCTCTGAATCTTTGGATGATATTATGCACTGTAGATGATGATAACTTCAAACTCTTTGCAATTGTTGTCTGAGAAACTCCTTTCTGATATTGCTCCACTATTTTTCGCCGCAGCATTGGGGGAATTGGTGATCCTCTGCCCATCTTGACTTCTGAGAGACACTGCCACTCTGAGAGGCTCTTTTTATACCCAATCATGTTGCCAATTGACCTAATAAGTTGCAAATTGGTCCTCCAGCTGTTCCTTATATGTACATTTAACTTTTCCGGCCTCTTATTGCTACCTGTCCCAACTTTTTTGGAATGTGTAGCTCTCATGAAATCCAAAATGAGCCAATATTTGGCATGACATTTCAAAATGTCTCACTTTCAACATTTGATATGTTATCTATATTCTATTGTGAATAAAATATAAGTTTATGAGATTTGTAAATTATTGCATTCCTTTTTTATTCACAATTTGCACAGTGTCCCAACGTTTTTGGAATCGGGTTTGTATTTTTCACTCAGAAATTACAAAGAAACAGCAAGTAACACAAACATGAAATTTTAAAAAAAAAAACGTGAAATAGTATTTCATTGTAAAGCGTACTACAATAATCTTTGTTTTACTTGCAACTGTGTTGTTCCAAACCTGTATGACTTGTGTGGAACAGAAAAGAAGATATTTTGAGGATATTTTTATAAGTCAATGGTAACCAAAGCAGTTTGGTTATCAACATTCTTCAAAACATCTCCTTTTGTGTTCTGCAGAAGAAAGAACAAGACATTCTTGAAAAAGTATTCTATTCTATTTGGTTTGAATAGAGGTTTGATGGGGTTCATTAGGATTCTTGACTCAAATTCAGGGTGTTTTCACACCTCTAGATCTTTTTCTTTTTCCCTGTGGTAAAAATCAAGTTTTTTAATGTTGTTTATATATCTATGTGGTATTTTTAATATGCTTTCAGGCAAACCATGTGCAAATTCATAAGTCAACACTAGGGCTGTGCAATATGGACAAAATAATCATATTTTTTAAATGAATATTGCAATTGCGATTTTATTTGCGGCACTTGTTTTTGCTTTTTCAAACATGTTACATTCTAAATGTATTCAGTGCACAAGAAGTGCATAACAAAACATTTCACAATGAAATAACACAGTATTAACAGCTTAAAAAACAAAACTGTAATAAACTGTATTTAAAACAGACAGCATAAAATTGTTTTTAGTGCACACATTTCACAATGAAATAACATACTGTACATATTAACTGCTTGATGAACAAAATTGTGATAAATTGTGTCTTAAAAACAGACAACATAAAATAAATTAAGGTTAACTAACCTAAACTCCAGTCATAATAATAAATAAAAACAAACAGAATTCAAAACCAAAAAATAGATTGCTCTTTTTTTTTTTCAAGAAAAACCAGCATGTCCACCATTTCTGCTGCTATTTGTTAACAATTAGTTAATGCATTAGCTAAAATGAACTAACAATGAGCAATACTAATACATCATTTATTAATGTTAGTTCATGTTCATTTTAGCATTTACTAATTCATTATTAAAATCAAACGTTGTCACTGTTAACATTAGTTAATGCACCATGAACTAACATACAGTTACTCATGTTAGTTCATGGTGCATTAACTAATGTTAACAGTAGCCGCGTTTCCATTACAGATTTACGCAAAACTTTTGCGATATTTTCTAAATGTCGATAAAAAACTATTGCAAAATGACGGCGTTTCCATTAACCGCTGTTATGCGACTAAAACTTATTTTTTTCCTCTCACGATAAGCCATTCCCAAAATGATGCCACGGATGTTGGTAGGTTTATGTATATCCCATTCACCGCACTAGCCATTATTTTTAATCGGAGACGTAGGCGTGTTATCCAAGCATTAATGGCAAGGAAAGCCCTTATACTTGAGCGGCCACGTACGAGGTGTTTGTGGGTGTTTCTCCCTCATATCTATGGGAGTTTTTGTGAAATTGACGCGTTTCCACTGGGCGTATTTTCAATTCGCAATTTCAATTCGCGCAATTTGAAGGGTAATGGAAACGCGGCTACAGATAGGTGATTGCGTCTGTAATTTCTTTGTGCCGCTTTGATCCTTTCTTATAAGGCGTGACGCTTGCAAATGCTTGAACTATGGATAGTTGTTCAGTCGGTTCAGGCTGGCTTTGAGGCGTTTTGTCGACATGCATTGATCATACAGTTTTTATGGCGCTGTTTAAAATGTTGGAACAGGTTTGTAGTATTGCCCCGTTTCGTTGCAATAATCATTTCACAGGTCTTGCAAATTACCTTGCTCTGTGACACATCCTCTCTCCTGAATCCAAAATACTCCCAAACAAATGATGTTGAATTTCTCTTTGGCACCAAATCATTTTATTCTGACCTGCATCAATATTTTATGTTCTTTCCTCCCGTTCGCCTATTCTGATCTCCCGCTCAGCTTCGTCGTAATTTGTGCGGTGCGCTGAGTGAGCTCTGATTGGTTAACATCTTAAACATGCGCACAAGAATGTTGCAGTATTCTGAATAAATAAAATCGCAGCCTTATGCGGATTAGAAATCGCATGTGCGCAAATCGCGATTGTTTTGCAATTAATTGCACAACCCTAGTCAACACCATTGCTGAGTATTTTCTCCTTAAAAGTCCAGTGAATCAAAGTCTCAAAAACACGGTTTGAAATCGCTGGTGTTTCTTATGTCACAAAGACCTTGTAACCAATGACGTCATGAGCGGGGCGGAGCTTTAGCATATCATCATTAACTATGACTGCTCTGAAGCAGGGGAGTCTCAAGAGCAGCCAGATCGGTATATTTTTCTGTTGATGTGAAAAATCGTGTACATTTAGCAATATAGCGGGTGAATTATGTATATGATGTTTATTACGATGTTATGATGAACTATATGCCTTTCTCCAATGACGTTCTGTGATGTTCAAAGCGTTTCTACGGATGCTGATTTTCAGAAGGCAGCTGTCTGACTCTGAGATGGCGAACGGGAACATGGTTTGTGTGACATTAGCAACACATTATCAGCTGTTTGATAACGTAGTAAAGCCAAAGGCTAATCATATTAATTACCGTTATGTGTCCGACATTGTAAAGAGCGAGACCATTGTGCAGCGTTTACTACAGTAAAGTTGAGCGAGTGGATCTCTGAGCTGGTGTGAGTGAGAGGAGGCGGGGCTAATTTGCATATTCATGAATTTGCTTATACGAGATCGCCTGAACGAGGTGGTCTCGGCCTGATTCCAAACAAACTCTGGGATGGATTACTTGAGGTGTGAAAGCAATCCAACCCAACGGAACAATGAACCCAGTGGTATTATAATTCATAACGGGAAATGTGCTAGTGTTGTCACGATACTGGAATTTCTAACTTCGATACGATACCTGGAAAAGTATCGATATTCGATACCATTTTCGATACCACAGGGGAAAAAACGCTACATATACTGTATATTTTTAATATTATTTCTTTTTTTGTCTATTGAAAGTCTAGGCAATCAAAATTTCTTCTGAAGAGATCACTTTTTATGATAAAGCTTTTAAGCTTTTTTACATATATAAACGTTGATCAATTACCATTACAATTATCTCACAAATATTTGCTAACTCAATGTATTTTTTACAATGGTGTAATTTTGTTGCAACAGCTTACACACAGCACAAGGAAGCTTGATTTCAAATAGTAAATTGAATTTAAAAAGACAAGTAAACAGTAATAAAATAAGAACAAATAAACAAATTACTAACAATAGAACAAATAAATACAATAAAATGAAATAGACTGCTTTATTTTTTCAGGTAGGTCTAACAGTAGTATTATTCAGGTAAGAAACTGAATTAAAAAAAAAAAAAAAAAGTAATCAAATTTAAAATGACATTGGATAATCTTCATTGTAAAAAAAATAAATACAGATTAATCCATTAAAGTTGCACAAGTTAATCAGTCAAGAGCAGTAAGTGATCGTTTGTCTTTTTGTAGTTTGAATAACATTAACAACATAGAGAGTGGCACGTTTATTCAGCTGCTGTCCCTTTAAGACCTGACGCACGCATGGATGGATCCAAAATACTGTTCCTGTTACACATTCTTCCTGAAATGTTTACGACTGTGTTTACGTTAATACTCACCAAGATGGGCATTGTGACATTATTTTTGAGTGTATTTGACCATTAATAAGCTGGGAAAAGGCGATCATTTTTGCACTTGTATATCAGAGGCAGCTTTATTACTGTATGTGTGTGCGCTTCAGATGTGAGCGCGAAATTAGAGAAAAAGAGTAGAATTATGTGCAATCCCGCGCGAAATTCAGACCCGTCACACCAACACTAACACGCTGTCATGAGGAAAAATCCAGCAGAACGCGCCGGCGCGTTCGCCGTGTTCAGAGGGTTAACCGGAGTGAGTGAGAGTAGGCGGGTGCGTGTCAACTCGCTATCGGTCGGAGAGGAGAGGAGAGCGAAGCTGGTATCGGTGTATCGATACTGTAGAAAGGAGTATTGGTATCGTTTCAGATATTTCAGTATCGATACATAATATATGTACAAATATCTATATTTTTGAAAACACTAAAATGTGCTATATAAAAAGCAGCCTTGTCTGATTCTGTGAGTGAGCACATCACAGTTGAAAACCAAAAGAGCACCTCTTCATCTTAAAATGTGTAATTGTGTTGTGTAAATGTAGTATACAATTTAACAGCGGGAATGACGGCTACATTTGTATAGTGTTTGCATGTGTCTCGACAGTTACAAATAAAGCCACAAGCTTTGAAAGGTTGCCTTGTGAAAGCGAACCGAACCAAGAAGAAAATGCAACATTGTAACAAATTAAGTCCCTGTTTCGGAACAAAACAAACGATCTATAGCTGTGAAAACGCAATCCATCAGGTTCCGAAACAAACACTCCAAACGGACCAGGTGTGAAAACGCCATTAAAGAACCTTTCATCCCAAAAAGGTTCTATAAGGAGAAATGTCTTAAATTATTGCATGTTTAATGGGTTATTTCAATTTTTTGTATACAATGATAAAGTATGCACACATTATTATTCATAAAATGTAATAAAAAAAATTAATTGAAATAAAATTAGTTAATTAAAACTAAACCCAACCTTCTTAAAGGTTCTATACATGAAGCGCCTAACAGAACCATTTAAGATTCTATACAGAACCTTTTTCGTCTAAGAGTGGATGAATGCATGAATTCTGTTTTAACAAGTGGTTACTGTCATGTGCAACATGTGAAATATATTCAGCCTTTGTAAGACAGCCTCAGCATTGTGAATTCCAATGCATGCATAAATCTTCATCCTTCAACATAGACAGCTTTCTCAAATACAGAGCTTCAATAATAGATCAAAAATGAGGCTCTCGCTCACTCTCTCTTTGTGTGCGAGTGCAGCAGGTGTGTGGAAGCAGCCCCCTGCATGCCGTTAAATTATAAAGAGCCCTTGCAGAGTTTAGGAGAAAACCCTGACCTCCAGTAACAGCAGGTTCGAGAGAGAGCTCCACATGACTTCTGCAGCAGAAACAACATGGCGCCAATTGCTGATTCCGAATCAGTGGATTGTTTTAGCACACGCTGTATGATTGGCGTAGCTTTGGACTGGGATCAGCTTTTTCGGGTTAATCTTATGTGGGAATTAGAGGACTTGAGAATGCACTGTGAGTTTCTCTAACTCTTACTTTTGCCAAGTCAGGGAATGTTAGAGCAAGAGAAGATACTGGTTATCAGCAGGGATCAAGCTGTTGATAGATACTTGGCTGTCTTTCTGACTCTGGCTTTTGAGTTTAATACCACACTAACTTCTGTTTCTTGAAACTTCAGTGGTGGGAAACGAAGCTGATGAATCCATAGACTGTCTCCATGGATAGTAGCTTCTTGGCTGTATATGATGGAATATCTTGCTCACTACTAACATTTGCACTGCTAAGTTCAACTAATTCACCCCAAACTGAATTTTGTCATGACATACTTTCTTTTGTGGAACAGATTTTTTTTTTTGGTCAGTACAATGAAAATGGGGTCCAATGTTGTTTTGGACCCCAGTGATTTTCAGCAGAAACAGTGAATTACGAATATGGGTGGTTCTATGATGAATTGCTTCTGTTCCTCTATTGTAAGTCACTTTGGATAACAGTGTCTGCTAAATGCATAAATGTAAAATGTTCATAATAGTAGAATAACCAGAACTCTCATTCTGAGGTGAAATAACCCTTTAAAATCTATTGCCATCATCTGTGCTATTTCCATCAAGAAAATCCCTGGAGACAGTTTTCCATTGACATTCCCATTCATCTCAATGGCAGTTGCTCAGATGGTGCAGGATTTGAAATTGCCGTTTTTGCTCATGGGAACCACAGAAGTTTTTGAGCCAGTCACGGCAATTATAAACAGTAGCTTCGTTTACATGGACCTTTATAATCCGATCGTAACCGGACTAGTAGCACAATCGGAACAAAAAAGTCACATGTAACCACGTCATTCGGAATTAATTGGCCAGATCCGATTAAAATTTCATTCGGATTGTAAGGGGTGGTTTATTCATTTTGTAATCCGATCGAGAGGGCATGTAAACACTTGATCGGATTGAAACTAGAAAGTACTGCGCATGTGCAATGACGTAGAAATAGCGTAATGACGCGTGGATCGAGCTGTTCTTCCTGTTGAATAAAGTGTCATAAATGATTGTCTTGTCATTCTGAAATTCTCTGTCCACTCATCGTCTGTGAAGTGGAGCAGGACAACGTCCCACCAGTCCATGTTTCGGACTCTTATCCTCAGATGCCTTGTTTTGGTCGCGGGAATGGATGTTTTTACTGTTTGAAAAATATAAGCAGCACGGCATAACGGTTTATGTGCTCGTCGTCGCCTAATTACGACCCGTAATAGAGAAATATTAAGTCTGCTTTTTAAAACAAAGAAAAGGAGAATGGTTAGTATGCAACAACAACGGGAACTCGTATATATTCATGCAGTGTGCGCATGTCAAAAGATTAAATCTGATCAGAAGCTTGTGACATATAAACGCACACAACAACCCGATCACTTTATTTAGAGTTCATGTAAACATTACGTTCGGATTCATCAATCGGAATGAATTCATTCAGATTGAAGCAAAAAGTGTCCATGTAAACATAGCTATTGTTGGGGGTAACGCATTACAAGTAACTTGAGTTACGTAATCAATTACTTTTTTCAAGTAACTAAAGTAATGCATTACTTTTAAATTTACATCAAAATATCTTTACTTTTTCAAATAAGTAACGCGAGTTACTTTGTTTTTCCAATTATTGACTGACATCTCTCCTGTCCCTATGTCGAGAGAAATCGTAAGTGCAGAGGCGTTGTGTGTGAACATGATGGATATTGTAGTTCTAGTCTAAATGTGAACATGCATTTACTCATCTCACTTGCAAAAACAGATTCAGTATTACTCAAAATTAATAAACACAGTGGAATGCAAACTCAGAATATTAAGCAAACCTGCAATAATTAAATAGATTCAATTTCACAAATATACTTTATGTATTTAATCTCACTTTATTAACCAATGTCTTCGCTGCTGACCTTCGATGATCCACTTCAACCATACT
Organism: Coreius guichenoti; assembly: GCA_039654105.1. Taxonomy (NCBI): domain Eukaryota; kingdom Metazoa; phylum Chordata; class Actinopteri; order Cypriniformes; family Gobionidae; genus Coreius; species Coreius guichenoti. Next base: position 51,258,975 of record CM077168.1, read on the forward strand.
AATAAGCAAAAATTACTTTAGATAAACATCACTTTTTTTTTTATTGCTGAAGTGTGTTGAACTGTCTTCTCCTGCATCCTATTCTTCTTAAATCCAGAATGGTTGAACAGCAGGGTTTTCTTTTGCACCCTCTGTACAGGCGTGAATTTGCATTTCTTTCAGCCTGAGGTTTCACTTTTGGTGTGAAAGGGCCTTTACATTTGCCAAAAATAGAACTTTTCTTGTTGTTATTAAAAAACAAACAAGCAAGCCCAGCCCAGGTGAGAAAAAGTAACACAAAAGTAATGCATTACTTTCCATAAAAAGTAACTAAGTAACACAATATTGTAATGCATTACTTTTAAAAGTAACTTTCCCCAACACTGGTTATAAATGCCATGTGACTAATCAGCCTGGAGCTGCATTGATTCCATGACCAGCAGCCAAACCCTGACCCCTTAATTACCACAGAAAATCATTTGACTCATCCCTCAACTTGTAAAAACAACAGAAATTCATGTTTACTGTAATGCAGTAATGGAAGCCTTATAAACTTATTGGTTATCTGGAAGAGAATAACCTTAACCTTTGCCTCAGAGGCTTTGTAAGAAGATAGGTTAGGAAGATTTAGATGGTTTATGGGAATTTGTTTTTAAAAATTAATCTTCAGAACCTTCCCTGTAAAACTTGGCCTTCACAAGCATTTAAATTATGCTGGAGATTAAGGCACGCACACACTGAGTGCATTGGAGATTCCAGTAATGCACTCTGATCTAAGCACTGGAATGCACCGTTTGCACAAAGTATGCTAGCAGTAGTCAAAGTGTAAAATAGAAATATGTTAGAGACAGCAAGGAAAAGATAGGGACAGTGATCAGCACAGTAATTAGCAAAGCTCATTAGGCTCATCTCCATCCTGCTTCAAAGGCAACTCATGCAAATTGACAGGGTTTATCCACCAGCTCCATTTGGAAAAGTGCTGTGATGAACAGGCTTGTGGCGCTTACCTGCCTAGAAATGCCATAGGAATGTTTGTAATTAAAAGTTTCCCTAGTTCATCCAAAATATTATGATCTTTTGATTGAGCGTCTTTAACCCTAAAACAGGCAAGAGTGGAAAATGATCAGCAAAAAATCATTTCATGTCACTTTTATATCATCTGGACTTAAGTAAAACATATCCAAAGGAATTTTTTTATATATTTGATATATTTTGGATTTTATGAGTTGTATCTCCCAGGATACGATGCACTATTAGGGTATAAAAAAACCAAAATCATCAATATTTCTGATTTATATATAGAAATATATTAAAACAAAAGTGTAATATGCAAAATATGCTGTATGCATGACATGTCTAAGGGCCCTATTTTAACAATCTAAGCACATGGTCTAAAGCGCACGGTGCAGGTCCGAATCCACTTTTGCTAGTTTAACGGCAGGAAAAATGGTTGGCGCACCCGACGCATGGTCTAAAAGAGTTGTCCCTATTCTCTTAGTGAGTCATGGGTGTGTTTTGGGCGTAAAGTGCAATAAACCAATCAGAGTCTCATCTCCCATTCCCTTTAAAAGCCAGTTGCGCTCGTGCCATGGCAGATTTACTATTTACATGGCGGAATTTGCGAGCAGAAAGACTGAACGCTTCTCCAGAGAGGAATCCTTTAATTTTTCATATTTAAAAATGTTTGTGTGCTGCTGCGTGTCCCTGTGTGTATAATAAGCAGAGTGTACGTGCGTTGTGGATCTGCCTATAGGTGCATATTACTAACGTGCCCTTTAAATAACAAAAAATACTGCGCTATTGACTTTAGACCAGGTTTTTGTTGGTCAATGACGCAGTCTATTTCAGTTGCCTCAGAATAGCAACACGCCAACAATGCGCCTTAACACACCTCGTTTTCAGTACAGCACGCCCATGGGTGCACAAATGGGCACAAATGCATTTGCTATTTAAACAACTTGGCACAGGATGTGAAAATGATAACTGTGTCTAGATGAAACTAGCAAAAAACACTTGCATCGCTGTCGCACCTGGCGCTGCATTGCACCGGGTGTATGATAGGACCCTAAATGTTCTAAAATGGAGGCATATACATTTCTTGTATTTTTACACTGCTGAACTGTCAAGTCAAGTCACATTTATTTATATAGTGCTTTATACAATACAGATTTTTTCAAAGCAGCTTTGCAGTGATAACAAGAAAATCATGCATTTCGGCTTAAGTCAGTTCAGTGTTGAGTTCTGTTGTAAAGATCATCAATTTTTAAATTTGTTCATTTCATCTATAGAGCAGTTAGCAAAAACTGATGTCATCGTCCAGCTCAGTTCAGTTCTCATACAGCAGCGTCAGTGCAGTCAGATCAATAAACCAATAACTGTCTCGTCTTCAGCCTTAGGGGTGGGCAATTCCAGCCCTTGAGGTCCACTGCCCTGCAGGGTTTAGCTCCATCTAATCAATCATGCAATTTATGATACAACATATAATTTTCTAAGTAATCCTGAAGATGTTGTTTATATTTTTCAGGTGTGCTTGATCAGGGTTAAACTCTGCAGGACGGTAGCCCTTCAGGAGCAGGGTTGGACACCCATGTTCTACCGTAAAATGAGCTGTGTGGAACCCTGCAAGAAAATATACTATATTGCCAAAAGTATTGGGACACCCCTCCAAATAATTGAATTCAGGTGTTCCAATCACTTCCATGGCCACAGGTGTATAAAATCAAGCACCTAGGCATGCAGACGCTTCTACAAACATTTGTGAAAGAATGGGTCGCTCTCAGGAGCTCAGTGAATTCAAGCGTGGTACCGTGATAGGTTGCCACCTGTGCAACAAGTCCATTCGTGAAATTTCCTCACTACTAAATATTCCACGGTCAACTGTTAGTGGTATTATAACAAAGTGGAAGCAATTGGGAACAACAGCAACTCAGCCATGAAGTGGTAGGCCACGTAAAATCACAGAGCGGTGTCAGCGCATGCTGAGGTGCACAGTGCGCAGACGTCGCCAACTTTCTGCAGAGTCAATAGCTACAGACCTCCAAACTTCGTGTGGTCTTCAGATTAGCTCAAGAACAGTGCGTAGAGAGCTTCATGGAATGGGTTTCCATGGCCGAGCAGCTGCATCCAAGCCTTACTTCACCAAGTGCAATGCAAAGCGTCGGATGCAGTGGTGTAAAGCATGCCGCCACTGGACTCTAGAGCAGTGGAGACGTGTTCTCTGGAGTGACCAATCACGCTTCTCTGTATGGCAATCCGATTGACGAGTCTGAGTTTGGCGGGAGCCAGGAGAACGGTACTGGCCTGACTGCATTGTGCAAGTTTGGTGTAGGGGGGATTATGGTGTGGGGTTGTTTTTCAGGGGTTGGGCTTGGCCCCGTAGTTCCAGTGAAAGGAACTCTTAATGCTTCAGCATACCAAGACATTTTGGACAATTTTATGCTCCCAACTTTTTGGGAACAGTTTGGGGATGGCCCCTTCCTGTTCCAACATGACTGTGCACCAGTGCACAAAGCAAGGTCCATTAAGACATGGATGAGCGAGTTTGCCTTCCCAGAAGAGTAACCCTATGGATTAAGAATGGGATGTCATTAAAGTTCATGTGCATGTAAAGGCAGGCATCCCAAAACTTTTGGCAATATAGTGTATCTAGTTAAAAATGCAAAGATGTAGTCAACTAAATGTAATAATATCAGTTTTACATGTGAATATTAACATTTGCACTATTTTTTAACTTAAAATACATTGATAGAGGGGACTGTGAACTGGCTTTCCAGAGGCCAGGAGGCCTTGTAAGGATCTTCCCTAAGGGCCCCGGCCCTGGGATGCGATTGATACTGAGGGGAACCTTCTCCCCTCAAAGCGATTTATAACCAGGGTTGGGTTATACATTTTCATACGTTTTTGGGTATTTTCATGATAATAAAGTATATTTATGCTTCAATGCTAATTGCCTGAAATAATATGTTGTGTGCCTTATTCTGCATAAGAAGCCACATCATCTCACTGAAGGATGCTAAACTGTCATTATGAAGTGATTTTGGAGTAAAAACATGTTATTAAATGTCTTTTGTTGGACAAGAGGTTCATAAACGCTTCTTATGTTTGGAAATATGTTTAATGAGTGTTGCTTTTTCAGATGCACGTAGTGCTTTCAGATGGAGCAGCATTTACTACTGATCACAGAGCCGTGCTTCACCGACAAACTGCGCTTAAAAAATAATCGCAGCCTTTGCATTTTCATAATCTCACTAAGCCAAATCGGTTTAAGTGCGATTTCATGTTAATTGCGATTAATCGTGCAGCCCTAATTTCTATCAAGTGGGACCCCCTTCCCTGGACTGCGATGCAGTTGCCTGTTTTAGGGTTAGTATAGAACCAATGAGCAAATATGAATGTTATTGTCTTAATACAAGTCGATTTCTTACGATTGTTTTTGAAACATTTTAGACTGGGACCAATTGTCTATGAAACCGGCCAATAGACACACTGCAAATTGTGTTCATCAATAGTGGTCCAAAGTCAGACAGCGGTTTTTCTGTTTTTCCTGTTTTGTGGTTCTATGGATATTTGGATGGTTGCCAGGTGATGCTCTCCTCATACTGAGTGACATATCGCAGGGCTGGGATGAGGAAAAACAGACTGATTCATCTTATTTTTAAGAGGCTGTTTTCAAGAGGTCATCATTTACATCATCTGACCAGACTCGGCCTGTGCTGCACACAGAAATAATGACGCCCCTGTTGAGTTCTCGCCATCTCTAAGATAAATTCCAGCAGAATCTGAATTGATTTTTCGGAGATGATTGATGGGCTATGAGGGTCATAAGAGAACCTCTTGAAGTTCAGATGCAGCCTCTCAAGTAAGACGTTATCTTTATTTGAAAAAATAATAATGAGCCGCCTTTCAGTCCCTTTCATCCAAACAGTGACTCTCATTAACAAGGTTAATTAAAAGAGGAGAGATAGGTTGTATTGTTTCCTGGGGCAGTGGACAGATCTCGGTCATACGGATGTAGCTTATGTTGCCCATGAGATTCATATTCATTCATGTAAGCATCCATACATGCACATAGACATGCACACAACCACCCACCCTATGTCGTATTAATGTACACAAACACCCAGAGAGACACTCACGGATTTGGAGACAGACTTTAGCGGCACTGCTGGGCAACAATCAACACCTTGTTTATTCTGATAAAAAGACGGAGAAAGGGAGAAGAACAAGTTCCGCTGATTTTCACTGAGCCCCCTTCAGGGCAGATTCCCACTGCTGTTCGTCCTTGCCTTGTTAAGCTGCTTTCATGCGTGCACCACAAAACTCAGACAGAACTTCTGCTGTAAATATCCATCTGATGGATGGATAGAGTCCCTCGTAAAGTGATATTTGACAGTATATTTTGCACCTCCATGATCACTGATGCTTGTTTTGTTGCACTGGATCCTGCTGCTAGACTCTGCTCTATTTATTCTGCTCAGTGGAGTTGCACTCTTCATCTACAGAATTGCACACTGCGTGAGTACAGTATTGTACATTAATGCATATCATATATTGTATTTTTGTACTTTCTGATATGGCAGGTTTACTGTCCACTTTGGAGCAAACCCTCTAGTCAATTTCCTTGTAATTGCATCGTTATTTGGCTAATACACTATAATCGTGATTATGACAACCTAGTCTCACAGGAAAATGTAACTATTTTACGATATTTTTTATATTTCGTATGAATTTGCATTATGTGAATCATATGATCTACCCATAAACAACCGTCTCTTAAGTGTAAGCAGATCGTACAAAAACATATGAATGAGATTGCACAAATTCATACGAATTAGCCAACAATTCGGCGAAACGTAAAATTACGAATTGCCATGAGATTGTGTTGGGTTTTGATTCATTTACTGAGAAGATTTTAAAGTATCCCTATTATGCTATTTTAAAGGTTCCTAATTTTGTTTTAGAGGTCTCCTACAATAGGTTTACATGCATCAAAGTAAAAAAAAACGCTTTATTCTTCTCATAACGTACATTGCAGCATCAGCTCTTTTCTCACAGTGTCTCAAACGGTTCGATAAAGGATTCAGTCTCTCTAAACCCCTCCTTTCCGAGAGTCTACTGTGATCTGAGTGGTCAGACGGCCCAGTCTGTTGTGATTGGTCTACTCTGCTCTGATTGCTCTGATTAGTCAGACAGTCCAGTCTGTTGTGATTGGTCTACTCTGCTCTGATTGGTCAGATGGACCAGTCTGTTGTGATTGGTCTACTCTGCTCTGATTGGTCAGATGGACCAGTCTGTTGTGATTGGTCTACTCTGCTCTGATTGGTCAGATGGCCCAGTCTGTTCTGATCGGTCTGTTCTGATTGGTCAGATGGCCCAGTCTTTTGTGATTGGTCTACTCTGCTCTGATTGGTCAGATGGTCCAGTCTGTTGTGATTGGTCTACTCTGCTCTGATTGGTCAGATGGACCAGTCTGTTGTGATTGGTCTACTCTGCTCTGATTGGTCAGATGGACCAGTCTGTTGTGATTGGTCTACTCTGCTCTGATTGGTCAGATGGTCCAGTCTGTTGTGATTGGTCTACTCTCCTCTGATTGGTCAGATGGTCCAGTCTGTTGTGATTGGTCTACTCTCCTCTGATTGGTCAGATGGTCCAGTCTGTTGTGATTGGTCAGATGGACCAGTCTGTTGTGATTGGTCTACTCTGCTCTGATTGGTCAGATGGCCCAGTCTGTTCTGATCGGTCTGTTCTGATTGGTCAGATGGCCCAGCCTTTTGTGATTGGTCTACTCTGCTCTGATTGGTCAGATGGTCCAGTCTGTTGTGATTGGTCTACTCTGCTCTGATTGGTCAGATGGTCCAGTCTGTTGTGATTGGTCAGATGGACCAGTCTGTTGTGATTGGTCTACTCTGCTCTGATTGATCAGATGGTCCAGTCTGTTGTGATTGGTCTACTCTCCTCTGATTGGTCAGATGGTCCAGTCTGTTGTGATTGGTCTACTCTGCTGTGATCTTCCTCAGCACTTGATACACAATGATGCGATGTAACAGCAATGATGGCGCCAGTTTTTCCATACCAGACTCATTTTGGCAGTTCAGAATCGATTCTTTCTTTCAGGAGACAATAACTTTTATTTGTCACGCACTTTGATCTTTAAAACTTTGCAGACCTTTTATCTTCCCAAACAGCTATTACACACAGCATGAAAGGTAGTATTTGAAAGAGCATAATAGGGGCACTTTAACACTCCCACAGCCTTAAAACATTCTTCCTTTACTTAAATTAAATTAATAATTAATCATTTTAGCCAATTGAACATCATTGTAGTAGTACAGCTAGGTGGATTCACAATGTTAAAGCTCTGATGTTTAATGGAGAAGTGTGAATTTAAAAAAATCTAATCAAAGAATCAGAATCACAAAACTAGTTTATTAGCCAAATAAAGTTGCTCTTACAAGATGTCATTTGATTTTTTGATGATGAATTAAAAGCACAATATGTAAGATTTTTGGATTAAAATATCCAAAAACCACTAGAACAATGTTATATATTTTGTTGACTTGTGTACTTGCATTATCTCAAATGTTTCCAAGAATGTTTAAATTCAGAGAAATAAACAATTTTAACCAGGACACGGACCGTGTCCGTGCGTCGCCTATTAATGACATCATACCCGCGTTACCCTCGATCTCCGGTTTTATTTTGTAGAAACCATGGAAACACCAAAGACGCTTTAATATATGATGTGTTTTATTAGACAGGTGAGCAACTGTTTGGAGACATTAATCAACAGAAAACTAATTATTGTTTATATAAATACCATGTTTTACCATGCCTAATATCACTCTAACTTACTGCAGTGTGCAACAAGTGTCTTGTTTGCCACTGAGCGAACGCACAGAGTAGCATTATAACATAACTTTCAACACACTCAAATGTATCTAATATGATAAAACAGCGCTGCATTACGCCACATACGCATGAGCGGAAGAAGCAGAAGCGCTCGTCTGTGACATAATACAAGCTCTGCGAAATCCAGGCGTCATCAAGCTACACATTTGTTTTGAATAAAAGACCTCTAGCGGTGAAAAATTACATATTGTGGGTTTAATGCTGCCATGATCAATAGAAAACGTAAAGAAGCATCTCTTTTAATGAAACTCCATTGCCTTTATGCAAGCACTAATAACGTTAATTGACTGACTTTTGTGAACAAGACACAATCCATAATGAGTCTAATTTACAAATGATACGAGCTGAAAAGAATGACAATGCCTCAATTCAAATATGCATATCACAGTGCTATACCACCACAGATAACACCTGTTTTGGCTGGATTAGCTGGTTAATGAATAAGACATTTAGCATAAAAATATGGCACAACTGTTTAGTGATTGCATTAATTTAGTCATTATTATCGCAGTTTATTTACTGACACATGCAATACACACTTCGCCTAAATCAAAGCTTAAAGTTTATATCTTTAACATTATATATCGCAATGTGTGATAACATTATCCTGTCGTGCAACACGCAGGTTATCCTATTTGGCATTCACAGCAGAGTACATCTGAAGATAACCGTAATATCTGTGCTTTGATAAATATCTGAAACTGGTGGGCAAAGTCAGAGAGATTGGGGCTCTGTCTAAAGAAATATTGACATCTTAGAGGACACAGCGATAAGTGTGATGGTGAAGAATTCTCCGAGTGCTTATGGCAGATGATTGTTTATGCTGCCCAATGATATCTCGCTTTGAACTAATCTTACCTCATCTGTCTTTGAGTTCGTCCTCTATATTTTTGTCTTCCTTCCCTTCAGATCATCCACATTTCCTTTCATCCCTCTATGCTTTTTTGTCTATTTAAATGAACACAGCATTTAAATCATGTCATGATTTATTTTAGGCCATCGCTTCATTATTTAGCCTACTCTGAATTCTCATTTGCCTCTTTAATATTCATCTGACTTACAAATGCACTGGCTGAAATAACTAACTATATAAACAAATAAATAAATGATTATGGATAATTACGGGAATCAGCACTATGTAAAGAGCAGGATGAGCTTACTTAATAACCTATGAAATTGTGATCTATTTAAAGAGGAGCTGTGTGAACAAACACACACAAACCAAAGACAGAAACACTAATGTACAGAATGCATTTACTGAAACGCAAGCAGTATAAGACCAGTCACGATGATTAGCATCAATCAGTGTGTTGGATCATCACGGTGGCCTACATTCAAACTGCTGGTGTGTTCAAACTCTTGCTTCCTGTTTCTTTAGAGAACTGATATGGAGATAATTCCCTTCATGGAAATATCAAACAACCATATTTCCTCCTGCCTTGATTTCTTTTTCTTTAACAAGATATGTATGATGAATAATTCATTGACTCAGGGATTCTTCCCCAGCAGGGGAACGTACACATAAGGGTGTGAACATACGCCAACATAGGTGCACGGACACACACACACACACACACACACACACTTGTTCACGCAGAAGGTCAAGTGCATATGGGAATGCGCACTCTGCAATAAATCAAAAAATGATTATGAGTATCTCTTTGTTTTGTTTTTCAGGAAGCATAACCAAGCCCAAAACCCAACAAAAGAAGATGAAAAAACTAAATTAATTATGGAAGCCCATATCTCCCCCAAAGTAAAATAATTAAAAGGTAATTGTAACTTAATTTGTTGTAAATTATGACTTTATATCTCGTAATTGTACGTTTATAATATATCACAGCTGTGTATATATGTCTCACAATTTCAACATAATTTCTCATAATTACAACTTAATAATGATTAATGATTACGGCTTTATCTCATAATTGCGACTTTGTAATTGTAATGATAATTGCAATGATAAATGATGACTTAATATCTCACAATTGCAACTTTATATCTTACGGTTTTGACTTTTTTTAATGATTACAACTATCTCACAATTGCAACTTTATCGTAATTGCAATGATAAATGACTACTTAATATCTTGCAATTGCAGCTTTATATCTGTAACGCTGATCCGAAGAAGACGAAGATGATTAGGAAATAAAACGGGATTTATTAAAGGACTCAGAATAGGCAGGCAAATAAATTTTTTTTTTTTTTTTTTTTTTTTTTTGTTGCCTTGTTTACTCAGAAAACCCAAGTTAAGATTAATTAATTGGTTTGAGTGCCATTTTGTCAAACAAAAAATATGTTTTTGAGGTGGGGAAATTCTTAAAGGTACACTGTGTAAATTTTAGAGGCATCTAGTGGTGAGGTTGCGAATTGCAACCGCTCACCCCTCCCTTTCGAAGCACATAGAGAAGCTACGGTGGCTGACACAGGACAAAAATGTCGTCGTCTGAGAGAGCAGAGAGTGACTAGCGCTCTGTAGAGAAGTTTGTCCGCTTAGGGCTACTGAAACATGACGGCGCAAAAGTGGCGATTTCACTGTAAGGGGATCTGCGGTGTGTAATAAAAACATAACGGTTCATTATGTAAGGTCTTTATACACCACTGAAAACATAGTTATGTATATTATATTGCATTTCTGTCAGTAGATCCTCATAAATATTACACACTGCACCTTTAATTTCTTGTAATTGCAACTTTACATCTCAGTTTATAACTAAGAATTACGAGTTTACGTTTCACAATTTCGTCTTTCTCACAATTCCAACTTGATATCTCATAATTGTATGTTTATATATACAATATATCTTACAGCTATGACTTAATTTCTCGTTATTGCAACTTCATATCTCATGATTTTGACTCACAAGTGCAACTTCATTTCTCGCAATTGCAACGTTGTATCTCACATTTACGAGTTTATATCTAAGAATTGCGTCTAATTTTCCTAAAGCCATCTGAGACACCAAAACATCGCTCATATGTAGAATGCCAGTACTCACAAATCATCCTGCTGTCTCACAAATATGCATATTCAGTATGAAAAATTACCATGAAAAGGATTTTCTTCTATGTGTTTTTCCTCTCTTCCGTCTTTCTCCATATTTACCACATCTCTCTGCCTGCTTCTGTTCTTTCATTTCATCTGTGTCTCTACATTTCTTCATTTCTCTCTTACCCCTTCCATCCCTTTCTTTTTCCCCGTGAGTGTATATTGAGGTGGATGTTTCCGGTATCCATTCCTCCCCTCCTAACTCTGCCTATTTTCCTCATGCCAGATCTCATATGGCCTTCAATTATGAACAGATGCCAGGAAAGTGCAAGACGCGTGCACACATGCACTGCAGAACCGTGTCCCACCTCGTCCTGTTAGTGCTGCTATATTAATCTGTTTCTTGTCATGCAAGCTGAGAAAGAGGAACAGAGAGACATTGGCAGGAGAGAGAAGGGAACAGTGGGATGCCAGTTTTCTTGCCTGTGGTGCCTGCCCTGTGACCCTGCCAGGTGGTACTGACTCACGGACACCTGATGGATGCTTGTTTGAAACTAGTAGAACTGGCCTCAGACTGACAGAACTCAGAAATATGTAACTAAGATTTAGGAAGGACAGAGAGGAGACATGTGTTCACCTGGCTAGAGATTGATGACCACAGTGTTGCCAATTACGATGTGTTCTTGGACTTTTTGTTGGTCTAGGAACAACATTGCAGCAAAGAAACAAACTCTTTTCTTAAAGGGATAAACATCAGCACGTCTGTGCTTCCGCATCAGGGCTGGGCAATTAAACTCCACAGAGAAGCTGCCTTTCAATTTAGGGCCCCTTGAAATCCATTTTATTTTTCCCTAAATTTCTGGATTCTGTGTTTTATGATTTAATTCAAATTTATATAAACTTGAACAATTTAATCAAGCTTTTCAAATATTTTCAAATGAAAATATAACAAAACATTACAATTTAAACAGAACTGTATACATTTAACAAAAATTTGGTTGTATGATATTCCTTAGAAATAATAATATTATTATGATTACTTTGAGAAGTACATTTTAGTATAGGCTACAGTAGTGATATATTTCTGTCATAACTTCTTGAAGTTAAACCAAACTTTTAATTTGACGGTTTGTTGTGAAGATCTCTGGGCCTGTTTACACCTGGTATTAAGATGCGTTTTGGTGGATCAGATCACAAGTAGTCGAGGGAGACACATTCCCGTAAAACACCTGGTGTTTTAATCCGTCTCTTTTGTCCACTTTCAACCACTTCTGTCCTGATTTCTTCCAGGGGAGGGTCTATTGTCGAGTAAATGCACAGGTTTTTTCAGATCTTTCGATGTAATGGACGAAATAAGCTCACGCAATTTACATATGAACACACCCGGAGACGACAGAAAAACATACGGAGAGCATCAGCTTTCGTTTCTGCTCTGACAGACTCAAGACCAGCCGAACGCTGTGAGTGTGTGTTAGAAATCAGGAATGGTGAGAGAATATTATGCTTGGGACGTTTCTTCATCTTTAAACCAAACTTGGGTCTCCAGCCGACAAAGTTTAAATCCCGCCTGGCTAGGTCAGTAGCGGAGAGTAGACGGTCTTTTTCTGTTCGAACACATTTGATCACATGAGCGTCTACACCAGTGGTTCCCAACCGGTGGGCCGCAGTGATCCTCCGGGAGGCCGCGAGATAACTTAAAATTAATTTAAATATATTAATATAATTCATTAATTGTATTATTAATACGTTAAATAATAAAAGAGAAATTATATCAATTTAAAAAAAATTAATTGAAACAAAGAACCACTTCTCTCGCATATTCTGTGATTGTTTTGGATTCGGAGCAGCCCAAGGCGTTTCTAATCGCGCTGTGTGAAATACAGACGGCGGCTCAAAATACCCAACCGCTTCTTGAACACAGGATACGCAAACTACACATTTCAGTTGGATAAAGAAAACCAGTGTCGCTAAAAAAGTTGTGATGGATGATTGTTGTAATGAAGGTAAAGACGATTGCAGTGACATACATTAGGCATCAATGACTTGTCCGTCATTATTGATGTGCGAACAAACCGTGTATGTGTGCTCTCGGCTCACTGAATAAAGTTTTGTTTAGATGACGATTGTAATGAAGGTAAAGTGGGTTGGACATACAGGAGTCATACATTAGGCATGCGCGAGTACGTTATTATTGATGAGCAAACAAACCGTGTATGTGCGCTATTGGCTCACTGATCGATATAACCTCATATTTCTGCATGAACACAGTTCATTATATTCGCGTAGTTGTCAAAATGAATGTACTGTGAGTGTTTTATAACGGATGCTCGACGAAGAAGCGTGTTTTGGAGTAGTTTATGAGGATCAGTGGTGTTTATGTACACAGGGGCATCAGCTCCAAACATAGGGTCCTTGCAGTATTGATTTAGAGAGGAGGGGGGCCTTCGAGTAAAAAGATTGGGAACCACTGGCACTATGAAAGCAATCCGGTCGATTGTGTTTTCGACTACGTCTGGAAGTGGCCAAAAGTGGACAAACTCAAAACATTTTAGACCCCGTTTACACCTGTATTTAGCGTCATCCACTTTTCATCCAATTGACCAAAACGCATCTTAACACCAACTGGGCCATAGTTTGTTTCATTTTGTATTTGACAGTAGTTTTTCTCAAATGAAACGGTGAAAAGCTTGTAAAGTGACTCTCAGAGCAGCTCTGAAAATGAAGTTCATGTGTTCACGTCGTCATATATTGAGACGACAGACGCTGAAAACACCGTGAGCGCCACATGTCACTTATTAGTGCACCGACTGGCTGTTGTCGCGTTTATTTCTGCTGTGTGATAGGCTGTTCGATTAATCCATATCGAGTAAAAATGTCCAGAGCTTATCTTTATTGTTATTAACATAAATTTTATCGCCCAGCCCTAGTTTCGAGCAAACGCTCGTATGAAAGTCAGACTGATGAGATGGTTTATAGTTTAAAAAGTTAAAAATATTAGTATTTGTCTCTCACACACACCTATTATTTTGCTTCAGAACACATTGATTCATCAGCTGGGGTTGTATGGATTACCGTCGTGTTTGTTTTGTGTGGTTTTTGAAGCGTCAACTTTGAATGACCACTTGCATTACACTCACAGAGATTATTTTTCTAAAAATCTATATTTGTGTTACACAGAAAAAATCAAGTCATATACATCTGGGTGAGAAAAAGTGTTAATTTTGTCAGCTATGTTTTAATTTAGTCTTTTAGTCCTGTGTCAAATGTACTTTTTAGTTTTTATCATATTTAGTCAAACTTATCTTTAGTCAAGATTTAGTAGACTAAGCGTCTGTGCACTTTAGTGTAGTTTTAGTCAATGAAAGCATATCCGTCATGTTGCATAATGGTTAAATTGATAATCAAGATTATTTTGCTCAAAATTATAATCATAACCATTATTGTCAATTGAGAAATCAGAATTATTGTACTTTCACATAAGCACAAATCAAGAGAATTCATACACATGGTTTATTTTACCTTATCTAGTTTCCTTATTTATTATACTTATCATATGAATTAACACACTCTCTACACTATGAAAACTGGTAAAACATGAAACTTCTCTCAAAAGCTAAAACAGTGAAATTCCTAGTAATATTAATTCCAGTAATTCCAAATTATGATATTTTTTCAATTAAAACCACAACAACAAAAAAGTCTTTGTCTTGTAGCGCATAGTGCGTAAGTGCACTTATTCAACCACAATCGCAAACAACAGTCGAGATCCATGTTTGTATTTATTACAGTTCATCAGGAGGTTTGATTGCAGATTTAGCTGCAGCAAACAGCACAATTTTCAAGTGAAAAGAATCGCTAAACTCCAATGTACATTTTTGTTGGTCCTTTCAGATCATCATCTGTGTTTTCAGAGTGTGTGCACATGGTTGCCAGGTTGGGAAGATTAAGTAAAACACTGGGAAGAAAATGTATCCATTTAAGGAAAAGCTCTGATTAGCGGATTTAAACTCTTGACATCTGGAAACCGCAATGGAGGCTTATTAAAAAACAGTCTGTAATATTTTGTTGTTCGACAAAAATAAAGAGAGATTTTAGTAAAGCTTTTAATTTTTAACTGCATTTTAGTCTCGTCTTTTTTCATCAATGATATTGCATGTTGATATAGTCACAGTTATCGTTTAATGATGCTGCTGTCGTTATTGTGTCTTCTTAGTCATGGAAAAAAAGTCATCAATGAACAATTATCGTCAAAGTTTTCCTTAATGAAATGAAGCAATGAAAAAACCAAACAGTTGATGGGCCCCATTGACTTCCATAGGGTTTTTTTTTTCTCTCCATTCTCTGGACGTCATCAACTGTTTGGTTACCAATATTCTTCCTAATATCTTCTTTTGTGTTCATTAGAAGTAAGAAATTCATACAGCTTTGGAACAACTTGAGGATGAATAATTGATGACAGAATTTTCATCTTTGGGTGAACTATCCCTTTAACTACCCCCTAAGATCACGGGAAAATGATGATGTAGGTCCTAAACCCAACTCTAAAATGTTGTTCCAGGACCAACATGGATGTTGATCCAAGAACGTGTCCTTGGCAGAATCACATTAAGAGAAAGGGGTATCAGGCACCTTTAAGACTGTGCAACAAAGTGTCTCCACTGTTTTTGTTGTGTCACACCCCGTCTAAGAGTAAAGGATGCAACATGAAATGGGAGAACAGAAGCAGGGAAATCTTTTCATTACATATGAATGAGGAAATTTTGCTTCGGGAGCTGACCAGTGAGTCCAAAATAACAAACAAAAAAGTCTATACAGATTGCAACACTTATTAACCTAACAAGAAAAGAAAAATACACTCAACTTCAACTAGTACCTATCCAAAAACAAAGAATAAGGGGAGCAAACAAAATGGCGTCAAACTCCTTACTTGTCCCAAGGTTGTATACAATGTATTTACAAAACACTATTTACAGGCCAGAGCAAACTAGTTAAGAGGGCAAACCAGTGAACAGGCAATGAGGTCAAAATACCAAACAACTCACTCTCACAGAACAATGATCACAAAAACTCTTAATTGCAAACTTTATTGTACGCTTTTATCTCTGTTTAACATATTTAAAGGTGCAGTGTGTAATATTGACAACTAGTGTCTGAAATGGGTACTGCAGTCCAAATTCAAAATATTGGAGAGCGTTGTTTGCCCCGCCCCCTCCTCCTCAGACTGGATGCTCACGCGGGTTGCCAGATTGAGGACACGCAACAGGAACGAGCACAATTGACAATGAAAGGCGACGAGCCTTACAGTGTAAGTTTATGAGTTGATTTATATATGTGTTTTAATATGCCTCTGGACATAGAGCTTTTTAGTTGGATGCCGAGGCTCTTTAGTTGGGTATAATCTGCAGTCTCAAACCAGTTTCTTTGTTGGCTTCCATGGCTGCAAGACACAATGTTTTCGCATAGAAACACACAGCGTCTCACGACATGGCGGCAACAACACTACTACGATAACTGAAGTCACACCTTCTTTCTTTGTGTATGCATTTGGGCGGCATTATGCAAATATTTCCACCGAGTGACGTAGGTCGGTGAGGGAGATTTCAATCGAGGTGTTTTAGCTAGGTCTGGATCTGCTTTCTCTTTTAGATAGAATAAATCATTTTGTGGGAGACTTTGATCTTTGTAACGTAGATCCTATACATGCACAAACAGCTACATAACACACTAAAGAAAAAAGAAAACATGAAGGATTAAAGAGGTCATGAACTGAGAAATCCAATTTCCTTGAGCTTTTGACATATAAGAGGTCGTCATACTATAAGAACATCCTGTAAGTTTCAGAACTGAAAACTTCTTTATTAATCTAAAAACAGCTTTTATTGTAACCAAGCCCAGTGAACGACTCGTTGTGGAATGTGCCTATAGATAAAAGACCGGCTCTGCAGAAGAAGATCAACGCCTACTTCATCATTGCAACTTTGGCCCCGCCCACTGGAGTGTTAGTGAGATGACGAGGAGAGAAGAGCGATACAGGATCACTGGACTAAAATAACATTACCTTCCAAAAGATCCTAATGCTAGGAATGTGCTTATTTATTTTCAACAATGTGAATGTCTCAGTTGATTATTATTTATTTGTATTCGGTACATTTCACAGTGGATTCTTTTGTAAATCAGTCGCAATTTCGGCGCAGGCTTTGCAAACAAACTTTTACGATTTGGACTTGACAGTAATGCGACAACGTGTAAATAACCGTGTTAACTCTAATACCTGATCTGTGACCAGTGATTTCTGATAATGATTCATCTACAGTCAGATGATCTTTGTCTATGTGTCAGTAAATCAAACCAGTGACTAAACGCTCAACTTCACATTGTTTCTCTTAGTAGGATGAAAATAATCTGTTATTTAAACTGCGATCAAAGAACGCTTCCTTTACAATCGCTGGAGCTGTCAATCAAACTGAGTTCTGGACTGGTGCCAAAACTCTCGTAATAATCAACGAATCTCATTTATTTTTATATTATATTCAAATCTTATTTACATTGTGTTTGCACTGTTAGTTATGATGAAAGCATTGGTTAGTGTGCAGAAATCGAGTTGCAATGACGAGAGATCACTGCATTCATGCGCTCAACATGTCTGTGATCTTTGTGATTTTTAATCAGGCACTGAATAATATTCTTTCTGCCAATGGAATCACTTTGGTTTCCCCTTAACAACCACGCAGAAAACCTTCACAATCACATAGCAGGGCTATTGCTAATATTTTACACTCTAGCGTCGTGACAATGAGGTTTGCACAGGCAAGCACCATTTAAAATCTACAAACCCGATTCCAAAAAAGTTGGGACACTGTACAAATTGTGAATATAAACAGAATGCAATGATGTGGAAGTTTCAGATTTCAATATTTTACTCAGAATACAACATAGATGACATATGAAATGTTTAAACTGAGAAAATGTATCATTTTAAGGGAAAAATAAGTTGATTTTAAATTTCATGGCATCAACACATCTCAAAAAAGTTGGGACAAGGCCATGTTTACCATTGTGTGGCATCCCCTCTTCTTTTTATAACAGTCTGCAAACGTCTGGGGACTGAGGAGACAAGTTGCTCAAGTTTAGGAATAGGAATGTTGTCCCATTCTTGTCTAATACAGGCTTCTAGTTGCTCAACTGTCTTAGGTCTTCTTTGTCGCATCTTCCTCTTTATGATGCGCCAAATGTTTTCTATGGGTGAAAGATCTGGACTGCAGGCTGGCCATTTCAGTACCCGGATCCTTCTTCTACGCAGCCATGATGTTGTAATTGATGCGGTATGTGGTCTGGCATTGTCATGTTGGAAAATGCAAGGTCTTCCCTGAAAGAGACGACGTCTGGATGGGAGCATATGTTGTTCTAGAACTTGGATATACCTTTCAGCATTGATGGTGCCTTTCCAGATGTGTAAGCTGCCCATGCCACACGCACTCATGCAACCCCATACCATCAGAGATGCAGGCTTCTGAACTGAGCGCTGATAACAACTTGGGTTGTCCTTGTCCTCTTTAGTCCGGATGACATAGCGTCCCAGTTTTCCAAAAAGAACTTCAAATTTTGATTCGTCTGACCACAGAACAGTTTTCCACTTTGCCACAGTCCATTTTAAATGAGCCTTGGCCCAGAGAAAACGCCTGCGCTTCTGGATCATGTTTAGATATGGCTTCTTTTTTGACCTATAGAGTTTTAGCCGGCAACGGTGAATGGCACGGTGGATTGTGTTCACCGACAATGTTTTCTGGAAGTATTCCTGAGCCCATGTTGTGATTTCCATTACAGTAGCATTCCTGTATGTGATGCAGTGCCGTCTAAGGGCCCGAAGATCACGGGCATCCAGTATGGTTTTCCGGCCTTGACCCTTACGCACAGAGATTGTTCCAGATTCTCTGAATCTTTGGATGATATTATGCACTGTAGATGATGATAACTTCAAACTCTTTGCAACTCCTTTCTGATATTGCTCCACTATTTTTCGCAGCAGCATTGGGGGAATTGGTGATTCTCTGCCCATCTTGACTTCTGAGAGACACTGCCACTCTGAGAGGCTCTTTTTATACCCAATCATGTTGCCAATTGACCTAATAAGTTGCAAATTGGTCCTCCAGCTGTTCCTTATATGTACATTTAACTTTTCCGGCCTCTTATTGCTACCTGTCCCAACTTTTTTGGAATGTGTAGCTCTCATGAAATCCAAAATGAGCCAATATTTGGCATGACATTTCAAAATGTCTCACTTTCAACATTTGATATGTTATCTATATTCTATTGTGAATAAAACGTAAGTTTATGAGATTTGTAAATTATTGCATTCCTTTTTTATTCACAATTTGTACAGTGTCCCAACTTTTTTGGAATCGGGTTTGTAGCTCAAGTAATACAAACGTACATGTAATGTAATTAGTACACTCCACAACTAAATCATAAGGACCTCACGGTTACAGACACAATTAAACATTGAAAAGGTGTTACATTTGTTTAACATTCTGGTTAATTATAGCATTGGTCTTACTCATAAATCCAGTCTTCATTAACTTGTCTCTCAAATGCTCTGACATAAACTACCGTATTATGTCTTATTAATGCCATGCCATCTTCCTAATTTTATCAGTCGCTGGACAATTTACATTCATTAAACACACAATTCCATTGAGCACGTCACACGCAGCCCTGAATGCGTCTTGACAAATGCTGCTATACTTATCAGACGCTCTGAATTTTGACAGGTGTCACCCCACCGCTCACCTGTCAGATTGTCTGTCTAAAACAAATTTGCCATCAGCTAGGTAATGAAAGCCTCATGAAGTTAATGTTTAAAGATAGATTACATTTTCCACCGCCACCGTTCTGTAATGCGTCAGGGTGTAAAGAAGAATTTAGTGTTGATGAGAAAGTGTGATGCTCACACATTTGAACACATGCATGTCTGGGTGTGTGATCTTTATATGCCTGCGTGTGTGTGTGTGTGTGTGTGTGTGTATGTGTGATACGGCAGCACCTCCTTGCATACGTTTTGACTCAATCGCATTTGTGAGGCATGTGAAGCGTGACTGGTGAACATAGACACGGGGGTGAGAGTGTTGTTCTAGGGAGCCATTGCTTGTTAAAACTGAAAGAAAGAAAAACAATTCCCCCGTGTGTAGGAGAACTGACTGCTTTCACAGGATCTCACTGCTGCGACAGTACACACATTTTGTTTTTGGTAAACATGTTGGATGGCAGATAATGCGGATGGCAGTGACTAAGTGGTTAGAAAACCTGGCTCCAGACACCTGAATGAGCCTGTCATTTAATCTTTTTTAAACCCTGACCTCATTGTGCGATTGATGCCTCTTGACCTCATCTCCAGGGGTCGAGAACTGTAGCTGACCTTGTACTCTGACCCCTCGCTCTCCCAGCAGAATGATAATTGCATCAGTGATTTCAATGCCAATACACAATTCAAAATGTCTTCCAGTATGAATGTAAATTAAGACCTTTATTTTATTTTAAAATATGTAATTATTGAAAACATTATTTGTACAGTATGGGTGAATTTCACAAAAATCATATTTCACACCAAAATCAAATGTAAATATTTTGCATAGAGAAAATTAAGCCTATTTATTATTATTGACGTGATTATTGTATTTTTATTGTTTTGCATGATATTTCATTTGCATCGCAGGGAATTGCAAAAATAAGTAAATAAATAATAATAATAATGCCTACAACAATGCCACAAAAATCACCATGAAATCAAAATTGACAATTCTTATTTTTATTGAATATTGCTGTCCCGGTTATGGACTCTTATTTTGTTTCCCTTATTTCCTGTTTCCCTGCTCTGTTTAGTTTCTGTTTCCTTGGTTTCTGATTATGTCCCTGTTTGTTTCTATGGTTACTTATAATTATAAACTGTGTCTTATTTAGTTAATTGTTATCTCCTGCATATACTGTATGCTCCCTCTTCAGTTCAGTTCTCTGTCGGTTATTGTCTTTATGTAATGTGTTGTTTATTTCCTTGTGTTCCTCTAATGATTTCCTGCATTCATCATTAAAGACTGTTTGAAATATTCCTAGTTAGTGCGTGTTGCTTACGACATGTGACAATTGCAGTTTTTACTTATTTTTTATTTTTTTTCAATTTCAATTCCCTCGTAATTTTTTTCTCATTTGAGCTGCACAGCACGGACCATTTATCAGCTCGGAGCAACAATAGACACCACAGTGCGAGCTCACAACAGGTTTACTTGCTGGCCGATCTCGATCACACAACACCGCTAGGAGATCCAGTGAGAAAACGTTTGAATTCGCCGCAAAATTAATAACATCGCTACTGCGAGATCTAGTAGGAAGTATTCAAATTCAGTGCAGAATTCTGTTATAAACCACACATATCAGATCAAACAGCGCTGATGTGGAAACCAGGAGAAACATGACTGTTATGAACGAAGTTAAAGAAGGTCCACAAATCACCAACATTCACCATGGATTTAATATAGTAAGGTGTAAGAATCGGTTTTACTGCTAAGACAAAAGCTGAAGATCCAACCCCCTGCAATAGAACAATAAAACTCACTAATCTGGAGAGAAGATCTCACAGAAAGAGTGTAGGACATCGGCCTGCCCAAACCTTCTCCCCCTCTCCCTCACCGACTCCCTTCCCTCTGATTCAAGTCACAGAATGCATATATACCACAGAGGATGTATCTTGTTAATCTATTGTTTTTCCCCTTTCATGTGTGGTATCTTTTTAAAGGTCTCAGTGTGATTGGTAAAATGGTCTCAACTTCACTGCTGTCACTGGTAGGATGAGAAAGATTGAAACTTATGAGAATTCTGTTCTCCTTTTGAGTAGTCTCCTCAGATATCTGATCCTCTCCCCCGAAACCAGGTGTTTGTGTTGCAGATATTTACAACCCTTTTGTTCTGGTCTGGGTATTTAAGAAAGGGTGGCAGAGCTGCCATTTGGGAACATTCTGTAGCCAGAGCCCCCATGCAGTGCTGTGTCAGTGTCCGAGAGGAACTCACACACACTGTATGTACAGTGCCAGATATAATGACTCTTTGAAACTATTTTCATGTTACTTTGTAATTGTATTTTATATTTTTATGCTGAAAGTTGTGTACCATGGATTCGTGTTTAATTATTTTTATGTAAGTTCTGTCTGGCCAAAATAAATGTTAATCTTGATTTATCTTGTATTATTCTGAAATCATTATTCTAGTATGGATCAATGTGGAGTCCTTTATTTCCGCAAATCTTTTGCCAGAATAGATCAAACCGAGGACACAATGACTGAAGCATGGAGCGCAGCATGCGGGATAATCCGATTTCTGACTATTACTGTATTAGCAAGTTGCAGCTCTCGTGTCTATTAATCAAATTACACTTTTTGTTGAGTAAGCATGTGCGACCACTTAAAGGTAAAATATTCACTCTGCAATCCTCTGACTAATATTAGAACTGGCCAGTTTGTGTCCGTGAACGCGCGACTCACGACGCGTCTGTTTCTGTGCGATATCGAGTCCCTTGATGAACGAATATTTGAAAATAAGAGATACTAAGAAAAATCAACGATCCAAATTAAATCACAACGAATCATCAGCTGTTAAATTACGAACGTAACAAATTGAACGAAGTCACATAAAATTGGAGTCAGATCACTTTATTCATGGAGTCAGATTTAAAATTAGATGTTAATAAATTAAGTGAATTTAACAGAAATGCTGAAAAGGCTTACACGCAGAATCCTTCAACCAAGCCGTTAGATTCCGTTTTTGGGCTAACGGATGGACCTTACAAAGGCTAACTGTAACCATGGTATTGTGGCAGAAGTAGTGGCAGAATGTTCGTACCTTTTGAGAGTGAGAGTCAAGCACTTTTCAGACTTTCAAGTGCTTCACACTTTTTCCAGCACTTCAAAGCTCTAAATATTATTCAATTTTAATGTTATTTTTAATGTTATTATTATTATACATTTTATTTATAGGCGCCTTTCATGGCACTCAAGGGCACCTTACAAAGTCCATAAAAAAAACAATGACATCAAACAATAAAGCCAATACAGCAACAGACAACAACAAACATTAAAATCACATAAAAGCCTGCCAATAAACAAATGTGTTTTAAGACGGGATTTAAAAAACGCAAGACTTTAACTGTTGCGAACCTCTGCAGGAAGTTTTCCATAAATGGGGAGCCGCATAACCAAAAGCTCGTGACCCCATGGAAGTTGTCCGAGTGTGTGGAAGAACAAGTGTAAGTGCAGAAGCCGATCTTAGAATGCGGGAAGGAGTGTGTATATGAAGAAGATCTAGAAGATACGACGGAGCCAAATTATTAAGTGCTTTATAAGTTAAAAGTAAAATTTTGAAATTTACATGAAATTTAACTGGAAGCCAATGCAAATTTTGTAAAACAGGAGAAATATGTTCAGAAATGGAAGTTTTGGTAATAACTCTGAAGAGATTTGGAAGGAAGCCCATAAAACAAACCATTGCAATAGTCGATTTGTGATGTTACAAGAGCATGCACAAGAGTAGCAGTACTCTTGAGTGAAAGAACAGGACGCAAACGATTGATATTCCTAATATGATGGAATGCAGAACGGGTAACACTGTTAATATGGGCTTCAAAAGACTTGACAAAAGTACTGTCAAGGATGTGATGATTTGTAAAACTAAAAGTTTAAAGGTGTAGGAAAACTAATACTTTGTGGCAAACAAGGACTTTTATTTTTTTTTAAAAAGACATGAAATAACCACTATAACCGGTAGATGGCGGCAGAAGAGCACTGATTGACCTAATATATGGAAAAAAGTAGGAAGTCACAAAGTCTCAAACAAAAAAAATTTCTTCAAATTGTGACTGAATTACACAGAAAACAACTAAAGAGCGCTCCTTTTATAATCACTGAAGCTATCGGTCAGTTCGGTGTGATACTATAGAAGAACAGTACATTTAATAGGAGTAGAATATTTAAATGTTCCCTATAAAATTCGTTTTTTGCATGTTACTAAGTTAATTTTATCTGCATATCAATTCAAGCTCAGTGCTTCACTGTTACATTTCCAATAAACAAACATGTAATATTATTAGTAACATGTGATTATTAGTCATTTTATGATTAAAATAATTTTATGATTAATTTTCCCCTAGCGCTACAAAATCAGGTGCCACCATCTGTAGAACTTCGTGGCACCAGTGGCACTGCTCTCAAATGTTAGTCCTGAAATGATATTTTGACACATATGGAGCCTGGAAGATCATGATGAAAAGCATTCAAAAAATCCATTTGTCTATAAATTCAGTGTAGCTTATTACAGTACATTACCTTTGAGCAATGATGATTGTAAAAGAACCAAACTAGATTACAGTGCGAGTGTGGATGAACTGTTGAAGGGGTGCAATCTGTAAGAATGTGTGCATGTATGTTTGAACTGAAGCATCTTTGTGAAACAAAGCGCCCTCAGCCTCTGGGGGTTTGACAGCAGGAGGGAATCTTATAAGACACTTCAAAGATTGTTCTCACTGGTCACTTACTGAGAATAAGACAGATCAAACGTCGCTCAGTAGAAATGAGAGAGAGAGAGAGCATTGCAGAAGAATCCTTTATAGAATGTGCAACTCCCCAGGGGTTTCCTCTTCTGTTGCAAATGACCCCTAACGGGCAAACAGTGTGCATGTGTATGCGATGTGTGCCTGTGCATCGGTTTGTGTTGCAAATATCAAAGAGGTTATGTGGCTCTCTGGCCCTGCACAGATGTCAGTCTTCTCTGGTGTGGACCATTACCTTTGATGGCTGATTCTTATCCACTGAGAGTCGCCAAGCATCCCCAGCTCTGAACTCACAGTCTTTAGTTTAGTGCAGTGGACATGTGAAATAAATGTTATATGTCTCAGGGATGTCAGGCAGCTTTGTTTCTGTCTCGGACAGTATCTTTCTTGTCACCATCTTGATTAGTATCGTCAATCATAGTCCACCTCCCCCTCCCCAAACTAATTGCTCCTTTCTATTCACCCCCTTACATCAATCTTTTCTTTCTTCCCTCATCCTCCATGTTTTCCCTTTTCTTCATCATTGGTAATCTGCCAGCATGACTGTTAAAAGACACTTTGGCAAAGTGCCATATCAGTCATTACAGAAATGTGACCAGAAAAGGACCATATGAGATGTTTTTTAGAACTGTTAAAAAACCATTTCTCAGTTATTCGAGCTTCCGAAAAAAAAAAAAACTCTCCAAATATAGCTGTTGTTGGAAGAAACAGCACATCCTTCATCCTTCGTTTTTCTTTTGGCACATCCTCCGTTTTCTTTTTATAAAAGGGAAAAATGAGGCGCTTACATAAAGGGAAATGAGGATGAATTTTGGAGGATTTAAAAGCAGAAATGTAAACGTGTAATTTTGTAAAAGCACTTACATAAATTTCTCTGTTAAAACATGTATTGTTTGAGCTGTAAAGCTGTTTAAATAATATTACGGTTGTTTTAGGGATTATGGTGTTTTGTTGTCATACAGACAAATTTGTACACAGAATATAACTTCACACAGAAAAGGTTAGTAAGCTATTTTTCCACACTGAAATCATGTTAAAGCATATTGTTTATGTCTTCATATGAAAGAGTGAGGATTTTAAAGATTATGGATTGGCCCCATTAACTTCCACTGTATGTGTAACCCCGCCCCCCCCCCCCCCCCTTTTTAAAGGGTACATAACACACAGTTTCAGTCAATCTCATGTTAATCTTGAGTATCTATAGAGTAGTATTGCATTCTTCATATCTCCGAAGAGTCTTTAGTTTGATCATATTTATAAAAGACAGATAAGCTGTACCGATTCTTTCCGAAAACAGCCGAGCTCGTGGAGGCGTGCAGGGGCGGAGCTAAAGAGTCACGAGCACACGCACACACACACAATACATCACGGCATTATCCCTGGATAACTTTCGATTCACTATACGTTCGTGTTGTTTACATTATATGCACTTACGCGCCGATTGCCAACAAAACTCAGACTTTTGATGCAGTTTCACTCACCGCTTGCGGTTTCCACTCATGACCGGGATCTTTTATCGCTGACTCTGGGACCGCTCCATCTTTCAGTTTCACACGATCTGCAAATCCAGCGCTGAACTGGGGCTTGTTTATAAAACATTCGTCACCGAAATGCTGGGAACAAACAAACACACTTGCACAACTCCGTTGCTGCTCCGGAAAAACAAACTGCATCCACGGTTTCCTTAACGCTGGGTTCTTTGTGAAGCTGAACAAGGTTATCTTTCCCTCAAAACCAAAAACAAAAATTTTGTGGTCTAAAAACAAAATGACAGCGCTGCCGACGGCTTCTGTAACCCGAATGAAGCTCATTGATGGGCGTGCTCTTGCTCTCGCTCGGGTAGACGTGCGCTCATCCGGGAGAAGTGCCCATGAAAGCAATTCCGCCCTTTATAACGTTTTACAGGGCTATACTCGAAAAAAACTTGTCTGAAACTTATACGAATCCTGAAGGAGTGTATTTGGCACAGAAATACTCCGTCATATAACTCATTTTTTGAAACTTTGGCTATGTTTAGCATGAGAATCTAACTCTTTACCAGTGTAAATAAGTCAGAATGCATGAAATAGCATTAGACATCCCCTTTAAGAAAATGAGTAGAAATTATTTTTTGTTCTAATCAACGTTGTGCCACAAATGCTTACTTTAAAGTGGGCATGAAACGGAAGTAGTGACGTACAGTATCTGAGTGAAACGGCTTCTCAAACAAGAAAAATGTAGGGCGGGACTTGTTTTTGTCCTTGGAGAATTGATTGGATGTTTGTGATTTGCTATTGGTGGATCTCATGTGAGTGACAGGTTGCCCCGCCCTCGCGCCAGTAAACACATCATCAGAAGAAGAGATGTCGCTGCAAGAGGGAGTGGAAGTTATTTTGATTAAAGATTATGAGTGTATTTAAAAAAAAAAAGTCAATTAAGATTTCACTGTGAATTTACTTTACCAGTATTGTAGTTTTATGAGTCATTCCAGTAAAGCCATGCTGACTCTGGCTCTGAGACTGTAGATAAATAATTGTCTGTGGAACATTTGGGGAACTGCCTCTGTTGTTTTCTAGTGTGTATGGCCTTGTAAGGTGGGATACTGTGGCAAGCCAGGCCAGTAAAGTGTCTCCCCCCTGCTGTGAGAGGCAGGAGGAATGAATCCTTCCTCTGCCCAGAGCAGATGTTTCCGCTGCTTTAACAGATTTAGACACACCTGCTGCCTTCAGCTTCAGTTCAAATTAAGGTGAGACCGGTCTGCATGAGTTTAAGATCTCCTGAAGTTCCTCACTGCTGTCTGGAGACTGGTTAGAATGAGATCTATTTCTGTATAACTAACTGGATGTGTTTCAGCTGTGTCCCACTGAGGCATGTGGACTCATCACATCATTCTGTAGAGCAGAATTAGAAAATGGTTATTCCCAGAATAGCGCTGGGATTTTTGCTTATTTGTGTTTTTTGAGTGTAGAGATTATAGTGTACTGCAGTTTGTGCCACTGGAGCAAAATCAGTGATTTATTAACTCAATTCATTAAATCAATAATATCAAACTGCTGCTTTCTTATTATAAATGATTATGACTGATGTTGAGTAGTGGAGGACTGTGAAAAAAAAATGTGATCTTAACCATAATATCAGCCAATTTGCATGTCCCCATTCATCACTATTACATTTTTAATAGATTACAGAATTAGAATAAATTTAATTCTTCCCTAGTTTTGTTTTTATCTAAATGAGTTTCCTTTTGTTTTGTTTTTTATGTATTTCTGAGAAAATATTATTTAAAGTATAGTTTGAAATAGTGGTAAAATATAATATCACTGCATATATATGTGAGCTGTTATAATATTTTACCATTATTTCATACCATACTTTAAATAATATATATTTTTTTTAATTATGTAATATTATAATATAAAATATATCAATGTAAATATTATACACAATATACAAACCCGATTCCAAAAAAGTTGGGACACTGTACAAATTGTGAATAAAAACAGAATGCAATGATGTGGAAGTTTCAAATTTCAATATTTTATTCAGAATACAACATAGATGACATATCAAATGTTTAAACTGAGAAAATGTATCATTTTAAGGGAAAAATAAGTTAATTTTAAATTTCATGGCATCAACACATCTCAAAAAAGTTGGGACAAGGCCATGTTTACCACTGTGTGGCATCCCCTCTTCTTTTTATAACAGTCTGCAAACGTCTGGGGACTGAGGAGACAAGTTGCTCAAGTTTAGGAATAGGAATGTTGTCCCATTCTTGTCTAATACAGGCTTCTAGTTGCTCAACTGTCTTAGGTCTTCTTTGTCGCATCTTCCTCTTTATGATGCGCCAAATGTTTTCTATGGGTGAAAGATCTGGACTGCAGGCTGGCCATTTCAGTACCCGGATCCTTCTTCTATGCAGCCATGATGTTGTAATTGATGCAGTATGTGGTCTGGCATTGTCATGTTGGAAAATGCAAGGTCTTCCCTGAAAGAGACGACGTCTGGATGGGAGCATATGTTGTTCTAGAACTTGGATATACCTTTCAGCATTGATGGTGCCTTTCCAGATGTGTAAGCTGCCCATGCCACACACACTCATGCAACCCCATACCATCAGAGATGCAGGCTTCTGAACTGAGCGCTGATGACAACTTGGGTTGTCCTTGTCCTCTTTAGTCCGGATGACATGGCGTCCCAGTTTTCCAAAAAGAACTTCAAATTTTGATTCGTCTGACCACAGAACAGTTTTCCACTTTGCCACAGTCCATTTTAAATGAGCCTTGGCCCAGAGAAAATGCCTGCGCTTCTGGATCATGTTTAGATATGGCTTCTTTTTTGACCTATAGAGTTTTAGCCGGCAACGGCGAATGGCACGGTGGATTGTGTTCACCGACAATGTTTTCTGGAAGTATTCCTGAGCCCATGTTGTGATTTCCATTACAGTAGCATTCCTGTATGTGATGCAGTGCCGTCTAAGGGCCCGAAGATCACGGGCATCCAGTATGGTTTTCCGGCCTTGACCCTTACGCACAGAGATTGTTCCAGATTCTCTGAATCTTTGGATGATATTATGCACTGTAGATGATGATAACTTCAAACTCTTTGCAATTTTTCTCTGAGAAACTCCTTTCTGATATTGCTCCACTATTTTTCGCCGCAGCATTGGGGGAATTGGTGATCCTCTGCCCATCTTGACTTCTGAGAGACACTGCCACTCTGAGAGGCTCTTTTTATACCCAGTCATTGGTCCTCCAGCTGTTCCTTATATGTACATTTAACTTTTCCGGCCTCTTATTGCTGTCCAACTTTTTTGGAATGTGTAGCTCTCATGAAATCCAAAATGAGCCAATATTTGGCATGACATTTCAAAATGTCTCACTTTCAACATTTGATATGTTATCTATATTCTATTGTGAATAAAATATAAGTTTATGAGATTTGTAAATTATTGCATTCCTTTTTTATTCACAATTTGTACAGTGTCCCAACTTTTTTGGAATCGGGTTTGTATATATATATATATATATATATATATATATATGGAACTGAGGATGACCTCGTGCGCGAGGAAGGAGAGAAATCAAACATATTATGTAATATATAAAATTCAGCCTTGGTTTTTGCCAGCACTACGGCCGTCACCATGCTGTTACACGCCGGAGTCTGTTATATACACCGATCAGGCATAATTATGACCTAATATTGTGTTGGTCCCCCTTTTGCTGCCAAAACAGCCCTGACCCGTCGAGGCATGGACTCCACTAGACCCCTGAAGGTGTGCTGTGGTATCTGGCACCAAGATGTTAGCAGCAGATCCTTTAAGTCCTGGAAGTTGCGAGGTGGGGCATCCATGGATCAGACTTGTTTGTTCAGCACATCCCACAGATGCTCGATTGGATTGAGATCTGGGGAATTTGGAGGCCAAGTCAACACCTCAACAACTTATTGTTGTGCTCCTCAAACCATTCCTGAACCATTTTTGCTTTGTGTCTCGGCGCATTATCCTGCTGAAAGAGGCCACAGCCACCAGGGAATACCGTTTCTATGAAAGGTCTGCAACAATGCTTAGGTAGGTGGTACATGTCAAAGTAACATCCACATGGA
Organism: Coreius guichenoti; assembly: GCA_039654105.1. NCBI lineage: Eukaryota > Metazoa > Chordata > Actinopteri > Cypriniformes > Gobionidae > Coreius > Coreius guichenoti. The sequence continues at coordinate 51,289,023 of CM077168.1, forward strand.
TGGCAGGACCCACGGTTTCCCAGCAGAACATTGCCCAAAGCATCACACTGCTTCCGCTGGCTTGCCTTCTTCCCATAGTGCATCCTGGTGCCATGTGTTCCCCAGGTAAGCGACGCACACGCACCCAGCCATCCACGTGATGTAAAAGAAAATGTGATTCATCAGACCAGGCCACCTTCCTCCATTGCTCCGTGGTCCAGTTCTGATGCTCACGTGCTCACTGTTGGCGCATTCGGCGGTGGACAGGGGTCAGCATGGGCACCCTGACTGGTCTGCGGCTATGCAGCCCCATACGCAACAAACTGCAATGCACTGTGTATTCTGACACCTTTCTATCAGAACCAGCAATAACTTCTTGAGCAATTTGAGCTACAGTAGCTCGTCTGTTTGATCAGACCACACAGGCCAGCCTTCACTCCCCACGTGCATCAATGAGCCTTGAGCCATGAGCCTGTCGCCGGTTCACCACTGTTCCTTCCTTGGACCACTTTTGATAGATACTGACCACTGCAGACCGGGAACACCCCACAAGAGCTGCAGTTTTGGAGATGCTCTGACCCAGTCGTCTAGCCATCACAATTTGGCCCTTGTCAAACTCGCTCATATCTTTACGCTTGCCCATTTTATCTGCCTCTAACACATCAACTTTGAGGACAAAATGTTCACTTGCTGCCTAATATATCCCACCCACTAACAGGTGCCGTGATGAAGAGATAATCAGTGTTATTCACTTCACCTGTCATAATGTTATGCCTGATCGGTGTGTATATGTTATATATATACACACCGATATATAACATAATATATATATATATATGTTAGGGTTAGGGGGACAGAATATACAGTTTGTACAGTATAAAAATCATTATGGAAAGTGTATACACACACACATGTTGTGTTTTCATGTTTTATGGGGACTTTCCATAGACATAATGATTTTGTATATTCAAAAAACATCACTTAGTATGATTTATAAGCTGTTTTCCCCATTGGGACCAAAAAATGTCCCCTCAAGGACAAGGATTTTGGATATTGCCATCCTTGTGGGGACATTTTGTCCCAATAACATAGGGTTTACCTGGACCACACACACACACACACACACACACACACACACACACACACACACACACACACACACACACACTATATTCTATAAAGTTAGGCCTATTTATTTTTATTCCTGATTTTTAGGCCCAAATGGCACTGTTTACCAAAGATGCACATGACACGTCTCTATACTGATAACAAACCAATAAGCCTTAGCCCAACAAGGATATAAAAAGAAGATCCCCATCATCCAGCGGCTGAGATCTGGTGATGGTGAACAAGAGGGGGTTCTGTCACTTTAAAATGCCCTGACGTCATTCTGATGCAGAACTGAGGATGACCTCGTGCGCGAGGAAGGAGAGAAATCAAACGTATTATGTCATATATAAAACTCAGCCTTGGTTTTTGGCAGCACAACGGCCGTCACCACGCCGGGGTCTGTTAGTGGTGTGTCCAGCAGAGCTGTATCGCATAGGAATGCAGCAGGGATGCTGAGAGGCCGGCGTGTGGAATGCGCGCGCGCGTTGTCACAGCGACAGAGCAGCTTGGATACAGAGCGTCACAGAGAGCGTGAACGCGCACAAGAGAGAGAGCGCGCGAGAGACCTGGGCAATCAAAAACCTCACAGCATCTCCCATTGCACTAGCTCCCGGAATCACGGGAAAACGACCGCGGAGCCGGTGAGCACCATGACCGCCTTCAGTAGCTGGAGTCAGACGCTCGAGATGCCGACTGATTAAACTCGAGACTTCGCTGCCAAAGTCAGCGCGTTAAATCGGCGTTTGTTGCCGGAAAATATCAAGTCAAATAGGAAAGAGAGTCTTGATTAGACACAGAGGGGAAAACAGGTCATAGAAGTGAATTCGTGCTTATTTAATTTTTTCCCCCATATGCGCTATGATGGGAGAAGCTGACTGACGTCTTTCGAACAAGCTTTTCAACGGACAAATCCAACGAGACTTCAGACGTTCCGTTGATCGAGCGACGCGCGCTCACAATTCCTCACTTTTGAAATCGTTTTATGTCGGGGTGTTGTCGGGAGAAACCGTGAAACATCTGCTGCTGTTCTCGGACAACGGAGAATCTTGTGGTTTATTCCGAGCTCAGGCTGATGGAATTGCGCTGACCAAGGACTGAGAAAACAGGGAAATACCCATAGATCTCCAATACTCACAGACCTCGGATTTCTGCCTGCGGCTCATTCCCAGACAGGTAAAGGTATTTCTTTGGATAATATATAAAAAAAATCAACTCTTTCTGCTCTGAGCCTCTGACTATTTGTTAGGCTGTTTTATGTTTAAAATGTTGGTATACGGGTATTATATGAGCACTTTTTGCTGTTTAAACTGTGTGGTGCTACAACCTGTTCTGAATCCTCCGAAATGCAGAGCGACAGGCGCTTCTTCCCCGCGCGTTTCAACTGGGGCATAACGGGCACGCGCGGATGCTGCTGTTTGTGTGTGTCGGGATGTAAACGTGCATATTGACCCATTTTAATACGCATTAATCATGCTTTAATGTTTTCTTTCCTTATTGGCCAAAACAGATGAATATTTATGCCTATCCCCATTCCCCACAGTTATGTCAGAAACCAGGCACTGTTGTCACACATTTTTTTTTTTTGCATTATGTCTCAAACTTTGATATAATATTCCCAAACTTAAACTAGCAAAGATATCGTAAAGTAAAATGAATGTCAAAAAGCATACCAACCCCACTGAGTTGTAACCATCAAAAAACATCCAAATTTGTGGTCAAATATACTCATTATGTTCATATTATTTATTAATTTGTATGCCATCATCAGATTAAAAACAGCAAGCTGTAATTGGAACCAAATTCAGAGAAGTATAACACATATAAACTAAATCTATCTATCTATCTGTCTGATCATATATGCTTGTAGCATTCATTAACATTATAACAATTCATTTTTTATATGTGAACTTTGTATTTTCTTATAACTCAAAAATTGTCCTTTATATTTGTACACAGATACATACATATTTTACTGTTACTTAGGGAGGATGTGATCTTGTATATGTCATCCCATCTAGTCCATGTATAATTTGTTAAACTGATGGTGTTACAACACTGCCCGGTCTCCCCTACACATATTTGAAAGATCACTGATATATTGTCTAATTTCTTTTCTTATATTTGAAAGTGCTTTGACGTCATAAAGCATGAAAATGAGATTATCAAAGAATCACTCCGGCCCCCAGCATCCTTCTCTGTCCTCCTGCAACACACACACTCTCACACAGGAACATAAACCTATCACCGTATATCAAAGACAAGTAATCGCTGGTTCACTGATGTGCCGAACATCTGATGGGAGGAGAGGTCGAAGCAAGAGCAGCAGTTACCACACACACACATAGTCTGAAAGAATGGGTCACATTTATATGCTATCCTAGTATGGCCATTCCAAACCTAGTGGATAGCAGAATTGAGAAGAGACAGAAGCGCTCTGTTCTTTTAGCAGGGAATGCTGAGCTCTCGCTCTTTCTCTCTGGCCCAAATAGCAGATATGGGGCTCACTGTGTCATTTGGGAGCAGTGTAATGGATGGGAGCAACTGTGTGACTGTCCTTGTGTTGGACTGATTGGCTACTGTAGATGTTCATTTTCCCATTTGCTGCAAAACTGTGTGTAGCTTCTATCGAACACCACCCATTTGTGCTCATTGATATAATGTCATAACCATTACATTGTTGTTATAACGTTTTGTTATAAGACTTTCCACTAGATGTTGGAACATGGATGTGGAGATTTGCTCCCATTCATAGCCTCAGTGAAGCACTGATGTTGGGCAGGGGTTCCCATTCATCCTAAAGGCTTCAGTAGGGGTTCAAGTTTGGGCTTCGTGCAGGCCAAAACATCCTTTAAATTGTGTTATGTAGCTTGATGCTAATTGTAGCTCTAATGCACCTGTCGCATTCTATTCCATAATCTAATGTGTTAAAAATTTGTTGTGCAATCTGGAGTCCCTCAGGGATCAATTTTGGGCCCCTTGCTTTTTAACATTTATATTTTTCCACTTGGTCAGCTTTTGAGATCTCTTGGTCTAAAATTTCATTTTTATGCAGACGATACTCAGATCTACATACACTTAAAACCTAATGAAACTGTGCCTGTTGATTCTCTTTCTAAATGTATTTCTAAGATAAAAGAATGGATGTCACAATTTTTTCAGTGAAAAGACCGAGATTATGCTCATTGGTTCACCCCACCAATTTTACGTAAAGCTGGGTCAGTTACCTTAACTGTTGATGGTTCAATTATGGAGTATCAAACAAAATTGAAGAATTTGGGGGTGATAACATTTGAGCCACATGTTCAAAATACAGTTAAAACATCTTTTTTTCTTCTTAGAAATATTGCCAGATTACGTCCAATGCTTTCTTTTTCTGTTGCTGAGAGGTTGGTTAACACTTTTGTGTTTCCCCGTATTGATTATTGTAATGCCTTGTTGGCTGGGGTGTCAAAAGCTACCCTAAACAAATTGCAGGTAGTTCAGAATTTGGCAGAATCCTTACTAGAACTAGGATAAGAGATCATATTACTCATATTTTGGAGTCCCTGTTAGGTGCATTGGCTCCCTGTTAGGTTTAGGGTTTTAATTCCCTATACTCCTATGCGTGACCTTCGTTCATCTGAAACTGGTCTTTTAACTGTTCCGAAAAATCGTTTAAGGCTGATGGGTGATGGGGATTTTTCTTCATTAGCTCCAAAACTATGGAATTCTTTACCGATTGAGATAAGGCAAGCTGAATCTCTTAGCATTTTTAAATCTCGCCTTAAAACTCATTTTTTTAGGGTAGCTTTTAATTGAACATTTGTATCAATTTTATATTGTTTTATTTTGAATTGTTTTGATTGACATTCTTTTTCTCTTTTGTTTATTGTATTATTTTATATGGTGTATTTTGTTGTTCTATTTGTTTCTGTAAAGTGCTTTGAGATGTACATTTAAAGGCGCTATAGAAAATAAAGATGATTAATATTATTATTATTATTATTAAAAAAATTCACATAAGGTCCCAAGAATATGCTTATTTTTGTTTTCTAAAAAGACCTCAGATAATAGGTGGATTAGTGTATAGTGTGATCAAGGTGGTGTAGATGGGCAAACTAATGCCAGAATAAAGGCTAATAATGGCTGAATACAAACAAAAGAATCGGCAAGTGCAAGGTTCGTTGATTGAGAACAATAGAACATGAATGGAGCAGTTCACCTCGCCAGACATTAGACAATATACTGCAAGTAGGTGTTTACAGGGCAATAACATATTTTATTAGCATCTTATCAGCCTTTTCTAAAAACTCACATGACATGGTCTTAGGAAATTCATAGTTTTAGAGATATCATCCTGATTTTGAATGAAGCATGGCCACACTTGTGGCTTCACTTTAATTGTGGTTATAAGTTGTTGTACCACATGCATATTTTTATACATTTAAAAATTACATTCTTAATATTTTTGTTTTTTATGTTTGAGCTTAAATATCTCCATATTAATAACAGTCTGAGTAATTCTAAGTCTTGAGCTGTAAACTCTCAAGTGTTGGCTTTCTAAATGAAGAGTTCAGATGCAAAAACCTCTAAGTCTGCCTGACATGTTTTCTTTTAAATGAGCCTTTTTTCAGGCTCCTATGTTTAGGTTCAGTAATTTCCCTTTAATGGCAATGACAAGGTTATTAGTCAGTTATTGAAATGCCTTATTTTCAAAAATGTCACTTTAGTTAATTTGTTGGTGTTTAACACATTTAACTGTCTTTTGCTACAAAACCAGCTAAGTTCATGTGTGCTTTTTTTGCAAAAACCTGTAAGTCCACCTCTTTGGACAACAAGACATAGTAAACAGTTGCAAAATCACTAAAGATGCAACTGGAAACATTGCAAATGGCAGAATTCAAAATGTAACAATGAAGAAACTGATCCACACAGTAGGGGGAGCTTTGACGTACGTTGACCGGGAGGGGACACGTTTGGTTCACTTAGTTTTGTCGTGGCCACGACATATAGGCTGCGTCCGAAAACCTTGACTTGACTTGTTGCCTCGCTGCCTTATCAGACATTGGGCCCTATCATACACCCAGCGCAGTGCGGCGCCAGGCGCGGCGCAAGTGTTTTTTGCTAGTTTCAGCCTGACGCAGTTATCATTTTCACGTCCTGCACCATGTTGATTAAATAGCAAATGCATTTGCGCCCATGGGCGTGCTAGTCTGAAAACGAGGTATGTTCAGGCGCATTGTTGGCGTGTTGCTATTTTGAAGCAACTGAAGACGACTGCGCCATTGACCAACAAAAACCTGGTCTAAAGTCAATAGCGCAGTATTTTTTGTGGTATATAAAGAGCGCGTTATTATGCGCCTATAGGTGGGTGCACAACGCGCGTACACTCTGCTTATTACACACACAGCAGCACACAAACATTTTTTAAATATGAAAAATTAAAGGATTAAAATGTAAAAGATTATTATTGTGTACATAAATAAAAAAATGCCTACATGTCATATGCTCAAGGAGCTTTGGTTGAATCCGGCTTGTCCCATAGATGGTCCCATAGATCCGTTTCCTCACTAGAGAAGCATTCAGTTTTTCCACTCGCAAATTACGGTGTGTAAATAGCGAATCAGCCATGGCGTGAGCGCAACTGGCTTTTAAAGGGAATGGGAGATGAGACTCTGATTGGTGTATTGCACGTTACGCCCAAAACACACCCATGACTCACTAAGAGACTAGGTACAACCCTTTTTGGACCATGCGCCTGGTGTGCCGACTGTTTTTTCCATCGCTAAACTAGAGAAAGTGGATTGGGACGCGCCCTTAATGCACCTGCGCCATGCGCTCCAGACTATGTGCTCAAATCGTTAAAATAGAGCCCAATGACTTGTAAGGCAGCGTTTGTGCATGAAGGCACCTCACGAAACAGCTTTTTGGACAAACTTCTAAGGCAGTGTAACAGTTTAATGATCTACAGCAAAATAGAGAGAGCTACATTAGTAATTTCTCGCTAGAAATGACATCAGAAGTGGAAAATGCTGGTCAAAAACGTACATTTACACACAAACTGACCAGCAAACGCAACTTTCGGACGCCATCTTTTTTTTCTAGCTCAACTGTCACAAAATTGAATGCACAGGATTGTGGGATATCAGAAGGTATCTCAGGAGACAGGAAGTGAAGCTGACATTAGATTCGGACGTGGCTTGATGCCTTCTTGAAATGTGTCCTCCGAAAGCAGCATTTTCCAGGTTTCGGACGCAGCCAACAAATCGTGGGAATCGATGTGAAGTCGTGGCCTCGAGATCATATGTTGAGAGAATGACATATTTTTCTTGTGGCCACGACTTCTTTATGTTGAGGGAACGCTATCTGTTTCTCATGGCCACAAGTTAAATGCGTAAACAACCTGCGTGACCATAGCAACCTGAAATTATCAGAATTTTTTAAAGTAATTTTGTTGATATTAACTCTACAAGTTCTTCCACACCAGACTCTATAAACCATTTCTTTATGCTCATTGTCATGCCGGAACATAAAAGTTCCTAAACAAATTGACAGCGCACAATTCTCAAGAATGTCACTGTAGTCTTGTTGTGTGTGTGTGTGTTAGCAGCAGCACCAGACAGCATGTCTTGTTTATTCATGCAGAAGCAGCGGATCAATGAGCACTAATTGATTTCAATGAACTGATTAAAGACAGGGAGGCAGGAGGCCACATCGTTGGAGGATATATGAGCATGTGTGCATGTGTTTTATGTGTGTGATGTCTTGCTGGAGTATAGACTTCTGTGATCTCACAAGATGGAGAGACCAAACATATGGGTGTAGATGCGCACATAAGTGTATGTGTGTGTGTGTGCTGGTCTCGTACCCTGTAACAGATGGGCTGAAGTGAGCCAGATAGGGAGTTGGACACCAGGCTCTTGAATCTCCATGTGTTCATCTGATAGTTACTGATTTCTGTGTAGTCTAATACTAGCTGAATACGCCGTATTTACCTCAGCATTCGTTGGCTTTGCCCGGAATCTATTCATTCAGAGCAGCTCCTCAGATTCGTTTATGCTCGGATGGGAATGGGAGATGTATGTGTGTGAGTGTGTGTGTGTGTGTTGTATTGTCATGGTTGAATTAAGCTGGGGGGAAAATGTAGTGCTGTCAAAAGGTCAGATTTGATGGTTTCTCCTGGTTCATGTCATTTCTATCCGCTTTTGTTGTGTGTGTGGGGTGGGGTGGGGTGGGGGGGCTTTCGTTTACAGAACCTATCCAGGTGTTTTGTGGTCTTGGATCAGAGCTGTGTGATGCTCAGATGTAAGGGATAGAAATTGAGGGGGGAAGAGAACGAGATAAAAGAAGGATTCTCCCACAAACACACACACACACACACACACACACATCCTGGATTCTCTCTGGTCATGCATCTCAGAGCTTTAAGTCAGTGCTGGCCATCATGTCACCACTCGGCAGCCATTTTAATGAGATCTGTGTCCTCACGAGGGTGTGATGGTCCTCCTGTCTCCTCTGGTTTGTGTTTCCCTCCCTCCCCCTCCGATAGATTGTTCTATTCTTTTTGTTCACAGCACCCCACTTATCTCTTTCTCATAGGCTCTCGTTTTAAGGTTAGAGGAAGGTCAAATGCTCAAAAGAATCACATTCACACACACGGCTTTCATGGTGTGTGAAGTATACTCACACATCTGTGTTATAAAACAGACCAGTGAAGAGGGCCAAGCGGATTAAGGACATGAATGAAACCATTGGACACACACATAGACTTACACACACTCGCATTCACATCCCTCAGTGTGTGAGCCACCTGTTGGGATGTAAGACTTAAAGGTGTAGCAGCTCTCCAAAATGATACATTTCCAAACAGGCTTCCTGCAGAATTCTCTATACATATACACTAAGAAGTTTGGGGTCGGTTAAATTTTTTTTTCATTGTTTTTGAAAGAAGTATCTTCTGCTCACCAAGGCTGCATTTATTTAATAAAAGTAATACTGTGAAATATTATCACAATTTAAAATAACTGTTTTTTATTTTAATATATTTTAAAATGTAATTTATTCCTGTGATCAAAGCTGAATTTTCAGCATCATTACTCAGTCTTCAGAAATCATTCTAATATGCTGATTTATGCTGAAACATTTATGGGCTACATTCTTTCAGAATTATTTGATGAATAATTCATTTGAGATAGAAATGTTTTGTAACATTATAAATGTCTTTACCTTTATATATACAGTATTTTATAAAGTATATATTAATTTATTTATATATACTCAAATGTATATTAATTTATATATAATTTATTAAATATATGGATTTGTTTGTTGTTGTTTAAAGGGTTAGTTCACCCAAAAATGAAACAATGCTTTATAGGATCTGTGAATGAAAGTAATTTTTCTGTTTTTCTTTGTTTAAGTGATGCAGTTCAATACAGGGATACTCAAAGTCTAGTCATGATGTTATCAATTACCCACCACAATCTTTCTTTGGATATTAAAGGGTTAGTTCACCCAAAAATGAAAATTCATTAATTCCTCACCCTCATGTCGTTCCAAAGCCATAAGACTCGTTCATCTTTGGAACGCAAATTAAGATATTTTTGATGAAATCCGAGAGTTCTCAGGCCCCTCCATAGACAGCAATTTAATTAACACTTTCAAGGCCCAGAAAGGTAGTAAAAACATTGTTAAAATAGTCATGTGACTCCAGTGGTTCAACCTTAATTTAATGAAGCGAAGAGAATACTTTTTGTGTGCAAAAACGAACAAAAATAACGACTTTATTCACGAGATCACGATTCTCCCATGATTCCGAATAGACGACTAAACAATAACGTAATGTACTAGAGGTTCTGACAAAATGTTAATTGCTGCAGTCTATTAAAAAAAAATATTTACTTACTCTGTAAATAAGAGACATTTTTATCTGATTTTTAGAATGCATATTAGTTTATTTTTCATTAACTTGTTAAAATTTACAACAGTGCATAAAAAAAATCACATTTTTACATTTGTCTGAACAAAATCAGTAGACAGGCTGAATAAAAAAAAATGTAAATCCACTCTCTGACAGTAGGTGGCGCTTATGGAACGGCATAAATCGAGCTGTTTCCCTGGTAACAAAGCAGCACTGCGCTAATAAACACTACTTTATTAGGCATTACATGGAGGTAAGATGAAAAGGAAATGCCATTGATACTTTTCTGAAGACAGTCGTTCCCAGATGGGATTTTTTTGAATACGGTTTTAATGATAATTAAAATATGAAACAGTAATACTAACCGTTGAGAATTTTATCATGGTTTATCGCCTAAAGGTTACAATTTCATCTCTAATATATATTTATATGTACCGCCCACCTCGTTTCCCATTGTCACCCTATTGCTTACTTTTAGCTGTTTCTGCATTGGGATAGAAGTACTGTATTTTGACAGAAAAAAATACACACTTCACCTTTAACTCCAAGTTTATTGTGGCAGATTTGTCAGCTCCCAGAGTGTGTTTGACGGGACGGATAAGCCCACAATGCAAGCAGCCGGAGCAGATCCCAGGTTTCCAGGGCATGACGCTGTGAAATTCATTCAGTGTTAATAAGAAGCAGCTAAAAATATGAACACAGTTGGTGATGGTGTTAGGTGACTTTTCTTGTTTTTATGTGTAGAAAATGGAGTGTTTAATTCATCATCTGCTGTTCGTTAATTATATCCATCCGTCTAATGGAAGTCATTGCAGGTTGAACACAGGTGTCGCTGAAGTATCGATAGAGAAATCTCTTGAATGCATTGATCTGCATTGATATTCAGTTTAGTCACCAGCATGCATCATGTGACCAGCGCAGCAAGGTCACTGCTCGTCTATGGCCTGATTTCCTTTCTGCTGTTGAGGGGATTTGAGTAAATCCGCATTGCATGATGACGCTCAGCTAGATTAGTATATTTATTATGTAAGACACGCGCATACACTCACACAGACACTTTATATCTGTAATCATATTCCGTCAAATTTCAGGGATATAAATAGAAGCATTTGTTGCTAGTCTATCCTCGGATGGAATTTATGCAATGCCTTCACCATCCGAGCTGCGGGATGAAATGCATTGAGTGGGCTAGTACACCATTTCCTTCCTGTTTTGTTAACATACGGACACACACAAACACACACAGAATGAGACCATTAAGCCAAATGGCTGCTCTTATGGCAAGTGGGTCCTGGCTACTCCTGGTAACACTGTGAATTCTGGGAAACAGATGTATTTTGAATGTTGATGTTAATCTGGTTGCATCAGTCTAATGGTCACCATAATATCAAGATCCAGCCATTTAATTTACAACAACCCCCGTTTCTTGATCTCTCTCTCACTCACTCTTTGCATCTCTGTCCGATCAGGGTGTTTGTTCAGATAGTGGTGTGTTTATTTGTGTGTGTTTTACTGTCTGCTCTGGGTGCCTGGGTCTGTCTGTGCCCTTGTCTGAAAGTTAATGTATAATAGGCGTTAGACAGCACACAGTAAGTGCTAACATCATAATGGCTAGCGATATGACAACCGACCATCACAGGCAGGTTGCAATAATGAAACACTCAACATGAGGGGCTTTCGCACTGGAGGAACGTTTCCATAGTTCCTATAACTATTGTCGGAAGTACCCGCTTTTTGTTCTTACAGCAGGAAATAGGAACAATTTTAGTTATAGCACACCCGCCATTTTTAAAAAGCTGTGTAAACACATACTTACTCCACAAACATAACCACAAACATACAGAAAGCTAATGTTAACGGCATTTACCTGTTGCCTTTGTCTGCGGCTTTGTGTTCTTTTCTCAGCCTTTGATGATATGTAGCACTGCAAGTTGTCATAGGAGATTTCGTCTCCTTTTTGCTCTTTCAATCACATAACTTATACATTTACGCCATTGGCGAAAATTTCGGGCTTTCCGTGTTTTCACTGTTATACTGAAGAGGGCACTATTACACATCTTCTGAAAGAGTGCAGAAACATCATATTATATGTCATATGTAAGCAGGGGGTATTCCAGAAAGCAGGTTATGTGCCATACATGGGTATGTTTAAGAGTAAGCAAGCGGATAACCTCAACTTTCGGTTCCAAAAACGGAGGTAAACTTCAGGCTATGTAAGTAGCCATAGCAACTCACTCTCTGAACATAACCTGCTCCGGAGCAGCTCATTGGGTTAGTTTGCTTAAGAGGGATTCAGATGCGTGTTATATAATTTATATGGTTATATTAATATAACTAAATGTGTTATATAGTTACAGTTATAATATACAATATTATATATTGATTCTAAAGCACTATTATAACAAGGTAATGTTTAAATGTTAATTCAATTCAAATATATTTATTATTTATTTTATTGTCATCTCACACATGGATCTGCATTCAATTAATTAGCATCAAACAAACAATACAATCCTTATTCTCAGTGAATAAAGATTACTTATTAAACGAAAAGATTGAAAAAATGATTGCAAAACCACCAAACAGGTGGCGATACGCAAGTAGTTTATGTAAATTGCCATTAAACAAAAGAAGAAGGAAGTAGTATGGCGCACTTGTCTGTTTCCATGGTGACTCGTCGATTCGTTGCTCTGTTGTGTGTTAACCGGAAACATACTCTGAGTGGTCTGAACTTGCGTTTTTGGATCCCGCGTACCTCGAGTAAGCAAGGTTTGGGTTAATCAACCGAGAGTTCAAGGTATATGTGACGGTAAGTTAACCTTGCTTTCTGGAATACCCCCCAAATGTATATGTAAAATAATGCAATCATCAACATTAAACAGCATATACATCAAAAAGGCTGTGTGTCCACCAAAGCGTTTTTTCCCGAGGCTAGCATATTTGTCCAATTGTTTTTTAATGGGAGCGCCGCATTTTTAAAACAGCAGGAGCGTTTTAAGCGTCTATTTCACGCTCAAGCGCTGAGTGCAGAGTTTTATACCGGTCGGTGAGAGATGAAGAATGTTCAACTTTGGGTAAAACACAGTGCTCATCACTGTCATTTTTTACCCAGCCGTCCAATCACAGTGGAGGAGAGGCGGGACTAATACAAAACCGACCAACCGCCACATTCTGCTTGTACAAGGTCATCAGATGACAACAACAAGCTTAATAACAGAACAAAATAAGTTAAAACAAGTGCCAGACAATACAGAAACAAACTATCTGTAAAATGAAATACTAGTAACACTATTCCGTATCATAGCAAGCAAAGCGTCTCAATTGAAAAAAAGCGCTCTTAAGCGTCCACAGCTAGGCGTTTTCGGCTAAAAACACATTGGTGGACACACGGCCTAATGTTACCCAATAAAATGTCGACCCAGGACGAGCTATAGGACTGAGCAAGCTTAGGGGGTGTTGATGGACTCGATCTACTCCATCTGTGTTTTGATCATCGTTCTGAATCCGATCCAGACGTCTGTGACAAAAACACGATCAAAATGTTGCTTTTTTATGGAACTTACCCACATTCAAGTGTTGGTAAAAAAGTAATGCATGAAGCTAGAATAAAATGTTGTTGTTGTTGGTTAAAAGCAGAGGCTCTGTTCTTTCTATTGATATATTGCATATTCAGATATTCATACAACAAAATATTCTGGGGGCCATGAAACGTTTGTGAAAATGATCAAAAATGCTGATGGCGGCTGGCAACTTTCTTTCAAAAATGCTGGCGGGGAAAGAGTCAAAGCAGGTCTAAATAAGCCCAAGTGGCGTAAGTATAGTATCATGATATGTATCGTGTTGAGGGAGTTGGTGATACCCAACATAATGTTGACATGCATATTTTCATGCATGTATTCAGTTCCATTTCATTCTTTTAGCTCCCCCTCTTTTCACCCTCTCTTCCTCTACGTCTAGAGGCATTTCCACTCATGAGTGTCTCTGGCTGGCTGGTTATGTAGGTTAAGGAGGGTGACGGAGGCACTGAGGACTGAGCGCTGCAGTGCTGCACTTTGGGAGGATAATGTGATTCTAGAACCTCTCTTTCTCTCTTCCTTTCTCTCCCCTTTCCTTCCCCCTCTTTCTCTCTCTCTCACACTTTCTTCTGTAGAGCCCTGCTGGTCCAAATACTCCTCTGCAGTGCAGAGTTGGCCACTTGACCTGTGTCAATATTAGAGCACAGCAGCTGGTCCTAGATCAGTGCAGCAGGTGTATTGGTTGAACCTAAAGTGAAAAAAGAGAGGGTTGAGAATGGAGCAGCTAATCAAGGATCTGCACTCAAGCCCAGATGCACTATGTACTCTTTCTGAAAGTATGCTTTTATCCCCCCATTTCTCTCTCGTACTCTCTCTCTCTCTCGCTCTATACAGTATGTGGCTATTCTTTGTGGCCATTGAGTCTTGTCATATCAAAAGTCACCTTCATTTCTATGGTGCTTTATTCAATACAGATTGTTTCAAAGCAGCTTTACAGTGATAACAGGAAAATCATGTATTGCTGTTGATTCAGTTCCGTTGTAAAGATCGTCAATTATTAAATTAGTTCATTTAATCTATAAAGCAGTTCTGCTAAAAATAACGTCGTCCAGCTCAGTTCACAACAGCGTCAGATCAATAATATTTTTGAATATTAATATTGAATATCTTGACAATGTCTGGTCAAGAACATTGACCGTCATATTTCATGCTAAGATCAAAATAGAAAAGAAAAAATATATTTCGCTAAATTTAAATTAGGTTTTTCGTTTTGCAAAAGAGTTTGTGCAATTGCAAAAACAATGATTGAAATAGTAACTTAGTAACATAGTATTTGTTGCATTGCATTTATGCTGATAATAGAAAAAAGAAACACAAAAAGCGTTTAAAAATTATGATTTTTTCAATATTGTGATACATATTTATTATATGTAATAGGGGTGTAACGGTACACGTATTCGTACCGAACCGTTTCGGTACAGGACTTCCGGTACGGTCATCTCTTCCTAAAGAATAAACATGAATTAATATCTTAAGGTATGTTGAGGATACATTACAACTTACTGAAACATATCATATGTCGTGTAATCGCTCAATCAGTGTTTCACCGGCGGTAAGACATCAATAAAACCGCTTGTAAACAATGTCACGTAGCATTACATTTACCTCAGGCAAGTCATTCAGTGTCCACAGCTGTTAGTTCACTAGAGAAATCAACTCTTTCACTAAACATATGCACTATATTAGCCTATATATTCATTATATTCTACTTAACCTGCTAGTGATGTCTTAATTATTTAATGTATGTTTAAATAAATCTGTCATGAAAATGACAGACACTGTGTATAAATGATTATATTTCAACAACGAATTGGAGTAAAAACATAATTTTATAATTAGATTTAGAAATTAATGCAAAAACTGCCTTATGTGAAGTTTACATGTTTGCATACAATGTGTTATTTGAGTGTTGATTATTATACCTAAAAATAAATAGCAGCTGAATTTAGGCTAATAGTTTGGGCTCTGTTGTTAACCTTTAATATTTTAGTAATGTGCAAGTAAGGGCTGCCTATATAGTTTACAGCATTATCTTTAAGAAACTTTTAGTTATAATTGAATTAATTTAAGAACAGACACAATTTGTTCACTAAACCACTGTTTAATAAAAATAAATAAAAAGCAATTTTATATTTAGTTTTCTCTCCCCTGCTGTACCAAACCGTGACTTCAAAACCGAGGTACGTACTGAACCGTCAGTTTTGTGTACCATTACACCCCAATATGTAATATTAAATAATGTAAAATATTATAAAATAATACACAATAATAAAAAAGTGAATATATTTTAAAAGGCACTAAAATATCATTTTCTTTTTTTTATTTTGATATAGGGTGAAATATTTCTCAGCCATAAGAATGAGATGAGAGAATAGCGAAGGATCCCAGTTTTTTTTGTTTTTTTTCCCTCCTTTTTGTTTATTCTTTTTACTGCCACAATCAATGGTGAAAAAATCCACACTGAGCCAAGACTGAGCAAAAGAGATGCAGGGAAGGATTCCGAGAGAAAATAGGAGGGAGGGAATTAGGTGAGCTCAAGTCTCCAATAATAAAAAAAAAAAAAAGCATGACACGGTTTTCTTGGCCGATTCTGCTTTTCGAGTTGTTCTTCTCTTCCTCCTTTTTAAGCGCTGGGCGTTGTGTTTGGTGCACTGCCATTTTTCACGTGAAACAGTGGCTTTTTCAAGATTCATTAATCAGAAGGCTCTTTCTTTCCCTCAAGGCTGAATCAATCATTCAGAAAAAGAGAACAGAAAGCGGAAAAAGATGGGCGGATACGGTGGGTGCTTGTATAGATGAGTTGGCATCATGTTAAAGGTTCCCATAGTCACTTCACTCCATAGAGTTCAGTTGTAAGTATAGTGTGTTAATTGCAATGTCAATAGTTACTGAATTCAGTAAATATTAAAACCGTGCCCTCGCCGTTTGTACGTTTGCTTTGACACACAAAGCTCTGGTGCTTATGTAGATAATTCAAGTTTGAATCTAGCACGCAGTGTTTCCTAATCACATTCGCCCTTTTCTCCCCATCACTATATGGAAGACGTTTTCTTCATTTTCTAGAGACAATGTGCAAAACTCTAGAGAGTTGTGGGTGGTTACCACGGCATTTCTATGTTTTTGTTAAGATATTCTGATTGGTTTTTAATATATTGTTAGCTGGTAGAGTAGGGTATTCTGGGCAGTTTCTAGGTGGTAGTTTATTGGCCCAAACCCCCAAGTTTCTATGATATTCTGTCCTTCCCTAAATATCTATGGAATTCTGTTGGATGAGAAATTTGCCTTGATCTTTTGACATGAAAGAGGTCTTTGTACCATTAAAACATCCGGTTTATAGCTTAAAACATCCTCATCGTTACAAACAAATCATTTATTTAATCAAGCTCCGAAAATGGCTTGTTTTGATTGCAGGGATATTGCAGGATCTGTGACGTCACACGGTCATTTGCATATGACTGCCTCCAGAGCAAAACATTGGTGAATAGTTATACATCTTCTCTTCCTAGGCTCCGCCGACTGGCGTTTAGTCGCTTTACGGCTGACATTTGCCTACACTGGATGTGAGCGACATCATTTCAGACAGAGGGTCAGAATGAGGTTGAAAATAATAGGTTTTCTGCATAATTTTTTTTTTTGTGTGCTAAAAACGTTATAAACATTATAAGTGAACCTTAAGTAACATATAAAAATAAATAAGAAATACAGAGATGCACTGATTGCAATTTTCTTGGCCGATTTCGTTTTCCGAATTTTTTTTTTTTGTAAGTGTGACCTGCCGATAGCGATTTTTGCTGATTCCGGTTTTCTTTCAAAGAACTATAATTGACAGCATATACAAACACACATCTACTTTTCTGAAATGCAAAATTTTATTTTCATTAAAAACAAGTAAAAAGACAGTAATAAAATAAGAACAAATAAACACATTTCAGACAACAGGTGGATAGTCTTCATTGTAAAAATTAAATACAGTTTAATGCTTACAATTAGTTACAAAAGTGATTCAGTCAAGAGAAGAGAGTGATTTTCTTTAACTGAATACTCGCCAAGACAGGCATTTTGACATCATATTGTGTGTATTTGACCGTTTAAGCTCAGTAAGACACTCATTTTGGTACTTAAGACTCACAAGCTGTTTGAGAATTTAGGGCCATATAAAATCAGTTTGAATTTTTTCCCAAATTCCGTTTTATTTCTTTTAATGGATTCCATTTGACTGATTTAATCAAAAACATGTCTAATTAATTGAATTAATAAAAAATAACTTTTATTAATTTGATTACAATAATATGGCCATATGAAATGTTTATTTACTTTTTTTCCAAGAAATTCTGTTGTGTATTTTAGTGTATTTAGGTAATCAGTTATTTTTTTGGTAATCAAATGAAGGCATAAAACATACATTTATTTTTAATCAAATGAAATTTAAATAAACCCTTTCTTTTTTTGGCAAACAAAGTGCTGCACAACAGAGGTTTACTGTTAAAATTAAAACATGGAGGAAAAGTTGTGTGATTATTCCTTTAAAAATAAAGATCTAATAATTATTGTATTGTTGTTATTATTATTAGTAGTAGTATTACATTAAGACATACATGATACTATACAATAGTAATATATTTCTGTCAAGTTAAACCGAACTTTTATTTTGACAGATTGCCGTGAAGATTCTGTGTGTTTATGATATGACAGTTTTTCTCAAATAAAATGGAAAAATGCTCATAAAGTGATTCAGAGCAGCTCTGGAGATGAAGTTCATGTCGTCATATAGTAACACCGCGAGCGTCACGCGTGCTTCAGTGTGTGTGTGGGATATGAAACCGCACGTCTGCGCCATTCATTCATTCATTTACAGAGAAACACACAGAACAAGTAGGATTCATATTCAAATACAGTAGTCTTCTTGCGGTTTAATATTCACAGACACTAGTCCATATCGCGATGTGATTTAACTGACCTACTTTTGATTAATTCATCCAAAATTCCGTGACATTCCGCGTTATACAGTAAATTCCGTTTTTATGACTGGATTCCGTCCGTGTTTTCCACTCATATAGATCAGTGGTGCACGCGCTTTGTTGTGAGCTCAAAACCTGCGGGAATTAGTACAATTATGCGCAATACAGTACAAATGTGTGTCAATACAAGTACTATTTAACCCAAGTGAGTGAGAGGAGCGTGTGTGTGTCACTTCGCCGTCGGAGAGAAGAGCGAGAACGCGCAGCTGACGTTATTGCCTGTGCTGCTGGCAACAAAAACCGGCTCGGAATCGGTAAGACATGAGACGGCCGATTCCGATCCCTGGCCGGTCGATCGGTGCATCTCTAAACAAATATCCCTGTCATGATTCCTTTAAAACCATGTTATTGTCTACGAGGTGAAAATGTAAATGTGATTATTTCTGGGGGGAAAAGCACATTATCATTAGCAAACACCACTCTTAAAAAGGGCACAAAATCCTTCCCCCAAAAAAGCCATTTACCAGCACTAGAATAATGGGCACCTGGCAGTTGGTTGAGGTGCATCAGATATTGCAGCTTGTTCTGCCAGCACCACCAATTTCAGAACAGCAGTCATTTGGGACAAAGTGTGCTGCATCAGAGACATAGACACGTTAACACCTAGCTGGGCAGCGGAGGATGTTAAAGTCACTCACTGACAGGCTCATGGGAAAGGCACATAACATGTTGCAGCTTTTTTGTTCACAGCACATGGGCATAACCCAATGAAGTGGGATGTCACTTGTGCAATCCCATAGCTAGTTAAAACACCAAAGACGGGGGGTGATACAAGATTAAAAATGACCTTCCTCAATTTCAGCTCCAGGGAAGCAGGGGAGGGTAGAAATGCAAGTCAGCGGGATTCTCCCTTTTTCTTACCTTTTTCAAGGATGAGACCGATTCCTTGCAAATCATACCTCTCATCTAGGGAAGGAGGAATCACAAGATCTCGCTCTCTTTTTTCTACATTGTAAAATATCCAGCCCCTTTTAATTGCTTCCTTAAATCATTTTAAAGAGTTATAACCTGCAGTGATAAGTTTCATACTGTTTTAACATAAGACATTTTAAAAAAAAATCTTTTAATTAAAGGGATATTTCACCCAAAAATGAAATTTCTGTCATTAATTCCTCACCCTCATGTCGTTCCAAACCCGTAAGACTTTCGTTCATCTTCGGAACACAAATGAAGATCTTTTTGATGAAATCTGAGAGCTTTCTGTCCCTCCATTGACAGCTACTCAACTGACACTTTGACGCTTCAAAAAGTTCATAAAGAGATCGAAAAAACGAATCCACATGAATTGAGCGGATTAGTCCAAATTTTTTGAAGAGACTCGATCACTTTATATGATGGACAGATTCTCTCGCACACATCTTTATGCCTATTTGAATTATTGAAAACTTAAATTATAATTCTTTGTTAGTTAATCACAAAGAGATTCAAGGAAATAGAGGCGGCAAAATCTCAGAGTTTTCAGACATAATGAATCATTTGTAAGCCCCTCTTGAAGCTGTCAGATAAAATGTCAACCGCTTTCATATTAATTCCAGTGCCAATACTGCCCATGTAAACAACGTTGTAATTGTAGAAGACTACATTTCCCATGACCACCCCTCATTCTTTGCAGCTTTTCTTTGCTCTTTCACCCCTCTTCTCTCATTCACGCTGCTCAGTCTCTCTCTGCTTAATTAACCATTGATCAGCATGCTCATAAATTAGGCGTCCAGAGAAGGGCTTTCTAAGCCTCCTACTTCATCCATTCTTCCCTGTAATTCAGTAGACAGGACTCAAGCCACTGCGTTTAACCACAGATGTGTCATTTTTAATGGACCGGGAGACGCTTTTCACTTTCTTAACCTTTTCTTATTGTCTTTTTAAAACCTTGTTTGCTATTTGTAGATGTGTGCACTTCTCGCGGGGCCATAAAAGGTTAATCAGCAATGTTTTCATTTATTTCTTCCACTGGGATGGGCGGTTGAGGTTTGAGCTTCAGTCTAATTAGGATAGACTGGTATCCCCTCACCCAATCCAACCCGCTTCTCACTTAGCCATTAGCATATTCTTCACACACACATACACGCTGTGTCAGAACCTAATGAGCCAAGCCGGTTGCTAAATGGATCAGGACCACGAACATGTGTCTGTGGGGGCAATCAGCAGACATGATTTAGTGGGACGAGGCCTCCCTGAGCCGCCGAACTTTGGGTTTAGCACTCAGACGTCCTCTGAGGGGAGTACGGCACTGTGACGCACATTAGCATGTTCTTTTCACTATATCTCTAATAAGCTAAATACATGACAGTGTTGCTGTGATGTATGGAGGAGTTATTTTGTTCGGTTTTGCGAGGGGAAGCTTCTATGACATCTGGTGTCGTTTAACGTTGTTTGATGAGGAAAATATAATGAGTCAGGCATCCAGATCATTTGTATTACCTTGCTGTAGTGCACATGCTGGAGTTTTTATTTGCATTTGCTTCTCTCCGTTCTCCTGCAGGAGGATGATATCTGGTGTACAAATGAGGGCGGTTCAATGGAAGCGTATTGAGTTGCCTTACTCGTTGATAATTTTGTGACTCTGAGGAGCAGTTGTTCAGTTCTTGAGTGTGTAACGCAATGCTTATAGTGTTTTTTCCTCTTATTATTGAGATTACAGAGGAAACGTGTTTTTTTTTTTACCCCTCCCATACGTGCTTGTAAGTTAAAGGGGCTATATTTAAAGGGATAGTTCACCCAAAAATGAAAATTACCCCATAATTTACTCACACTCAAGCCATCCTAGGTGTATGTGACATTCTTCTTTCAGACAAATACAATCAGAGTTTTATTAAAAAATGTCCTGGCTCTTCCAAGCTTTATAATGGCAGTGAATGGCAGCCCAAAATTTGAAGCCCAAAAAAGTGCATCAATCATTATAAAAGTGCTCCACACGGCTCCGGGGGGTTAGTAAAGGCCTTCTGAAGCGAATCGATGAAATTTTGTAAGAAAAATATCCATATTTAACATGTTATAAAGTAAAATATCTAGCTTCCGGTAGACAGCCTTCCGTATTCAACTTACGAAAAAAAGCGTAACTGGCGCGACGATGACGTCAGACGTAGCGTAAGTGTTTTGAACTGCGAGAGGCGTCACACTTTCTTCGTAAGTTGAATATGGAAGGCGGTCCACCGAAAGCTAAATATTTTACTTAATTTTCATTTTTGGGTGAACTATCCCTTTAAGAATTTTCATGTATTACTCGCTTTTTGTATTGCCAATGTGTGATCGGCTTGTAATGAAACTTTAATAAATGAGACCATTGAATTATGAAAACCTGTTTTTATGTAAAGTAACTCAGGCTGGTTTCGCCAGGAAAATCCAAAGGATGAGACCTTTAAGCTTCCAAGAGCCTCTCTTCCATTCAATGACACAATGAAACAAATGATTATACAATGTTCAGGATAATGCCGAAAGAGCCATTCTGTACTGTAATGTCAATGTGTCATGCAAAGAACACAAAATTCTCATATATAATCAAACTATCATAACAGTGTAATTTTAATAACCTCATCTGTCGACATGAGCTGGTGCAAACATATCCACATCGCTATGATCAGATGCTTTCTTAACTGCTGTTCTGTCATTTTTGTTGCGTTTATTTTGTTATTGAAAGGAAAGCGTGCGGCACATATTTACATATTCATCTAAACGTCGCTCTCAGCAGCGTGAACGCCGCCGGGATGTTCGCTTACACTATATCGCTGCGAAGGTATTTTCAACTTCTTTTACTTCTAAGCAAAGAACGAAAAAGAACTTTGCTGTGTATCATATATCAGGGCATTGAATCACGTTCAGTCTCTTGTATGTTACGTGTGCACGAGTGCAAGCAATAAATTGCTGACTGCAGTTCACCTAACGGCCACCGGTGTCGCTAATAGAGCCCCTTTAAAATATATTTATTGCTTTTCTTTGTAGATGCGAGTATTTAAAGATATACTATTGTTCAACATTTTGGGGTCAGGAAGTTTTCTTTTTTTATTAATTAATTTTATTCAGCAAGGATACTTTAAATTGGTCAAAAATGACAGTAAAGACTTTATATTTATTTTTCAGATAAATGCTGTTTATTTTATTCATCAAAGAATCCTTAAAAATGATCACACTTTTCACAAAAATATTAAGCAGCACAACCATTTTCACCATTGATAACAATCAAAAATGTTTATTGAGCATCAAATCCTCATATTAGAATGATTTCTGAAGGATCATGTGACACTGAAGACTGGAGTAATGATGCTGAAAATTCAGCTTTGATCACAGGAATACATTACATTTTAAAATATTACAATATAATTTTTTTTTTAAATAATATTTTGCAATATCACTCTTTTACTGTATTTTTGATCCAATAAAAGCAGCCTTGGAGAGCAGAAGAGACTTCTTTCAAAAACATTTTAAAAATCTGACTAACCCCAAACTTTTGAGCTGTAGTGTATATGAAGCATTTTTGTTTAAATGCCAATGTTATTTCTTTTTTATATTGTGCTACTGCAGTCTGAAAAGTAGAGCATGGCACTAGTATTGCCAAGGTCAAGAGTTCAATCCTCTGGGAAGGCATGGACCTTTAAGATGTACAGTATGCCTCGATTGCAATAAGTCACAATACAAGGGTCTCCCAAATACATATTGTATAACAATGAACAATTGTATGGTTAGCTACATTTTATTATTTGCGTTTAGCATTGTTTTCCCCTTCTGTCCTCAACCCCATCAGAGCAGACGGGTTGAGAAACACTGCTGTCGCGTATGGATGTTTTGTCTTAGCCATAGCTCGGTTCTGGCAGGTACAAGAAAAAGCAAATCAACACCATACACTGGGTGTACATGCACATTTCCACCTGTTTGATTGATGGCAGGGGCAAAGAAGCTAAATGAAATCTGTCAAATGAAGTTAGCATCGCAGGTTTTAGTTGTGTTCAGTCTCTCGCCTTTCTAGAGCCACTGAGTGGAAACCTCATGATGCTTTTTTACACCGTGCAACCAGACGCAACACAATGATGTGGCAAGCGATAAAAGCTGTATTTTCCATAGAAATCAGTTTTTGCCTTAACCAGCCATGACTGCAACAAGCGACAGAACACTTTGTTGGTTATCTTTATGGTGTTTCTCTAGATAGCCTCGCCCATTGAAATCTCATTGGATGAAATTCTTCTCTATTGCGTATTGAACATCAAATGTGTTCTGATTGCCTGTGATTATATTGCATCGTGCAGCACTTTCGCTTCCAGCGAGGACAGACTTGTTTCTGGGACTTGTCACGTTGCATCTGGTTAGGACATGGTGTAACAATCCACCTCAGATGCTGCGAATGAGGCTGTCAGGATGTTGAGGATTGCTTTAGTAAAGCCTGTTTCAGCTTCTCTGTCTGTCAGTTCACCTGATTCTCATTTTCTCTATCTTCCTCATCCCCTCTCTCTTCATCTCTCTCCCTTTCATGTGCCCCGCCGAAGCCTGTGTTAACTGCCTGGAGAGTTGCCTGTGTCTCTGGGGAGCACTGTTCACTCTTTCATTCTTGTTTACTGCCGAGGCTACAGCCGGGCCACTCTCCCTCCATTACTAGATTGCTGACTGCTGTTGAAAAGGCCGAAAGGTTGAGATCTTTCCCACAGATCTGCAGAGATATTTCTGCAAGCACCTGCTATGGCTGGTGTGCCCAACCACCATTCAGAATTGAATTGGGAATGCCTTTCCATTCCTGAATTTTAATTTAATTGCAATTCAAATTTGAATGTAAGGAATAGGGTTGGCAAACGTACCGGTACCAGTCGGTACCAAAAAAGTTGACGGTACCAGCAGTTCTGTAGTACAGAGTACCGGATATATTCGGTACCCACTAATAGACGCTGCTTTCAAACACTATCATTTATGTTTGTTTGAGCGTTTTTAGTGCGGGTTTCTGTTTACAGCATGTTTTTACAAGCCTTAAGCATCGCAGCCAATCACAGTACATGTCACTATTATTAGAATAAAACTGTATTCTAGCTTTCACTGTAATAATTAGCCTACTGCAATGTCATCATATCCGATTATTCTTTTGAATCAGGGAAACGAGAACATACATTATCAATGCATTTACTGTCGCTAGGGGTGTAACGGTACACGTATTCTTACCGAACCGTTTCGGTACAGGACTTCCGGTACGGTGCATGTGTGTACCGAACGGTTCCGAATGCAATCTTTAACAGTTAACAGTAGGCTTGTTTTAAGCGCGGAACATACTTCAATCCGAGTTCCCACACGAACATATTAAGTATTCTGTCCATTTTATCACAAAATTCAAACGATAAATGCCGTTTTGACGCTCTTTAATGTGATGTGACACAGATCACTGTATATGCGCGTCAGTTCAAGCGGCAGCGCAGCGCGCGAGTGAACGCGATCATCTCTTCCTAAAGAATAAACATGAATTAATATCTTAAGGTATGTTGAGGATACATTACAACTTACTGAAACATATCATATGTCGTGTAATCGCTCAATCAGTGTTTCACCGGCGGTAAGACATCAATAAAACAGCTTGTAAACAATGTCACGTAGCATTACATTTACCTCAGGCAAGTCATTCAGTGTCCACAGCTGTTAGTTCACTAGAGAAATCAACTCTTTCACTAAACATATGCACTATATTAGCCTATATATTCATTATATTCTACTTAACCTGCTAGTGATGTCTTGATTATTTAATGTAGAACAAGTATTTGATACACTGCCGATTTTGCAGGTTTGCCCACTTACAAAAATCCAGAAAATCACATTGTATGATTTTTAAGTAATTCATTTGCATTTTATTGCATGACATAAGTATTTGATACATCAGAAAAGCAGAACTTAATATTTGGTACAGAAACCTTTGTTTGCAATTACAGAGATCATACGTTTCCTGTAGTTCTTGACCAGTTTTGCACACACTGCAGCAGGGATTTTGGCCCACTCCTCCATACAGACCTTCTCCAGATCCTTCAGGTTTCGGGGCTGTCGCTGGGCAATATGGACTTTCAGCTCCCTCCAAAGATTTTCTATTGGGTTCAGGTCTGGAGACTGGCTAGGCCACTCCAGGACCTTGAGATGTTTCTTACGGAGCCACTCCTTAGTTGCCCTGGCTGTGTGTTTCAGGTCGTTGTCATGCTGGAAGACCCAGCCACGACCCATCTTCAATGCTCTTACTGAGGGAAGGAGGCTGTTGGCCAAGATCTCGCGATACATGGCCCCATCCATCCTCCCCTCAATACGGTGCAGTCGTCCTGTCCCCTTAGCAGAAAAGCATCCCCAAAGAATGATGTTTCCACCTCCATGCTTAACGGTTGGGATGGTGTTCTTGGGGTTGTACTCATCCTCCTTTTTCCTCCAAACACGGCGAGTGGAGTTTAGACCAAAAAGCTCTATTTTTGTCTCATCAGACCACATGACTTTCTCCCATTGCTTCTCTGGATCATCCAGATGGTCATTGGCAAACTTCAGACGGGCCTGGACATGCGCTGGCTTGAGCAGGGGGACCTTGCGTGCGCTGCAGGATTTTAATCCATGACGGCGTAGTGTGTTACTAATGGTTTTCTTTGAGACTGTGGTCCCAGCTCTCTTCAGGTCATTGACCAGGTCCTGCCATGTAGTTCTGGGCTGATCCCTCACCTTCCTCATGATAACTGATGCCCCACGAGGTGAGATCTTGCATGGTGCCCCAGACCGAGAGAGATTGACCGTCATCTTGAACTTCTTCCATTTTCTAATAATTGCGCCAACAGTTGTTGCCTTCTCACCAAGCTGCTTGCCTATTGTCCTGTAGCCCATCCCAGCCTTGTGCAGGTCTACAATTTTATCCCTGATGTCCTTACACAGCTCTCTGGTCTTGGCCATTGTGGAGAGGTTGGAGTCTGTTTGATTGAGTGTGTGGACAGGTGTCTTTTATACAGGTAACGAGTTCAAACAGGTGCAGTTAATACAGGTAATGAGTGGAGAACAGGAGGGCTTCTTAAAGAAAAACTAACAGGTCTGTGAGAGCCGGAATTCTTACTGGTTGGTAGGTGATGCAAATTAATTATTTTTAAAATCATACAATGTGATTTTTTTGGATTTTTGTTTTAGATTCCGTCTCTCACAGTTGAAGTGTACCTATGATAAAAATTACAGACTTCTACATGCTTTGTAAGTGGGCAAACCTGCAAAATCGGCAGTGTATCAAATACTTGTTCTCCCCACTGTATGTTTAAATAAATCTGTCATGAAAATGACAGACACTGTGTATAAATGATTATATTTCAACAACGAATTGGAGTAAAAACATAATTTTATAATTAGATTTAGAAATTAATGCAAAAACTGCCTTATGTGAAGTTTACATGTTTGCATACAATGTGTTGATTATTATATCTAAAAATAAATAGCAGCTGAATTTAGGCTAATAGTTTGGGCTCTGTTGTTAACCTTTAATATTTTAGTAATGTGCAAGTAAGGGCTGCCTATATAGTTTACAGCATTATCTTTAAGAAACTTTTAGTTATAATTGAATTAATTTAAGGACAGACACAATTTGTTCACTAAACCACTATTTAGCAAAAATAAATAAAAAGCAATTTTATATTTAGTTTTCTCTCCCCTGCTGTACCGAACCGTGACTTCAAAACCGAGGTACGTACTGAACCGTCAGTTTTGTGTAACGTTACACCCCTAACTGTCGCTATTCCAGAATATTAAGAATATTAAGACTATAAGTCCTGAATCGATTCAGTCTTCCTCGTATTTTGTAGCTTGTAGAAACAAACAAATTTAAAGCATAGGCTATAAGCACTGACAAAGCAAGGCAAACTGCACCTCATCTCGGCGTTGTACAGCACTTTTTGTGAACTAGAGGCTGTTCTTTGAAGTCCTGCAATCACAGTGTCCTCCATTACCTAGTGTACACTGAGTTCGGTCGAATGACAGTAAAAGTCATTTTAACAGAAGACTAAAAATGTATTTTTTGTAAAATTTTCTCCAACCACCTGCACGCGGAAAATCGATTGTTCGCCACGAATCGCCTAGTGCCAGTCTGTGTGACATATAGCTTCAAAACAAAGAAATTCAACAACTTTGGGGCACTATTCATTTTGTACCTACAATATTCTAAGATGAAAGTGAACTTTATAGTTACCCACGCAGTGTGTATAATATGATATCTGTGTATATAATGATATTTTTGTTTTTATGTTTGAGCCTATATATCTCCATGACAGGGAGAGGAACTCGGGTGACAGGCAAGGGGTTAAACTGATCAAAACTGTCTGTAAAGTCATTTATAAAGCTACAAAAGATTTCAAATGTGGAACTTTCTATTCATTAAAGAATCCTGAAAAAAAAATTATCAGTTTCCACAGAAATATTAAGCAGCACAACAGTTTTCAACATTGATAATAAGAATAAAAGTTTCTTGAGCATTAAATCAGCATATCAGACTGATTTCTGAAGGATCGTGTGACACTGAAATACACAATATTACTGTATTTTTGATCAAATAAATGCAGCATTGATGCACATAAGAGACTTCTTTCAAAATGATTAAAAACTCTTGGAGTGCCCCAAACTTGTACAGTGGGGAGAACAAGCATTTGATACACTGCCGATTTTGCAGGGTTTCCTACTTACAAAGCATGTAGAAGTCTGTAATTTTTATCATAGGTACACTTCAACTGTGAGAGACGGAATCTAAAACAAAAATCCAGAAAATTACATTGTATGATTTTTTAAATAATTAATTTGCATTTTATTGCATGAAATAAGTATTTGATCACCTACCAACCAGTAAGAATTCCAGCTCTCACAGACCTGTTAGTTTTTCTTTAAGAAGCCCTCCTGTTCTCCACTCATTACCTGTATTAACTGCACCTGTTTGAACTCGTTACCTGTATAAAAGACACCTGTCCACACACTCAATCAAACAGACTCCAACCTCTCCACAATGGCCAAGACCAGAGAGCTGTGTAAGGACATCAGGGATAAAATTGTAGACCTGCACAAGGCTGGGATGGGCTACAGGACAATAGGCAAGCAGCTTGGTGAGAAGGCAACAACTGTTGGCGCAATTATTAGAAAATGGAAGAAGTTCAAGATGACGGTCAATCTCCCTCGGTCTGGGGCACCAGGCATCAATGATCAAGAGGAAGGTGAGCGATCAGCCCAGAACTACACGCCAGGACCTGGTCAATGACCTGAAGAGAGCTGGGACCACAGTCTCAAAGAAAACCATTAGTAACACACTACGCCATCATGGATTAAAATCCTGCAGCGCACGCAAGGTTTTTGTTTTAGATTCCGTCACTCACAGTTGAAGAGTGCCTATGATAAAAATTACAGACTTCTACATGCTTTGTAAGTGGGCAAACCTGCAAAATCGCCAGTGTATCAAATACTTGTTCTCCCCACTGTATACAAACCCGATTCCAAAAAAGTTGGGACACTGTGCAAATTGTGAATAAAAAAGGAATGCAATAATTTACAAATCTCATAAACTTGTATTTTATTCACAATAGAATATAGATAACATGTCAAATGTTGAAAGTGAGACATTTTGAAATGTCATGCCAAATATTGGCTCATTTTGGATTTCATGAGAGCTACACATTCCAAAAAAGTTGGGACAGGTAGCAATAAGAGGCCGGAAAAGTTAAATGTACATATAAGGAACAGCTGGAGGACCAATTTGCAACTTATTAGGTCAATTGGCAACATGATTGGGTATAAAAAGAGCCTCTCAGAGTGGCAGTGTCTCTCAGAAGTCAAGATGGGCAGAGGATCACCAATTCCCCCAATGCTGCGGCGAAAAATAGTGGAGCAATATCAGAAAGGAGTTTCTCAGAGAAAAATTGCAAAGAGTTTGAAGTTATCATCATCTACAGTGCATAATATCATCCAAAGATTCAGAGAATCTGGAACAATCTCTGTGCGTAAGGGTCAAGGCCGGAAAACCATACTGGATGCCCGTGATCTTCGGGCCCTTAGACGGCACTGCATCACATACAGGAATGCTACTGTAATGGAAATCACAACATGGGCTCAGGAATACTTCCAGAAAACATTGTCGGTGAACACAATCCACCGTGCCATTCGCCGTTGCCGGCTAAAACTCTATAGATCAAAAAAGAAGCCATATCTAAACATGATCCAGAAGCCCAGGCGTTTTCTCTGGGCCAAGGCTCATTTAAAATGGACTGTGGCAAAGTGGAAAACTGTGGTCAGACGAATCAAAATTTGAAGTTCTTTTTGGAAAACTGGGACGCCATGTCATCCGGACTAAAGAGGACAAGGACAACCCAAGTTGTTATCAGCGCTCAGTTCAAAAGCCTGCATCTCTGATGGTATGGGGTTGCATGAGTGCGTGTGGCATGGGCAGCTTACACATCTGGAAAGGCACCATCAATGCTGAAAGGTATATCCAAGTTCTAGAACAACATATGCTCCCATCCAGACGTCGTCTCTTTCAGGGAAGACCTTGCATTTTCCAACATGACAATGCCAGACCACATACTGCATCAATTACAACATCATGGCTGCGTAGAAGAAGGATCCGGGTACTGAAATGGCCAGCCTGCAGTCCAGATCTTTCACCCATAGAAAACATTTGGCGCATCATAAAGAGGAAGATGCGACAAAGAAGACCTAAGACAGTTGAGCAACTAGAAGCCTGTATTAGACAAGAATGGGACAACATTCCTATTCCTAAACTTGAGCAACTTGTCTCCTCAGTCCCCAGACGTTTGCAGACTGTTATAAAAAGAAGAGCGGATGCCACACAGTGGTAAACATGGCCTTGTCCCAACTTTTTTGAGATGTGTTGTTGCCATGAAATTTAAAATCAACTTATTTTTCCCTTAAAATGATACATTTTCTCAGTTTAAACATTTGATATGTCATCTATGTTGTATTCTGAATAAAATATTGAAATTTGAAACTTCCACATCATTGCATTCTGTTTTTATTCACAATTTGTACAGTGTCCCAACTTTTTTGGAATCGGGTTTGTATGTATGTCTATGCAGTACATATATACTGTAATAAGGGTGGCTTTTTGAGCACAGTGTTAGCTGTAATCATGTTATTTATAATCAAATGGCTGCTCATGCTTTTCAACAGAATAGTATGCGCTGTTATATTTAAATAGATGTGGTTGTTCCTGAGAAGCACTCATGGTGTTACTGTAGTTCTGTTTGGCAGCGGGAGGCCTGTATCTGAGGATCGGTATAAGGTGAATATGAACATATGGCAGACAGGCTGTTAGTCACAGGACAATGCTAAATTTGTAGACAGTCCGCACCGAGGGGGGTTTAATGGGAAGCAACCCAACACTGGCACCTACAGCATAAAAGCATGAAGGGACTGGAATTTCTAGAGACTCTAGTCATCTCTTGAGTGCTTAACTTTACGAGACACCCTCCGTTCTGCTGTGTCTACACATGCTGCCTTCTGTCTTTATTTCTTCACTAGAAACAGTCATTGTAATGATGTATGAACGTGATGCTGTATTGTACTGCAGGGCATTGGACAGTGAAGTTTCATTTGCTCACATGAATCTGTATTACAGACCGCCAGCCGGGGACAGGATTATAGCATATTGCTGTCAAATGAAAAACACACTGGAATAAGATTAAATGTGACTGTGCAAAATAATATTCCCAAAGGTAAAGTGGATTGTTATAAAAGACTGAAATCCTGATGATAGTATTGAGGTGGAGAAAAGGTATTATTTCACTTTTGTCAAATCGTCAAGTAAGGACAATTATCTTTTTTTCAAAAGCTTTATAGAGTCAATATGTAATCAAAATTTAAGTTATGCACTTTATCACATTTCTCATCTTATTGTGTGTGTGATTCATGGTTGGATGTTATTCTAAAGGGGGAAAAAAATTGTCTATGTACTTTCAACAATATGTAATACTTTATTTTTCCGCTGACACCACCTAGGTCATTAGGGCTACTGGTTAACCAACAGCCAAATAGTTATTTGCTTACATTCAGATCTGGCTCCATTCTGGGATGGAATGCCCAAGGATAAAATCAAGTTTGGTCCTACATGTTTTTTTCTTTGAAGGGGTCATGTCATGAGAAATCAAATTTGCCTTGATCTTTTGACTTGTTAGAGGTCTTTGAACCATTAAAACATCCTGCAAGTTTCATAGCTTTAAACGTCGCCCTAAGCTCCAAAAACGGCTCGTTTTGATATTGCGGGATCTGTGACGTCACACGGTCAAATACATTTGCATATGACTGCCTCCAGAGAAAGACATCGACCAATAGTTATACATCATCATCATAGGCCCCGCCCACTGGCGTTCAGTCGCTTTACTGCTGACATCTGCCTACACTGGATGTGAGCGACGCGTCAAAAGCAAATAGAAGCCATTATAATCACAGACGCTGTCTACACTGGAAACAGTTTACAGATGTGTGTTCAGTTTCTGACGAACTCCACACACTTCGCTTTGATGCGTATTATTTCATAATACTTTGTCTGTATATGATGGTTTTATATTGATAATGTTTTTAAAACACTTACTCATGAGTAATGACAGGTTTGACTCTGGATTGGATCCTATTCCCCCTTTCTCTTCCCAATCATTTCCTGTCAGTTTCCATTATATCTGGCTAAGTTGCCAAAGCATTACAGTATGTTTATTTTTAACTTTAAATGATACACATTATGTGAATGGTTACATTTTTTGATTTATCAATTTCTCCAATGAAATTAATGTTTTATGAATTTATCTATTTTATACATTAAAAATTAATTTAAACTAAAATGTAATAATTGTCATTTATCCTTTAAAAAAAAAAAAAAAAAAGCTAAGCTTTCACTGTTTTTGTTTTAAGTACATTAAAAATAATTCATAGTTGTGTTATTTAGAAACAAATAAATAATTGCAAATAAATACTATATTACTATATTAATTTTGGTAATACAGCGATCCCATATATTTTACATTTAATGTAAACTGTCGCAAAATATGCCACAATATGACAACACTGGTTAATACATTGGTGGTCAAAATTTTGAATAATTAAGATTTTTTTATGTTTTTGAAAGAAGTTTCTTCTGCTCACCAAGGCTGCATTTATTTGATCAAAAATACAGTAAAACAGTAATATTGTGAAATATTAGTACAATTTAAAAAAAACTTTTCTATTTATATATATTTAAAAATATAATTTATTCCTGTGATCAAAGCTGAATTTTCAGCATCATTACTCCAGTCTTCAGTGTCACATGATCCTTCAGAAATCATTCTAATATGATGATTTGCTGCTCAAGAAACATTTATGATTATCATCAATGATGAAAACATTTATGCTGCTTAATATTTTTGTGGAAACCATGATACACAACCATTTATTTAACATTTATAATGTAATATTAAGCAGCAAAAACTGTTTTCAATATTGATAATAATAAGAACCAGTACTAATATTTGAGCACCAGTAATAACTGATAATAAATGAGCACTAAATTAGAATGATTTCTGAAGGATCATGTGACACTGAAGACTGGAGTAATGATGCTGAAAATTCAGCTTTGATCACAGGAATAAATTACATTTTAAAATATATTAAAATAGTTATTTTAAAATGTAATAATATTTCACAATATTACTGTTTTTACTGTATTTTGATTAAATAAATGCAGCCTTGGTGAGCAGAAAAGACTTCTTTAAAAAGAAATCTTAATTATTCCAAACTTTTGACTGTCAGTGTATGAACATACTTTGTATTATTATATAAAAATTAAGATAATAAAGCATGTTTATGTTGTATTTAATAACTGTATAAAATATTTCTGATCTCTCTTCCATTACCTTTACAGCATTAACTACATTCCATCGTGTTGTATTTAGACTGAAATTCTCCCTTTTTAATTTTTACCCCAGCATGTTGTTCCCTCACTGCTCCATATTCACAAACACACACCGGCTTAACACTACTGACCCGAGAGGCACACGCAAACAAGCGTGTACATGCAGGAACTACCTCACAGCACTCTGGCCTCTTTCCACCAGCCGATATGGACACTCAAGGCAGGGCTGTCAGAGGGATTGTGGGTAAAGGAGCGCTCCCGGGCGGGCGTCTCATCTGTCATCCAGTGCGTGTCAGTGATGGAGCGAGTGTGTGTTGCCATATAATCGCACAGGGCGCATGTCCCATTATACTCAACATCAGCACACCCTACAAAGAATAAACAGCCCGGCACTTTGATGAAGAGAAACGACAGGCACCCTGGAGTGAGAGCTTTAGAAAATGAATGAAAAGAGGGGGAAAAGGAGAGATGTTTTTTTTTGTTGTAAGAAAGCACTTTTTAAGAATATAAATGTAAATATAAACGCAATGTGCTGGGCAGAAGTACACATACACAATGCATGCCAAACGTAGTTTGTTGCGGCAAATAAATGCACACACATACAACACATATATGCAAAATGTATGCAGTTGGACATTAGCACATATTTACTCTTGGAAAACGTTTAGTCCATGTGTTGACCAAAGTGTTTATAGCCAGCTGAAAACGGCAGACGCTCTTCTAAAGATGCCTAGCTGTAAGTACTTGAGAGCGCTTTGGCAGCGCAGTGTTTTTTCAGTTGAGATGCTTTGATTGCTATGATACGGAATATGTTAATAGTATTTGATTTCGCAGATAGTTTGTTTATGAATATAAAAATGTTAACACAATGTAAAAGAATTGCTCTCGCCCTTATTTTGGATGATTTTGTCTGTTGTCGTTGTCAAGCAGGATGTGACCATTGGTCGGTGCTGTATTTGTCCCGCCCCTCCACTGTGATTGGACAGCTCGGTAAAACGTGACCGTGATGAGCGCTGCGTTTTAACCAAAGGCCCTGTCCCAAATGGCACACTTCATATGCACTTACAATCTTGTGGACTTAAAGTGGCTGCCACGTGTGCGTGATTGTGAAGTCCACAAGGACATAGGCATGCCTCAACGCTAAGGATTTTTTCTGCTGAGTACAGAATCTCCTGATCAAAACACAGGCGAAAAAGAAGCAGAAATGAGCAATCTCATACAATCAGATGCATATGTAAAATGATTCGATCATCAACAATAAACAGCAAGTCAAAACGGCTATGTTACTGAATGAAATGTCGACCCAGGACGAGCTATATGACTGTGAAGCTTTGCAGGTGTTGATGGACTCAATCTACTCCATCTGTGTTTCAATCATCGTTCTGAATCCCATCTGGATGC
This sequence comes from Coreius guichenoti, assembly GCA_039654105.1. Lineage (NCBI taxonomy): Eukaryota > Metazoa > Chordata > Actinopteri > Cypriniformes > Gobionidae > Coreius > Coreius guichenoti. The sequence goes on from CM077168.1 coordinate 51,323,838, forward strand.
AGTCAAAATGTTGCTTTTTTCATGAAACTTACCCACATTCAAGTGTGAATAAAAAAAGAATGCATGAAGCTAGAATAAAACAGAGGGTCTGTTCTTTCTATTGATATATTGCATGTTCAGATATTCATACAACAAGATATTCTGTGGGCCATGAAACTTGTGAAAATGACCAAAAACGCTGGCGGTGACCGGCAAATTTCATGTTTACGTTCACTTAGAACATAACCGACTATGTTTGCGATGATACTCGACAAGACAGGCATTTTGACATCATTTTGTGTGAATTTTCGCACGCTTAGGATGTGTGTTGCTGCGTTGCGCAAGTTCCAAACTGAGAGACACTTTCTTGTCTATGTGTGCATGAAAATTTAAATTGGCAAGGCTTACAAATGCGTAAATTATCAACTTCTGTGAAGCAGGAGCGCTGGCCAGAGCGGGCAAGTGACAGTTCCGTCAACTGGCCCGAGTGTCTTTCATGCTGGTCCCGGGCCATCGGGCAGTCCTTATTGTTGAGCCCTGCATAGGGTGTCCCATTTGTCATTTTAGGTGTCAGAAGGGTGCTCACGAGTACCCTCTTTGCAGTCGATATGCGCCCTCGATGCGCACTTTTGCCGCACTGAAGCGAGCTCCGCAGCAGACTTCTTCCCGACAGTCAAAGCGGCGTTACGTCACGAAAGCGTGGACTCGTAGGAAGCCCGTTGAGTGTTTAGGGTGCCATTTGGGACAGGGCCTAAGTTGAACACACCGCTGTTTTTTTTTAAATGCACGGCACTCCCATTGAAAACAATTTTAAAAAATACGCCCTTAGGAAAAAACACTTTGGTGGACACACGGCTTTACACAGGCCTCATAAAACCCGGCCTGCACGCGAGCGCTCGCTTGCTCGCTTGCTCGCTCACACACCCCCAAGGGCATTTTAAACATCTATGCGGTTGACTGTGCCATAATTGTTTAGTGATACAGGTGTTATTCCCATTGCATGCAAGCTAGGGCATCTCATAGAAAATGAACAGTTTGACAAGCGCATGATGATTCGCCTGCGGTTGATTGGCACTAATTATCCACGTCTCTCTTATTTTATTTTATTTTTTCAAGCTACTCGGATTAAATGCACCTGCCAATCAAAGCAAAATAACACCATTAAGGCATTTTCAGTTGAAGCATGTAGGTCAAGTAGACCATGTGCTATGAGAGCGTTTTCATTTAAACACACACACACGAAATCAGGCCCTGTAGTTTGGAAAGAGAGCAAGTGGGAGACAGTGGATTTTGGAAACTATTTTTAGGTACAGATAAACACATGCAGACAAAATAGCATACGAGCCCATACGTTCAGAGGACATGTGCGTCATTTTTGTTACACACATTTGTCAGGACTGTTGTTTTGTTTGTATAGTGCACTCGATGCCATTTGCTTTTATATCAGGATTATTGTTTGTATATTGCACTATTGATATGTTCTGTCATTAAAAGAACTGGCTCATTAAAGCCAGACAAATCTTTCTGGTACCACCAGATCCAAAACCCTAAAGGCTTACGTAGTCGTCTAATTAATACAATCAATCCTACCACCACAGGAAAACATTAAAAACAACCTGTGATGGAGGATCATTTTCGGTCCCGTGTTTCTTGGGAATATCCTGGACGAGCCCCCAGATCATGTTGTTCATGAATCAGTCTGCACTTGTTGTGCTATTTTGTTATCTTTCCAGTCTGAGATTACTTTCATCTTCGCAGTCAAATACAATTATTAAATCAAAGATCTGTCACATAAGTGGGCTCTAGAGGGCAAGGCAACTGTAATGTCACACATGATTAAAGGAACTTGTGTTGCGAAGGGGAAGACGGCTGCTATTGTTTGTGTTGGTACAATCTGTGTAAATATGGAATGAAAGTTTGCCACCATAATGTCACATTTCCTCACATTTTGCTAATGAATTATGTTTTAAATTCACACAGCTGAGTCAGTGCTAAAATGGACTGTATGTGTGGCTCCATGGCACTGCTGTTCCTTTACTTTCACCAGCCTGTTTCCTCTCGTTCTCCTTGCTTTTTTTCAGTATTTTCTGGTTATTTCTGGGTTAATCTATCTACACACACACATTTACTATTCTCTACATAGAGACTGCCACATTAGCCATGTTTCCATCCACCTATTTTTATGCAAATTTTGGGATATCGCATAAAAAAACTGAATGGAAATGCCAAGAAATGCCATTTATGCACATAAATTCTAAAAAAGTGCATTAAAAAACATATGTGCTCAATTGAATTGTTTATATCTGATAAGACGACATGCACATAAACTACGATAAAAACACATTTACTGAATAAATTCATTAATGCGCAACAAAAAAACTCTTTGACTTTGTCTCAACAGTGGATGTGATTGGATAGCTGGGCTAACCAGGGGACCAGTCACATCACAGCATATCAAATGTTGGTTTGGTCGTTCTGAAACGCCTGAGCCAAAGTCTGTCATCAGAATTATTTGGTTTAAGTCTCTCCCAGAAGCATCTTACACGACTGAGTTCCCAAACACCAGCATCCGACCACAAGAGAACATGACAGCATTTATTACAGCGTTTCGTCTGCCGCTCTGAGGCACAAGTCATTTATGATGGAGGAAAAAAGAGCCACAGTGGCTTCCCTGATTGCAGCAACTTCCATTTTTATTACAGATATTTTGTGCCAATGTGATGATTTTGTTCTCTTGAACACATAGGATGGAATGTTTTATGCGATAATACAATTTTGTTAAGTTAAATTGAAGCTTTGGATGGAAACATAGCTATAGCGTGCTATACAGTGAATAGGGAATGATTGTTTTTCACACTAGATGCATGCAGTGAAAGGAGTATATTACAATCTGAGATGTCATTAGTCCTGTATAAAGTTAAAGTTCATGATTGTAAAAAAAAAAATGTAACTGTTCAACAGGCCCTTGATGGAGATATGCACCTGGCTAGTGGCTCACAGGTCATTTGAGTTTGTGACCCCTGTTTTAAAAGCTGTTAAGTGTTTCCTAATATTTAACTTGATTTTGTTAAATACTATCTTTGTCCTCACTCACTGTATTGAAATACCCATTGAGCAGTGGTGTAGTCTGGAGAGCACTAGTCTCACCCTCAGACGTCAAGCCCATGGACCGTAGGCTGAACGTCTGATGCATATGGCACACAAAATTGAAAACACTTCAGAAGTTTGGAAGTCGTCATCTGATTGGTTGAATTCTACAGGATTTCCGAGAGACTTGTGTGTTGCAGTCTTTAACGGTCCGCCTGGAAACAAAGATGCTGTGAAGCCAAACCCCCTCATGGAAAAAGAAAGCCGTCATGTTTACAACTGTTACAATGAGCGCTTATCACGATCAACTAGACGCTGGATTTTCAAAAGTATTTAATGTAAAGTTCACGGCATAATACGTCCATAATACGTTTAACACACCGGTCTGTTATTGTAGGGACATTGATGTTATATTTTCACGCCCCTAAACATGACACGGAACAAAACGAACTGTGATTGGTTGCTTTACATGTCAGTCAGACGGCCTCTGGGCAGTCCTTGGCTGAAGAAATCTGCTCTGGAGTCCAGACCTTCTGCCATCAGTCTAAAGGTCTGGCTATGCAAGACTAGAAGAGCACAGGAGAAGACATTTAGCATAGAGAAACTGTTGCCGCATAATAGAATTGACACAAAATGGCAATTCACCTCACAGATCAATTGTTGAATCATGCTAAAGTAAACGCCACCCCCTGAGGTTGTTTTAGTTTTTCCAAGAGCTATTCAGGATTGTAACTTGCTAATAGCTTGAGCATATCAGGCCTCCAGTGGTAACGCACCATAGAGAGGCCCAAAAAAAAATGAATCACACACACTAAATTAGCATCAAAATTCTCCTACTCACTGCGATAAACTGTTTAAATTTCATCAGTCTGAATACGCCAAAGGCTTCATGTTATTTGTGTCTAATTTTTTAAAAATTACATTGGTCAAATGTGATTTAAGGAAGCCGGTTTCCCAGGGTGGTAAAGTGGATTGCATATGAATTTAAATTGGGTTGGTGCATAGAGGATTGGTTTCAGCTATTAGAGAATGGAAGTAAATGTGGAGGTGGAATGGGAAAGGATTATACCCCCTTACCATGACCTGTACGGAGCGCGAGAGAGAGAGAGAGAGAGAGAGAGAGAGAGAGAGAGAGGGAGGGAGAGAGAGAGAGAGAGAGAGAGAGAGATTGAAACGGGGGGAAGAAGTGTGCAGAAAGAGAATATAAAATGAGGAGAAAGAGAGAGGGAGATATGAAGCTGAAGGTTACAAGCGGGGTGTTATACGGTAATGAAAAAGGGATTGTGGGGAGAGCGCTGAAAGGAGGAAAAGAGGAAAATGTTGAAAGGGAATGGTATAAAGGGATGATTTCAAGCAAGAACCTGCAAATGAAAGACAGCGAGAGAAAGAGATGATAAAAGTGACGGGTACACAACAAAAAGGATTATGGCAAAATGAAGAGTAGGAGAGGAGATGGAGAGAGAAAAAGACTGATCCAATCTGAGGTAATCGGGGTCTGTGGCACTGGGGCTTATTCATGAGCGATCTGGGGAAATGAGACGAGAGAAGTTTGAATCGCCATCAATTGTTACGTGAACCCCTTTCTCACAAGTCCATTTTTTACAGTTACCTCTGCTCATTCCTGTGGTTTATAGCCTCCTCAGACTTGACCTTGGCCGCGAGAGAGAGCCTACAGTCGTGACGATAAATTTTATATAGAAAGAATATAGACTATCCAGTACAAAGCCTTAAAAATGGCCATTTTGTCAGCTGGATTGTTATTTTAAGTTTCCGAGTTCAGCCTTTGGTTAATACGTGCTTTGAAGTCGATTTTCATGCTGTTAGACTTTCACAAAATCGCTCAGGATAAGGAAATCTGTTTTGCCGAATCCAAACGTCTAATAGTGCGTGTGATTATTCGCTGTGTTTGAGTTCATTGTACAGAATCTGTTTTTAATGTAGATCATTTCTCTCAGGATCTCATAGCTGTCAGGCACCTCATGGCACAGCTTGTCTTGTAACAATACGCCTTGTTTTTAAGGAATAATATGAATTTGAATAGTCCTGCGTGGTAATAATGGTTTCATGTGCAGGGCTTCATCTTGATGTGAGCATCCACCCCTGCTTATTTTTAAATTAGCGATTGTTAGAGTGGGACTAGGAGAGTTTTTGATCCATTGTTACCTAACAGAGGCACTGCATATAGAACTGGGCAAATAATGTTGATGCAAAGGCCAGAAACCCTTATATTCTGATGAATTGTAATTATTTCAATTATACTGTTGTCATGCATTTAATGACCAGTCAAGATATTCAAAAAATATTAGACCCCAAAAGTATTTGGCCACGTAAGCCATACTTCTGCATATTTAATTTAATTAATTTTTTTTTTTTTTTACATTTTAAATGAATGTCAAAAAAGAATTTCACTGCATTTAATAACAAAATATCCAATTAATTGACATATACACTCACCTAAAGGATTATTAGGAACACCATACTAATACTGTGTTTGACCCCCTTTCGCCTTCAGAACTGCCTTAATTCTACGTGGCATTGATTCAACAAGGTGCTGAAAGCATTCTTTAGAAATGTTGGCCCATATTGATAGGATAGCATCTTGCAGTTGATGGAGATTTGTGGGATGCACATCCAGGGCACGAAGCTCCCGTTCCACCACATCCCAAAGATGCTCTATTGGGTTGAGATCTGGTGACTGTGGGGGCCATTTTAGTACAGTGAACTCATTGTCATGTTCAAGAAACCAATTTGAAATGATTCGAGCTTTGTGACATGGTGCATTATCCTGCTGGAAGTAGCCATCAGAGGATGGGTACATGGTGGTCATAAAGGGATGGACATGGTCAGAAACAATGCTCAGGTAGGCCATGGCATTTAAACGATGCCCAATTGGCACTAAGGGGCCTAAAGTGTGCCAAGAAAACATCCCCCACACCATTACACCACCACCACCAGCCTGCACAGTGGTAACAAGGCATGATGGATCCATGTTCTCATTCTGTTTACGCCAAATTCTGACTCTACCATCTGAATGTATCAACAGAAATCGAGACTCATCAGACCAGGCAACATTTTTCCAGTCTTCAACTGTCCAATTTTGGTGAGCTCGTGCAAATTGTAGCCTCTTTTTCCTATTTGTAGTGGAGATGAGTGGTACCCGGTGGGGTCTTCTGCTGTTGTAGCCCATCCGCCTCAAGGTTGTGCGTGTTGTGGCTTCACAAATGCTTTGCTGCATACCTCGGTTGTAACGAGTGGTTATTTCAGTCAAAGTTGCTCTTCTATCAGCTTGAATCAGTCGGCCCATTCTCCTCTGACCTTTAGCATCAACATTTTCGCCCACAGGACTGCCGCATACTGGATGTTTTTCCCTTTTCACACCATTCTTTGTAAACTCTAGAAATGGTTGTGCGTGAAAATCCCAGTAACTGAGCAGATTGTGAAATACTCAGACCGGCCCGTCTGGCACCAACAACCATGCCACGCTCAAAATTGCTTAAATCACCTTTCTTTCCCATTCTGACATTCAGTTTGGAGTTCAGGAGATTGTCTTGATCAGGACCACACCCCTAAATGCATTGAAGCAACTGCCATGTGATTGGTTGATTAGATAATTGCATTAATGAGAAATTGAACAGGTGTTCCTAATAATCCTTTAGGTGAGTGTACATACTGTTAAAATGTTGGGTCATTAATATTTTTTAACAAATTCGTAATTTTATTTAGAAAGGTAAAAACGAACAGCAAAAAACTATTCTATTTCAAATAAATGCTGTTCTTTTAAAATGTTTCCATTTAAAACAAAATTAAATAGAAATGTTATTTTAAATTATAATAATATTTCACATTACTTCTATATTTTACTGTATTTTTGATCCAAAATAAAAAAAAAATCAGCAATGTAAAATGTTTCACAAAAAATAGTTTTGGTTTAGCACCTGCAAATGTGAAAACCTATTCGTTGATGATTGAGCCTCCATTCAGAGCTACCCAATGAATCTCACCATTCAACAATTCATCAGTTAAACAGAGCGCTTGAACAGTCAACAAAGAGAGAAAAGTGGAGAGAAAGTGGGTTATGATTGCTGTGTCTTGAGCAGTATTGGCTGAGAAATAGCTTTTAATTCATCTACAGAGCATATCAGATTTGTATTTGCTATTACACAAAAATTATCATGACTTTTATGGTATTTGATTGAAATAACATTAAGTATACGGCTCTTTTGTTCCCGAGACAGTTATTATCATTACTTTATTAGACATATGAACATTTACTAGCTTTTTGTGCATTGGGGGTATTTCAAGTGATGCAAGAAAAGCCATTAAATTAATTAGCTGTTCCCTGTAATTCTTTATGAGGTTTTGATGAGACAATGACACATATAGCACCAGAGGAAATAAAAAAGACCCCTCCCCATTGTCTCTCGATCCCTTTTTCGTTTTCTCACTCCCTAATGTGCACATTCTTTTGATCTATACTGTAGCTTCATCTTGTATTCAGAAGATTTTGCCATGTGAGAACAACAGAGATTGCAGAATCGAGGTCACAGCTCTCATTATCCACAGGTAGACCAGAAGCCACGGGAACCAGGTCGATTCAATCATGACTCAATTAAGCATAGCTCTGCGTCCGCCTACATTTCCTCTTGTAATGCAAGATAGGGGGCAAAACTTGCCTGGCCACTTTTCAAAAGTGATGTCAGCAGGTGTGTTTTGTTCATATCAGTGGAGTCAATTAAAGTACAGAATGAGAACGAAAGAAGAAAATGTTTCAGCGAATTAGACTTGAGGAACAACTGAGGAAAATGGTATTGCTCAGTGGTGTCTCTTTCATAGCTCAAGAAGGGTCATTGAGTTTCATATCAACTTAACCATAAACATTCTTATACATTTTAAATGCAATGATTTGAAAATAGGCCATACACTACCAATCAAAAGTTTGAGGTCAGTAAGATATGAATACTTTGGTAACACTTCAGTTTAGGGTCCAAATCACACTATTAACTAGTTGCTTATTAGCATGCATATTACTACACTGTAAACCCTAACGCTCAAAATAATTCATTGGTTTGAGTAGAGCCAACCAAATTAAACAAATTAGTTCAAACAAATTAACTTTTATGAGTATTTAGAACTTTCTTTTTCTTTTGAGTTCTTAAAACTGACACATTTTAAGTAATCTGAGTTGTATCATTGTTTTGAGTTTTATGAACTTGTTTCTTATAATTTAGACTAACTTTAGTTTAACCGAAACTGGGCTGGGATTTCTATTTCCCAGCATGCTTTGCAATGACACTCAAAAGGGACAGTAAATGCCAAAATTAAATGTTATATTATGTTTTTTGTGCAGTCAACAGTCGACAGTCAATCAACCTAATATTAAAGGTTTGTCAATTTAAATAATAAAAATGCACCGTAAAAATCTGTTATATATATTTAGTAAACGTTTTAGGAGCAGCCAATGGGAGTCTGTGAGAAGAAAACTGGACACTCTCTCACAGCTGGAGAGCGCTTGGATTGGGCTGATCGCCCTGATTGACAGGTCTGGATTTACTGTGCGTCACAGAATAGGAGCGCACAGCTAAAACAGCGCTGAAAATCATCACTCATCGACCAGGATCTTATTACTTGTTACTTATTCTGTGTAATTATAAATATTTTTATGCTTTATTGTGGCGTTTACACATGTAAGTAGTTCTTATGTTCAGTAAAACACTCTTGATCTCTTGTTTGGAGAGGGTTTTTTTGGACTAAAAGGATAAAAAGGCTACCTTGGTTCCAAATGCCATAACTTTTGATTAAAGGGGCGGTTGATTATGATTTCACTTTTATGATTTCAGTTAGTGTGTAATGTTGCTGTTTGAGCATAAATAACATCTGCAAAGTTACGACGCTCAAAGTTCAATGCAAAGGGAGATATTTTCTTTTAAAGAAATTGCTTTTTAAGGACTACAACAAACGGCTGGTAGGGACTACACAAGCTTCCTCCTGGTTTAGTGACATCACTAACCCTGAAATTTACATAAGCCCTGCCCCCGGGAACACACAACAAAGGGGGTGAGATTATCATGACAGAATATGCTAATCAATGACTTGAAGATAGTTAACTCTATATCAGCTACATAAATTCATCAACTAACCATTCAGAAATGTCCTGTCTCATTCTACATGTTGTCACTTCTTCTTGAGTCTCTCAATCATTGTCCGACTCCGGTTTGAACATAAAAGGCTGAACAGTTTCATTGCCTGTCTGTATGAGGTTATCAGAGCTGCTAACTGGAGTTCTTGAAGCTCCGCCCATGAGCAGCAGCTCATTTGCATTTAAAGGGACACACAAAAATGGTGTGTTTTTGCTCACCCTCAAAAAGTGACAATTTTAACATGCTATAAAATATGATCTGTGGGGTATTTTGGGCTAAAACTTCACATACACACTCTGGGGACATCAGAGACTTATTTTACATCTTGTAAAAAGGGGCAATCAACCACCCCTTTAAAATTGACAAAATTTGGCCCAGATACAGTTGACATGATTGTGAAGTCCAACTTGATTTTATGAGCTTCCATATACACTTTCTAATCGTCATCATGTCAATCATCAATAATAATAAAATAAATCAATACATTGCATCACTTTTTCTGAGGTTTTCTCAGCAGTAACATAAGAACCTCCAAAACATGATCAAAATATTTCACTATATGTTTTTTCAAAATTTGAAAGGTTTTCTATCAAATGTGACCACGCACTTGTTTATATCTTGTTTTTTTGTAGAGTTATAAGCCATTACTTTTAAGTATGCCAGTTAGACGTGAAATCATTAAAAATGCCTTCAGGGTGTAAGAGGTTAAAAACTGAACGTGTCTGCTTAATAAAGCGTGAGCCGAACGAGAGTCGCAGCACAACCTAGCAGCAGGAGTCGCATCTCATTTATCACGAGAGTGAGGAGCTGAATGACAAGATGACGCTGGAAGATTTGGTTTCAAAGCGAAATGTACAAGCGCCTATTTAAGTGAGTTTGTCATTGCACTGTTTTGTTGTGTTTTTCATTAAGAATAATAGGCTAATGAACCCACCATTCAAGCAATCCACCCCCGCTAATTTGAAAGCAAAAGTAAATGCGCACGGCTGCATGGGCATTCATAACGGCTCAACTTCCATAGGCATTAATTGAAAACACTCGCTCTGCTCCACACCGTTATGAAAGACCGTGCGGATGTGCGCATTTTACTTTCGCTTTCAAATAACACCCCGCTGGTGTTACTGGTATTACTGGTGTTAACACACATTGATTAACCAGTGGGAAAATATCCTCACCGTCACATCCCTATTGGACATTACAGTCTCACCTTCCATCAAACGTGTGGATTGAGCGTCGCTCACATTATGGCAGTGACAACTGAGTTGTGTCGAAATGCGTTGCGGCCGTTGTCGTGACTCTCGCTTAACAGGAAATGAAACTTCAATATGGCTGCGTCACATCTCTCGCTCAGTCGAGTGAACCTAGCAAATGTGAAATGTGTTAGCGGAGCAAAAAACAGAAATTTAATTTAAAAACAAAGTTAAACTACTGTTTTTTTGTGAAAACAAACCTTAAAGTTATTCAGGAAGATCACCTCAGGAAGTTTTCGCTCAGGACAGGAGACAAAACGATCCGGTTTAATCCAGACAAACCAGCACTGGGTTTCTATAACCCAGCAGCCTGGGTAGTTTGTGAGGAGGTGCATCATTTCTACTGTTAATGAAACTGAACTAATTTTAGAGTGTAGAAGAAATAGTTAAGACATTAAGAGATCTGATTTGTGAAACAGTAGGCTACTACCATGAAATAGGCAAGTTCACTTATTAAATAAAATATAATCTGATTACATTTATTTCAATTTGCTGATAACTGCAGCTGCTTGACCTAGCAGTCATTTTCCTCCTCAGCGTGAGGTGCTATTTATTTCCTTTCACGAACATCTCCCCCACCCCTGTTTTAAACCCTGCATGATCAGAGCTCTTCCACTCTGTCCTGAAGGGCTTCTCAATGGTCTCTTCAAAGGGCTCTCGCTTCCTCCGAGTGTGAGGATTCAAATGAACGTGGGGGGGGGTGGGGGGGCTGGGGGGATGTTAGGTTAAGATGACAGGTGGGGTGAAATGTTGAGAAGTGGGTATTTATCCTCTTTAGCAGTGATGATAATTATGACAAATTGACATCCTCCGTTCCTCTGGAAACCGTCCTCTCCAATCCCTCGTGGAGGATAGTGCTTAAAACGTCTCATTGACGGCCTCTTCCGAAAGAAGACAGGTTGAATTACATCAACCATTTACAGCCTTGTTATTTTAACGCCTTTAAATGGGATATAGTTCTTTTCGTCTTTATCTGAGATAACTATAATGTTTTTTTGACAGTGAGAAAGAATTTCAAGGTTCTTACTGATTTACTTATCGTATTCTTGAGATTCTTATATATCTGTCTGTCTCTACTGTATATAAGGCTGGGTTCAAAATATCGATTTCTTGATTTTAATTGATTCTCATTTTGATGAACTGATATTGGTCATTAAACCCCAAAACACACTGTTTGAGATGTGAACAGATATGTACAGGCTGCACATCACTGAAAACACTAAAAGCACTCAATTTTTACCAATAAGTGGAAATTGGCTATTTTTGCATTTTTCAGAGCGATTTCGTTCTTTTGGGTTGAAAAGCAAAGTTGAAGCAAGTGTGCATCCGGAGTGTGTGATTGGCTATTGGCACGATTCTATGTCATTCTATGTTCTGAGCTTTACCCTGCATTATTCATGAGAAAGAGCTTGTTCAATCCAATCACTGCACCGTTGTGTGCATGAGATCGCATTATAGCGGAGAATTCAAACAACATGTAACAATGTGCAGGGCTTGACACTTACTTTTTCCCCTAGGAGCACCTGTGAAGTTGAAAAATTTAGGAGCACATTTAGAAACTTTATAACTATTTCTGCATTTATATATATATATATATATATATATATATATATATAACACACTGTGATAAACAGATTTTGCCATACTAGTGTTATTTTAGTGTCACTGAGATACTATAATAGTTTTCGTTAATATTTTGAATTCAGTTTATTTCTGTTTTCATTTTAATTTTAGTTAAAAGTTTTAGTAATTCTGTTGTTTTTGTCATTTTTTTTTTTTTTTTTAGTTTTTGTTGTTTTTTATAAATGTCTATAAAGTTTTTATTATTTTTTTATTTCAGTTTTAGTTTGGTACATCAGGTTAATGAAACTAAACAGGCTAATTCCAACTAAATGAAAATAAGAAAAGTTTACGTTTCTTTATATTTTATTTTATGTCAGTTAACATTTATTTATTTCAAGTAAATCATTTTTTATGGTTTTAGTTTTTGTTAACTATAATAACACTGATACTAGTAAAATCTGTTTAATAATATGCATCAAATAATGTTCTTAGTCTTTCCATCCTGTGATGGGGCATCTCAGACAGAAGCTAAAATAGTTTACTTTAAATTAAATTACATACAGTTTGTGTAACCAAGTAATAATCAGGGTGGAAATTGGACACGTTGCTTGACTTTTATTTAATAAACAAGCCTGAAATACTCCAGGACTCTTATTTTGAATTGTGTATGCTTTAGTATTGCAGGATGCTCATTCAAATTCAGATGAGGGGGATAAAATATGCATTCTTACAACTGTATACAACATATTACAATATAAACACCGTAAAGTAAACATTGTCATAATTGATCAGCATTAGTTCATAAGCATTTGCTTGGCATAAATGTGTGCTATTCATTGATTGTGAACTGATCTCAAGCAGTCTGAAGCGCTGTTGCCTGTAGAACGCACAACAGCGACACGTTCAGGCTGAAGCGCTCACATTTATTTAATGAAATCATAGCCTTTTGAAGTTTAATAATCACACGAGGCAGTATTGCGATTTATGTTTTTACATCTCCAAAATATAAGATGCCTTAAATAATCATTAAGGATAATATAATAATAATTATCACTTTGTTATAACATTTAAGGTATTAATAAGACTTTTTATGATCTTACATTTAAGAAAACTGATCCGCTGGGATTTTTTATGCATACACATGCTCCAAATACATTTTGTAGTTCGCACTGTCGAGTGCTGACATGCGGGAGCGCATATATTTTTTAAATGCTTCAATGTGCGCTCAACTCTTTTTTTTTTTTTTTTTTTTTTTTTTCTGCACTCATATTTTAATATTCATGTGTCTGTATTCATGTGTCTGAGCGTGTTGCAGGTCTGTGTTTTATTTGGTTGTTATTCACTTTCACTTTCACTGTTTTGGCACTCTTTAAGATCGTGACAGATCGTTGTAGCACAGCTCAGTTCAAGCGAAGCGGCAGCGCGGAGCTCATTCGAACTGATCAACACTTCCGCTTTACTACTAGTTACAGCATGAAATAAACGTGAATGAACATTAGAAGGTATGTTGAAAGATACAGTACAACTTACTGAAATCCATATCATGTATCGTGTAATCGCTCAATCGGTGTTTCAACCACGGAAGGACGTCAATAAAACAGTAATTGTAAACGATGTCACGTAATACTACATTTACCTCAGAAAAGTGATTCAATAACCATAAATTCAATAGTCAGCTAGAAAAATTTACTCTGGAGAGGAGCATTTTGCTAAATATATGCACCATATCACATATTTTGCGTATTTTTACTTGTTCTTCAATATTTAATGTACACTATATTGCCAAAAGTTTTGGGACGCCTGCCTTTACATGCACATGAACTTTAATGACATCCCATTCTTAATCCGTAGGGTTTAATATCCCAAAGGTGTTCTATCGGTGTTCCTCTGTGCAGGCCAGTCAAGTTCCTCCACACCAATGGACTGCACTTTCAACAGACCCATGGCCACCAAAGCGCTTTACATATTGCCTCACATTCACCCATTCATTCATTCATTCATACACCGACGGCGGTGTCAGCCATGGTGTCTTGCTCATGGACACCTCGACACTTGGTCAGGTGGAACCAGGGATAGAACCACCAACCTTCCGGTTTGTAGACAACCCACATTAACCACTGAGCCACTGCCGCCCCTAGTCATGTTGGAACAGGAACGGGCCCACAAAGTTGGGGAGCATGAAATTGTTGGGAGCATGAAATTGTCCAAAATGTCTTGGTATGCTGAAGCATTAAGAGTTCCTTTCACTGGAACTAAGGGGCCAAGCCCAACCCCTGAAAAACAACCCCACACCATAATCCCCCCTCCACCAAACTTTACACTTGGCACAATGCAGTCAGACAAGTACCGTTCTCCTGGCAACCGCCAAACCCAGACTCGTCCATCGGATTGCCAGACAGAGAAGCGTGATTGGTCACTCCAGAGTTGACCAGAGTTGGCGGCATGCTTTACACCACTGCATCCGACGCTTTGCATTGCACTTGGTGATGTAAGGCTTGGATGCAGATGCTCGGCCATGGAAACCCATTCCATGAAGCTCTCTATGCACTGTTCTTGAGCTAATCTGAAGGCCACACGAAGTTTGGAGGCCTGTAGCTATTGACTCTGCAGAAAGTTGGTGACTTCTGCGCACTGTGCGCCTCAGCATGCGCCGACCCCGCTCTGTGATTTCTTAGTGGCCTACCACTTCGTGGCTGAGTTGCTGTTGTTCCCAATTGCTTCCACTTTGTTATAATACCACTAACAGTTGGCTGTAGAATATTTAGTAGGGAGGAGATTTCATGAATGGACTTCTTGCACAGGTGGCAACCTATCACGGTACCACGCTTGAATTCACTGAGCTCCTGAGAGCGACCCATTCTTTCACAAATGTTTGTAGAAGCGTCTGCATGCCTAGGTGCTTGATTTTATACACCTGTGGCCATGGAAGTGATTGGAACACCTGAATTCAATGATTTGGAGGGGTGTCCCAATACTTTTGGCAATATAGTGTGTTTGAATAAATCCATCATGTTTTTATGACAGCCACCATTTAAATGTTTATTTAAAATAACGAGTCGACACATAATTGTCATTAAAAAGTTATTATAATGTTATTTTTATAAAAAAAATTCCTTGTGTAATTTTTTTTTTTTTTTTTAAAAAGCTGAATTTTAACCTTTAATATTAGGCTTTAATAATGAACCATCTGTGGTTCATTGTATAGTTTACAGAATTAGTTGAGTGATTTTTTTTTGCAATGTACTGTACCTGATACATACCCCAGTTAATCGATATTAAATCAAATTGAATCGAATTGCAAGCTTGTAAATTGAAATCAAATAATGAAATTTGTGACAATACCAAAGTCCCTTTAAGACAAGTCCTTTCACTCGGCGGCCATCTTTGAAACGCCTCTCGGGCATGCAAGCATCAAATTCTCTAAAACTGTTCGCCAAGCTTACGATTAAATTGTATATATTTGAAATCACCACTGAAATCTGACAACAACTGTCTCATAAATTTTGTTTATAAATGCTTGAATCATGAAAAAAAAATGAATTTTTTTTCCTGGACAAAGCTAATGCGCATGCGCTATCCTAAACGCGTGTCTCAGAACCCTGCCTGTTTCTATAGCAACTGGAGCTTCTAACGGCAGCTGCAGTGACACGATGACTTTACTAATCAACGATTGGCTCTTTTATTTAGAGGCATGGCTTATTCTGCATATTGGGCGTTGCACTTTCTCCCATTCATAAGTAATCAGATTGCACTGTCTTGCTATATATAAAGTCTTTGTTCAATACCCACCCCTAATTTATATATATATTGCCCCTTACAAAATAAAATTGCTGACACTGAAGTATGCAAATAAGAATGTTAACTTCTAACCCAGGATAAAGTATATTCAATGTAGTAAAAAAATGTAGCTCAGTAGCCCATAATGTAAGGGCCAAAACTGAGGCACTTGACCACAAGTTATTTTCTCTGTGTTTTGTATCTTTTATCTTTTGTATTTTTCGTTCATTACTGCTGTCTGTCAGCACCTGTCATTGGATTCCTCCCTCGCTGTACACCTCTGTCTCTCTCTCTCCTTCCTCATGCACTGATGATTTAGCCAGTGATTTTTTCCCTTAGTAATGCAATAGAGAGCGTGGACTGGTGATTATTCTGCCAGCCATATTGACTCAGCAGCTCGCGCTCAGAGGTGTGCTTTAAATCAAAACAGCCTCATTTTATGCCTAATTTTCGTTCTGACGTTCTCATCGATTTTTTACTTCTCTCCTTTTCTCCTGTCATTTTATCTCTTTTCTAGGTTGTCGTGAAGTTTCAGTTGTCGATACCAATACCAGTGAAATGTCATGATACTCAGTACCAATGCAATATTTAACTACTAATTTAGCAACTAATTTACTATTTAAAACACTTTTTTATTCAATTAAATGAATAATAATAATATCAATAATAATAATTATTATATTTGCTGTTATTAAATTAACAGTAAATATGAATAAATATAATGTGCATAAATGATTGTTATAATTATTTTTAATTACATTTTTTTATTTATTTTTTAAAGTTAGTTTAATAATAAATTAAAACAATTCTATGTAGCTCAAATATTAGTTAAGCATTATTCAATTAGGTAAATATTGCAGTTTTTCTTTTTCTTATTATGGTTAGGCTAGTATTTTTGATTAATATTTATTATATTGTAAATAGAAGCATGTCTTAAAGGCTGCATTAACACTGTAAGGTCTAATGCACAATTCTGATATTTTATATTTTGTTTATTGCACATTCACTTTGCATGTCACTACAAACCTTTTTTAAGTTAAAAAATATTGGTATTGTTACTTTATTCCTACTTTGTTGTCTGTCCTGTATAGGGATGTCATGATACCAAAATTCCAGTAGTCGGTACAAATACCATAAAAATTTTATGGTTCTCGGTACCAATTTCGGTACAACAGCAAAATGTTTTTTTTTATTTTATTTAACTATTTGAAAAAAACAAAATTAAAATAAATTCAATGAGTTTATTATTTATGATGATAATCATTATAAGTAAATAATACATATAAGCATTTAAAGGCGACATGCTGTTTAAAAGTAAACATTGTTTATAAAAAAGATCAAAGGAAAAATAAGCAACCCTCTAGGCACACTTAATAATAATAATTATTATTATTATTAGTAGTAGTATTAATATTATTATTACATAGAGATGTAGCTAAATCTACTGTACAACAGTAGCCTAATATATTTCTGTCCATTTCTTTAAGTTAAACCGAACTTTTATTTTGACGGGTTCCCGTAAAGACCTTTTGAGTGTCTGTGTTCATGATATGACAGTTTTCTCAAGTGAAACGGTAAATGCTCATGAAGTGACTCATTGGTGATTTCATGTCTTCACGGCAGAGGCTAAAAAAACAGCGAGTGTGTGTGTATGTGTGTGTGCGTGCATCTGCGCCAGTCATTCAGACAGAGATGCAGAGCATGCAGGATTAATATTTAAATAGTATTTTGCAGTTTAATATTCACATACACTAGTATATATTCGGCTACAGTCTAGAGCCCTGCACTTAGATAAACACGGAAGCGACTGAACGCAGCTGCGAGTACCGAATATACTCGGTACGGTACTACCGGTACTACAGAAATGCTGGTATCGTCACATTTTTAAAATTTCAATACCGACTTGGTACCGAAGTACCGGTACTTGTGACATCCCTAGTCCTGTATAATTCCTCCCTTTCCTGCCACCTCTGTCCTTTTTCTGTCACACATTTTTTTTTTTTTTCTTGTTCCTTCTGTCGTTTTTTTTTCTTCTCTTTACCATGTAAAGTGGTCAGTGCCAGGAGAGCTGTGGAAAAAAAAGTGATTAAAGAAAAAAGAGAGGGAATACAAAGTAGGAAAAAGTAAAATCATAGAAAGCATGGCGTTTTAAACAGGTGTGGAAAGAGAAAGAGATAGATGTAACGATGGATGGAATTTAAATTTGTTGCAGCTCTAACAGATGCTAACACATTAGCCTCTCTATATTGTTTACTGCTGGCTATTTTGACTGTGTCATCTTAGAAACACTATTTAAGTGATGAAATGGTCTTTCATCGCTTGGGATAAGGCCTGTTTTCTCCACAGATTTACTCACACACCCCCTTTTGTCCACCATCTGCTTGCATCCTGCCAAAATGATGCTATGTGCTTATATAAGATAAATGCTCTTGTTGATTTATGGTAAAATGGTTGATGTAAGTCTGGGAAATAATGTGGCGGAAAGAGGAGCTTCTGGGACAAAAACCAACTGTGATGCATCTCAAACAGTGGAATCTCAAACAAACAATAGTCACAGGGAATTTTGCCATTGCAATTGTTTTCTCTGAACAAGCTTAGAGGGTAATTGAATGTTGGATTCGAGTTATATTGACAAGATGTAAGTCAAATTCATGTCACAAATTTAAAGTCAAGTCAATTTACCTGATATTGATGTGTTTACTCAAGTTGTTCACTGGCTGCCTACACATTTATTAAAACTTACAATGTTGCGATTGTTAAAGAGATACTCACCCAAAAATTTAAATTCTGTTCCAAAATGTCGTTCCAAACCCGTAAGACTTTCGTTCATCTTCAGTATACAAATGAAGATCTTTGATGAAATCTGAGAGCTTTCTGACCCTCTATTGACAGCTACGCAATTGACACTTTGACGCTGCAAAAAGTTCATAAAGAGACCATAAAATGAATCCATATGAATTGAGCAGTTTAGTCTAAATTTTCTGAGGAGACTCGATCGCTATATATGAATACTCATTATCTCTCACGGCCCTCGGCCTCGACTGCTTGCCACAATGAGATTTAATTTAGTCTTTTATTCACATATTAACATTGATCAGCGAAAATAAACAGAAGCTTAACCGCAGCTGCTTGATGCGCAAGAACAAACCTCTTGCAGAAGCTCAAATGTGCTGCGTAACACAAGAATGAACTTCATTGGTTCTTGCAGAAGCTCAAATGTGATGCGTAACACGAGAATGAACCTCATTGGTTCTTGCAGAAGCTCAAATGTGATGCGTAACACGAGAATGAACCTCATTGGTTCTTGCTGAAGCTCAAATGTGATGCGTAACACGAGAATGAACCTCATTGGTTCTTGCAGAAGCTCAAATGTGATGCGTAACACGAGAATGGACCTCACTGGTTCTTGCAGAAGCTCAAATGTGACGCGTAACACGAGAATGAACCTCATTGGTTCTTGCAGAAGCTCAAACGTGCTGCGTAACACGAGAATGAACCTCATTGGTTCTTGCTGAAGCTCAAACGTGCTGCGTAACACCGCACAATTCATATGGATTAGTTTTACAATCTCATTATGAACTTTTTGAAGTGTTAAAGTGTCAGTTGAGTAGGTGTTCAACAGAGGGACAGAAAGCATTCAACGTGCTTAAATATTACTAATTATTTTAATTAAGTCACTGTCAATCTTTTTCGGTGCAAACACTCAGTGATATTTTTCTATCACAATTGGAAGAATGCAAGTAAATGTGTGTGTCTACATTTTTTTATTGATTTGCCATGCAAATTATGTTTAGCACAGACTTTTCTGGGTGCTGTTACTTGATTTGCATAATTTCTTTAGTGAACTGGCCAGTGAAACAGTATGCACAATGTGTACAAATAAATGCTGCATCTGGCAGGAGCAATTCTTTGCAAGTTAATTCCCTCCTAAGTGCTTAACAGATTGATTTACAGTCAAATATCGTGATCTTTGAAAAGATGAGCATCTTTGAATGATCAAGTCACTAGATAGAGATTTGATCATTTCAAAGATGCTCATCTTTTGCTCAACAGGAAATTTGAATTTGGTTTGATTATTTTGGACACATAAAACCAGTTATTTGGCATGAGCTCTTATACTTGAGTCTGACTTGCAGTTTGGAAAGCCATGACTTGGTTACAGCTCTGTGTTATTGTAAGTGTGCCCCTCGTAGCTCAGCTAAGCAGATGAGTCATAATTAGAATTAAGCCTAAATTGGCTTCCATTCCCCCTATACTCAGAGCCGCATGGTGCAAAACAAGCCCAAAATGTCACGACTCATGAATGTGAGATCATTTACATAAATCTGCATAAATTTAAACATCACCACACTGTCACACATTCCCTTCCTGTGGCACTACAGTAAACATCGCTGTGTGTTAATCTCACTGCCACTTCATGGGTTTTCCCAATGATGATGTGAAATCTTAAAGTGTTTTTCGAATATTACCTTTCATGCAGTGTGTAATATAGCTGTTTGTGAATGCAAAAGGTTTGCAAAGATCAAACTGCACAGCAAATAAAGTTATTGTCTCCTAAAAGAAAGAATCGATTCTGAACTGCCAAAACGAGTCGACAAAAATTCCAGTCTTACTTCTGTAACAAATTTGCATAATGCCAGTCTATGGTCTTCATTGGCTTCCCGCGAACAACGTCTACTTTGATCCTCAAACACTGTAGTTGTAGCTGAGACTGGAAGAGTTTGGTTTGTGTTGTCGACATGTAGAGAAGACGCTGTTTTCAGCGATGCAAATTCACTTTAAAGCACTTCAAAAACATGAGGACTGATACGGTAAAACCGGTGCCGTTGTTACTGTTCATATCGCTGTGTATCATGAGCTTAAATTCAGATATGGTTATAAGCGTTTTGTTTCTGACACAATCTGTAAGCAGTAGACCAATCTCAACAGACTGGGCCATCTGACCAATCAGAGCAGAGTAGACCAATCCCAACAGACTGGGCCATCTGACCAATCAGAGCAGAGTAGACCAATCCCAACAGACTGGGCCATCTGACCAATCAGAGCAGAGTAGACCAATCCCAACAGACTGGGCCATCTGACCAATCAGAGCAGAGTAGACCAATCACAACAGACTGGGCCATCTGACCAATCAGAGCAGAGTAGACCAATCACAACAGACTGGGCCATCTGACCAATCAGAGCAGAGTAGACCAATCACAACAGACTGGGCCATCTGACCAATCAGAGCAGAGTAGACCAATCACAACAGACTGGGCCGTCTGACCAATCAGAGCAGAGTAGACTAATCACAACAGACTGGGCCATCTGACCAATCAGAGCAGAGTAGACCTGACTGGGCCATCTGAGCAATCAGAGCAGAGTAGACCAATCACAACAGACTGGGCCGTCTGACCAATCAGAGCAGAGTAGACCAATCCCAACAGACTGGACTGTCTGACCAATCAGAGCAGAGGAAGCTGTTGGAAAGGAGGGGTTTAGAGAGACTGAATCCTTTATTGAGCCGTTTGAGACACTGTAAGAAAAGAGCTGATGCTGCAATTTACATTATGAGAAGAATTAAAGTGTTTTTCCATGGATTCATGTAAATCTATTGTAGGAGACTTAACAAAAAGCACAATAGGGGCACTTTAAAGTCTTAAATTTATTTTTATATTTTGGTATTTCCCTGGGAGATCACTTATAATATTCGCCATGGGTTAGTGCACCGAAATCAGTAACAATCCTAACTCGCAGGCTGTGGGCTTGCGGTCAGGCCCAATATATTTGGAAACCCCTTGTTCTATTGCAAAGCCGGATTTATATTGTGACGGGTTCACAAAACAATCCATGCTGAAATGTGTTACTCAAATTGTTAATGTCAGACTTGTTCAGATTTAAGTTGCTCGATTCTATCGTTGGGATCTTTTGGAAGTCCACAGGTGTTTCTGGCCAGGACCAGTTTGGCAATTTCTGACCATTTGCACCTTTATTGATATAGTTATATACCAGTGTTATTGTTTCTCAGATGTTTATGAATTATATTATGCATTTTACTTCTTCCTTACCTTATAGTCCGATATAGGCACAATATTGAATTTAGTGCGAATGAAAGCAAGGCTGTGAGGAATAGACTAGTCTTCACAATGGCGTGCACTGTATAAAGGTCCTAATTTTTAAAACTCACAACTTTAACAAATGTTTTATGTCTACTGAAATTCTTTTGGAAAGATATTTCATCAGCTTTACTAAAAGTATGTTGTTAAACAACAGTGCGGTATGTTGAACACAGCCTCATTTTCATTCCTGTCAAAAATTAAATACGGCATTACCCTGACTAAGGTCTATTCAGTGGCGTGCAGTGGTGTTCTGAAATGAGGAAGAAAAGTCCTCACAGCTTTTAATGTTAATTAATATCCAAGTTATACTCAATATTGACACATTTTTCTGGTTAAATAAATATTACTTACACTATAACATTTACATTTAATCATTTAATCAACACTCATTAAGTTAGTTTTAAGCGTTTTTACTTTTATTCCAAAATAATAACTATAAGACCGCAATGATGTAAAGAAATTCAGATTACATCTGTATTTTATTTTTGAACTGATGTACAGCTGTTCTTTTCAATAGTCATCTTACTTTCAGCTCATTATTCATCAAAGCTCTGCAAACACTGCAGGTGTGATGATGGTCACAGACATGATGTACCTTTAATTACACCTATTTTATTGCTCATTAAAAAACCCACAGATTATGTTTTCAAGCCATCTCAAGTTTGATTTTGACGTGACATAAAGCGTGACATCTAGGCAGGTGAGTTGTTTACTTGCTTATTAATTAGTCTTCCATTAACACCATCATTTATCGACTTATATGTGGATGCGGAACATGCATGGAAACGAGAGGCGGGATTTATCGTGTGAACCAATCATAGCTTATCATAACCAACCATACCCAATCATCTCACGTGACTTTCTCCCATTCGTTCTTAATTACCCATCCATCAAACCAACAGCACGCGTTAGAGGCTCTGTTAAAAGTCAATGGGCTCAGGGGAGGCAAGAGAGACGCAGCGCCCCGCTGTAACTTTACCTGCAGGTGACACTGCGGGACAATAGCCAGGTTTCCATCCAAGGATTTTTTTTGCGAAAAAAGAGTTAGTGCATCAAAATATTTACTGATATAGCTGATGGAAATGCCAGTTATCGATCATTTTTTGCAAATGTCGAATCTTTTTCTGTTTAACTTAAGCGTATAAATTCTTAAATTTAGCGTATTAAAGAGCTTTGGCGCAAATAAATGTGGTGTCTCATGACAGAATTAGCCTATAGCCTACAGCGTCCACGTTCATGGCGTTGCTCCTGTTAAAGCACCGTTTCTCTGTAGTTTAAAGGCGCATTAAATCTATTATATTCATATAATTAAATTGTAAATTTAATTATTGTATTAATATTGGTAAGAGTAAGACGTGTTACCTCTCAAACATCATTCATCCTTATTTTGGTAATTTTGTCTGTTTTTTACAATAATAAAATAAAAATTCTTCAGAAAAATAATAGTTAACTGCACCTGTTTCTGAATATTGTTTGATCAAGTATTGATCAAAATAGTCTTTATATAACGAAGTGCAAAAAACATGACACCTGTTAATAAAAATAATTTTATGTATAGAGCCTACAATTTAAGTTTTGTTTCAAAATGGATGAGAAAAAAATATAGAGCCTTGAAAATCTCGGCAGCTTGTCAAAAATAAAAATGGGGCGTCTGTCAAACAAAGGAAGGCTGTTGGAGCTTCTAATACTGACATGAATAAAGGTAAAATACATAACGTTGCTTCTGTGTCTGAATAAATCAAATTAATGCCATACAAAAACACGATTTCATGAGCAGGATCTGGCTCACAAACATGACACTAAAAGAATTTTATAAATACAATTTATTAGTATGTAAAATAATTTTATCTCAAACGAATTAGAAACAATAAAGTGGGTTGAATCCAAAAAGCTCTAAATGAATTTTAGAATTGTTAAGACGGCTCTATAGACCATTTAAAACCTAAATTAAAACCTACACAAATAAAAAGTTTAGGTTACAGCTGCATCTGTGATCTGTAAACAGCAGTGATTTGATGTTATTGAACTCTGAAACCAGAATGAATATCTTTTTGAATGATTTGAATACATCCGTTCTCTGCCACATCAAACTGCGACTGGTTTGACTGCATGTTCAAGGCTTACGTTAAAGATTGTTGCTGTATAACCGAACACTTCACTGTACCAAACTTTTTTATGGATACTAAAATTTTGCATACAGGACAAATGAGCGGCCCTGTGTCCAAACCCATGGGCTTTATCACATAAAACCAGTCACATGCAGTCCTGTCAGACGAGCTGTCTTACTTCGCCGTGATCTTCTGATTCATATTTCATAATTTAGTAATAGGCCTATTATTCATGAAAATAGTAAGCAGTAAACTGGCGATTTCCAGTTGTCTCATTACTCTCTGCATTTTACAAATATTTGGGATGCAAAAGATACGATATAACTTGCAATATACGTGAAATTATGTATGGAAACAACTTGAGGGCAGATTTTTTTTAGCAGTTTTATTTCGTAATATTTGCAATGTTTTATTTTTGTACTGTG
This sequence comes from Coreius guichenoti, assembly GCA_039654105.1. Lineage (NCBI taxonomy): Eukaryota > Metazoa > Chordata > Actinopteri > Cypriniformes > Gobionidae > Coreius > Coreius guichenoti. The sequence goes on from CM077168.1 coordinate 51,348,262, forward strand.
GAACATTTTTTTTCATCCAATTGTTTTGAGGAGGCCTTGCCTCCCTTGCCTCCTCGGAGGAAACGCCCCTGCCTCTATTACTTTACCATGACTGTCCGGGTTATATTGCTCAGTATAGGTTGCAACTTTGGGGTCCAGAAGTAAAAACTCCATTCATTTTCTCCGTAGAGAAATTGATTTTTAACGATAACTTATAAACCTTTAAAAACAACCTTACTATGAGCTACGAGGTTGTTAATCGATAGTTTTTGCTTCTGCTGAAGCCGTCAGCCTGCATTATTTCAACTCAGTTTTAAAACGCTTCTTCCATTTGAAAAATCGTCTGTTGCCTCTGTGTGACAATGTTTCTTTTACTTAAATTATTTTAAATGGCACTGGCCATCCAGTTAGTGCTTCTTTACAGAGCAAGACTCACTTGCAGAGATTGTAGATGAATCTTTGGCTCCAGGACTGAATCTGAAGGATATCATAAAAACTATCTTAATGTTGCCCTTCCATTTTCTTTTTACTGAGTACCTTTTCAATAACTATTACCTGTCTTTTTCCGCTCCACTCTTCCTTTAATCTCAGCCCTCCTCTGCCTGGCTCCTAAAAAGCTCAGATGAGTTCTAGAGAGGTGCCTTCCTCCCCTTCAGCTCTGCAAGGTGTGTGTGTGTGTGTCTCCTAATACCCGTGTGCACAGGGGTGTTTCATCGACCACGGCTGTGGCTCAGGAGAATCGTCTGACGGAATAGGGAGGGAGTTGAACGGAGGGGGGGCATGAAGGCCTAAAAATAGAGAGGAGGGCCAGTCGTTCAGAAATGGAGATGAGTAAAGACGCCTCTGCTGCTGCAGGTGAGAGAGAGAGAGTGTGTGAAATAGAGAGAAAATGGATGATGGCAACAGAGAGAAAGAGCGGGACAAATAGTCAGAGGAAGAGAGAGTGCTGTTAAGACAGCCTTTTCCTCTCACTGTTATATTTAGAAAGGAAAAGGTACAAAATAATTCAGCAATCGAAATATAAGATGGCTTATATGGGTTTGTGTGTGTCTGCTTGATGGTGTGTGTGTGTGTGTGTGATGTGCTGATATTTTAGTATTATTTATATACTATTATAGTATTTATAGACTGCAATCTCAATTCAAACACCCATGCAATCTTCTCTCTAAATGACAGCGATTCATCTATGTCTATTAAACCTTTGACAAGTACGAACATTCAGATCTGAGCCAGAGAGAGCAGTTGTCATGAATAGGTATGAAACCGCTTCGCAAATAGTCTTTTCAACCACACAGTACCATTATTTCTGTGTTACAAACATTAAAATTTTCACAGAAGTACTGAGATAAAAGTCTATAGTTCAGATATAAACACTGATGTCTACGGTAGCAATCAAAATTGAGCAAATCACCTTTTGAAAGTGACTTGACACTTCAAAAAAAGATTACATTGTTGCACGAGTAGGTGGTGACAAGAGACTGTTAAAAATGTATTTGTCATTGAATCATTAATTTAGATACATTCAAAGATGCTGATTCATCCAGTAATGAAACAAGTCATAAGGTGTTCGACATCGGCTTCGGCTGGATGTAACAGATCGGCGAGAGTTGCCGCGTGCAGACGGGGAGGAGCTGAAAACGGAGATGTGAAGTTGCTGTGTTTTTTATACCTTTTCACAGTATTTCAATATTTGTCAAATACACATACACCGATCAGGCATAACATTATGACAGGTGAAGTGAATAACACTGATTATCTCTTCATCACGGCACCTGTTAGTGGGTGGGATATATTAGGCAGCAAGTGAACATTTTGTCCTCAAAGTTGATGTGTTAGATGGGCAAGCGTTAGGATTTGAGTGAGTTTGACAAGGGCCAAATTGTGATGGCTAGACGACTGGGTCAGAGCATCTCCAAAACTGCAGCTCTTGTGGGGTGTTCCCGGTCTGCAGTGGTCAGTATCTATCAAAAGTGGTCCAAGGAAGAAACAGTGATGAACCGGTGGCGGCCAAGGCTCATTGATGCACGTGGGGAGCGAAGGCTGGCCCGTGTGGTCCGATCAAACAGACGAGCTACTGTAGCTCAAATTGCTCAAGAAATTAATGCTGGTTCTGATAGAAAGGTGTCAGAATACACAGTGCATTGCAGTTTGTTGCGTATGGGGCTGCATAGTCGGAGGCCAGTCAGTGCTGACCCCTATCCACCACCGAAAGCGCCAACAGTGGGCACGTGAGCATCAGAACTGGACCACGGAGCAATGAAGGAAGGTGGCCTGGTCTGATGAATCACGTTTTCTTTTACATCACGTGGATGGCTGGGTGCATGTGCATCGCTTACCTGGGGAACACATGGCACCAGGATGCACTATGGGAAGAAGGCAAGCCAGCGGAGGCAGTGTGATGCTTTGGGCAATGTTCTGCTGGGAAACCTTGGGTCCTGCCATCCATGTGGATGTTACTTTGACACGTACCACCTACACTACCAGTCAAAAGTTTGGACACACTTTCCTATTCTCTTTGATGGGAAAGTGTGTCCAAACTTTTGACTGGTAGTGTACCTAAGCATTGTTGCAGACCATGTACAGCCTTTCATGGTATTCCCTGGTGTCTGTGGCCTCTTTCAGCAGGATAATGTGCCCTGCCACAAAGCAAAAATGGTTCAGGAATGGTTTAAGGAGCACAACAATGAGTTTGAGGTGTTGACTTGGCCTCCAAATTCCCCAGATCTCTGTGGGATGTGCTGAACAAACAAGTCCGATCCATGGAGGCCCCACCTCGCAACTTACAGAACTTGAAGGATCTGCTGCTAACATCTTGGTGCCAGATACCACAGCACACCTTCAGGGGTCTAGTGGAGTCCATGCCTCGACGGGTCAGGGCTGTTTTGGCAGCAAAAGGGAGACCAACACAATATTAGGAAGATTTGTGCGCATTAGTGGAACTGATTGTGTCATAATAAACTTGAAACACACGTGATCATTGTCATGTGGTGAATCCGGCCAATCGTGGAACAGCCGTGTCGTCATCAGAGCTCGTGCAGCCGCTCTGGAGAAGCTGTGCAGAATTAATAAATCAGCCGGCTGCTCTCGAATCGCTCTCACGGCACTTTGCTGCCATACGTCACAGTCACATAGCGTCGGTGCTGTCTCAAGTCGGACAAAATTTCACTCAAATCCACTGCTTCAAGGCCAAACAAGCCTATTATGAGTGAGTCATTGAATTATTCATTCAAAAGATTTGTTCAAAAACGTTGACTCATCCAGTAATGAAACTCTTTGATTGAGTCACTGAATCATCCATTCAAACCGATTTTTAAAAAATGTAATTCAAAATAATTAAATATTTTTATAGACTGCAGCAATTAACAAAGTGTCAGAACTTCTAGTAAATTACATGTTATTGTTTAGTTGTCTGTTCAGAATCATGGAAGAATCGTGATCTCTATTTTAAATTTAGATTTAGTTAACAATAGCAACAGTGTTTCAAAGAGATAGTTGCTGTGTGGGGCTGGTCGGGATGCCTGTGGAAGATCAGTGTTTGATTTATTTATTTAATTGTTTACATGTTTCTAGGGAATCATCTTACAAGTAGCTTAGGTGTAGTTGTCTCTGCATATTTAGTTTGGTAAGGAAAAGGCATTTTAACATCAAAACAATTACACACTTCAGCTTTAATGATGTTAAAATGCCTGTTTGTGAGGATATATTAGTTCAGTTTGACTGGTTCTTATTGCTCATTTAAGCAGGTTACTTGTTGTGAGCTAAATACATTAAGCTGTTTTTAAATCAGTTCCATTCAATTTCTAACCCTGATGTTGTTCTAAACCTGTATTACTTTCTTTCTCCTGCAGAACATAAAATATAAACACAAAAGTTATTTTGAAGAATGTTGAGCACCAAACAAAATTGGAACCCATTGGCTAAAAAAAAGGCATTTCTAAAAAAAATATCTTCTTTTGTGTTTAACAAGAAAAAAAGTCATACTTTGGGACAACATGAGAGTGAGTAAATGATGACAGAATTTTCAGTTTTGGTTTGAGGATCCTCATAATGTGATGCTTTATACTTAATTTTATCCATTGGGAATTAAATTGAATTATGAAAATGACAGGTGGTTGAAGGAGGGGGTTATAAATGAGATGATATTAAAATAAGAGGACTTTGTGACCCCAACCAAAAAAGGCAGACAAAATGATTACATTTTCATGAAAGATTATAAAGTCATCTTTTCCCATTTTTGTGCACTAATGAATCATGCAAAATGAGACATGTATGAATGGGAATGGAGGAATGGCTGATTTATTTAACTTTGTAGCAAATGCAGATTTAATTGATTTAAATAGTCACTGCTGTAGTTTTCTCTCGTGGTTCCCGGATATGCGATCATGTGAGGGCCATTGCTACTGACAGATGTGTTCCCCTACTTTTAAAATGGCTGCTACATCCCTGTGTGTGTGTGTGTGTGTGTCTCTGGCAGGTCTTACCTATTCTCACAGACTTTCCCATAAATCCTTCTTTTGCTCTGTCACATTCTCAAGCACACAAGCATGCACACTGCTGTCCTCATCCTGCTGAAAATGAAAGAATGTATTAGTGCTGCAGAGACAGTGATGGGTTTATTAAGAGCAATTCAGCGATCAGAGGCAGTAATCACACACAAATACAGCCTGCCCTGTGCCTTTCACCCCCTCACACACTCCCAGTTACTCTCCCTTACACTGAAGTATGCTTAAATGTGCTTCCTTGAGTATGCACTACAGAGTGACGGCTGCTTCAAAGGTTCAAGGGTGCTCACTGCGTCCCAGAGCCACTGTCGACAGGCTCAGATATTCAAACAGTTCAAAATTTATATTGTCTTTCCTTTTTCCGTGGCCTGATGTTATTCTCTCTGTCTCCTTTTGTTCCTTCTTTTCCTCTGAGAAAAAGATATAGACGGAATTTCAGAGCGCTATTGCATTTTTGACCTTTAAGCATATAAGAACAAAAGGGGGAAAAAGGAATGCAGTTATTACTTATTCGTTTACTCAACATGTATAGAGCTCAACGAAGAGCAGTACTTCATAGAAAAAGATGAAATAGAATGTGTGGGGGTGTGTGTGTGTGTGTGTGTTTGAACATTGTTTACAGGGTTTCTTTACATATCCTTCACCCATAGACCCGCATCTACAAAGACTACATACAGTAGGGTTCAAAAGTCCACATTGACAATCTGCGATTCAATATGTTATTTAAACCTGGAAAAGTTTTAGGGTTGTGAAAAAAATGTTAAACAAAGAAATGTTATGTCGATGTTGTAGTGCCATGTTAAAAAAAAAAAAGGATTTAGAGAATGAAGTAATATTTTAAGAATAATCTTTGGATTATGTTGTTGTTTTGGCAGTAAATGTAATAATGAGAGATGTTTTTACAGGAATAACCCTTTTGATGTTACTTTCCTTATCACTTTATTCTCATAATGTGTTGACTTCAATCTCATAATGCAACTTTTTGTGGTAATTATGACTTATTCTCAAACTATTTTGCTTTTATCTGGTAATTTTTGAACTTTTATTTATTTATTTATTTTAAGGTGGCAGTAAAATGGCATAAAATGAATGGCAAACATTTAAGATTGTGCACTATTTCTAATCAAATAAGTAATTTTGTGACTGATCATGTGAGTCCTTTGTAAAGATTGTCAGATGCTCCAGTTTTTACTGAAGCATAAGATGCTCTTTTGGATCAATCTCTGCTGCATTAAAGCAAATTGTTATAATTTAACAAAAAACTATTAAATTAGAAAAATGCAAAACAAACTACGTTCACACTGCAGGTTTAGGGATTGATGACCTCATTTACTTAAAGGTGTGAGTCTTGGAATGTCCCGTTCACACAGCAGCTTACAGTAGTGTATGAACGTGCAACGGGAGTCAAGCCCGTATTCTCTTACCAGTAACCATCGCGACAAAGTAATTTCAAAGATGACGACGTCCATGAAACTAAAAAGTTCTTTTGACACGACAAGAGTCCAATCGAGCCGCGAGTTCATTCATCAAATCTTCATTAACCGACAGAAGCCTTTATGTCTGGATGGAGAGCATTTGAGTCAAACACAGAACTCAAACTCAAAACAGTGACTAGATCTAAGGCCCTGTTTACACCTGGTATTAAGATGCGTTTTGGTTGATCAGATCACAAGTAGACGAGGGAGACACATTCCCGTAAAACACCTGGTGTTTTAATCCGTCTCTTTTGCCCACTTTCAACCACTTCTGTCCTGATTTCTTCCAGGGGAGGGTCTATTGTCGAGTAAATGCACGGGCTTTTTCAGATCTTTCGATCTAATGGACGAAATAAGCTCACGCAATTTACATATGAACACACCCGGAGACGACAGAAAAACATACGGAGAGCAGCAGCTTTCGTTTCTGCTCTGACAGACGCAAGATCATGCCGAACGCTGTGAGTGTGTGTTAGAAATCAGGAATGGTGAGAGAACATTGTGCTTGGGACATTTTTCATCTTCAAACCAAACTTGGGTCTCCAGCCGACAAAGTTTAAATCCCATCTGGCTAGCGCTCTTCCCATAAAGTTTATGCATTAGGTCAGTAGCGGAGAGTAGGCGTCTTTTGTGGCTGTTCGAACGCATTCGACCACATGAGCGTTTACACTACGAAAGCTATCCAGTCGAATGTGTTTTTGACTACCTCTGGAAGTGGCCCAAAGTGGACAAGCTCAAAACGTTTTAGACCCCGTTTACACCTGTATTTAGCGTTGTCCACTTGTGATCCAGTCGACCAAAACACATCTTAATACCAGGTCTAAACTGGGTCTGAAACCTTCAGACGACACACAGCTCATATCTCTGTCGCTGTTAGTTACCGAAACCACACATGAAAACCCACAAGCGGCTCTCTCGCACTGTATGACGTGACAGAAAACTAGTTGTCCAGTCCGGTTCCGTTCACAAGCCGCAGGTTTTCCGAGAATACAGTTGTGAGTCCTGAAAATTTACGGGTGTGAGTTTGGTTATAGAATACGGTTCTCACTCCCGTAAATAACCGTGCTATGTGTGAGCGTAACCGACTCAAATACAGGACTGACAACCATATTCGGCTGCATAGAAGCATTTTCGCTAATAGTCTTCGCTAATAGACTTTTGAACCTCATTGTATACACACACACACTTAGATGAGCCTGCTCCTCTGTCATCTTTTATTAAAGACTGCTCTTCTATTTCAAGCAAAGCTGTGCTCTGTCTATTTGTGTTACCTTACCTTTTGAAAGCAGTGAACTCTGTGAAAGAATCACTCCCAAGCCTTTAATACATGCACACACACACACACACATACACACACAGAGTACAGAGACACATCCCGGAGGTGTCCATATATGTTTGCACTCATGTATGACATCACACACATCTCTGTGATAAAAGAGATGTGTGATCCACCACAATACACTGCCATCAGACACCATCAGACACGCCGGAGATCAGACCAGATGAAAGCGAGAGAATAAATGGTAAGATACTGTTGAGGCACAGAAAGAGCCGAATGCAGTGGAGTATAAGAGAGTGCTTTGGATATGCACATGCACACTTTTATCATCTTTCACTCACTCTGGTAGCAACCATATGGGTTTGGTAAGCATGGGCTGAAGCCCAGGGACCTACACTGGGGAGGGTTATCAAAGTATCATGGATATTTCATAGTATATATGGAAGTTTACAGCAGTGAGAACCACATTCGGACCAGGACTCGCAATCGTAACTGTGTGAACGGAACCGGACTGGACAACTAGTTTTCTGTAACGTCATACAGTGAGAGCTGCTCTGAGCTGAACGCAGGTTCAGTAGCTTACAAAAGCGTGGATAAAATCTGCATGTCATCTGAAGGTTTCAGATCCAGTCACTGTATTCCATCCAGTCTCAATTTTAATTTCAGGAGGGTTTTAAATCTGGGGACGGAAAAGCAGGAAAAGCGTGTAAATGTGATAAACTTCAAAAGATTTAAATCATCCTCAAATCTGGCCCACGAGATCCACTTTCCTGCAGAGTTTAGCTCTAACCCTAATCAAACACACCTGAACATGCTAATCAATGTCTTCAGGATCATTAGAAAATCACATGTAGGTGAGTTTGATCAGGGTTGGAGCTAAACTCTGCAGCGCATTGGCCCTGCAGGGCAAGATTTGAGGAACCCTGATTTAAAGGGTTCCTATAATGCCCCTTTTTACAAGATGTAAAATAAGTCTCTGATGTCCCCAGAGTGTGTATGTGAAGTTTTAGCTCAAAATACCCCACAGATCATTTTTTATAGCATTAAAATTGTCACTTTTTGAGGGTGAGCAAAAACACACCATTTTTGTGTGTCCCTTTAAATGCAAACGAGCTGCTGGCCCCCTTTCAGGAAGAGGGCGGCGCTTCAAGAGCTTGTGTTAGCAGCTCCGATTACCTCACACAGACATGCACTGAAAAGGTCAGAAACTGTTCAGCCTTTTATGTTCAAACTGGACTCGGACAATGATGGAGAGACTCACTAAGAAGTGACAACATGTAGAATGAGACAGGACGTTTCTGAATGGTTAGTTGATGAATTTATGTAGCTAATGTGGAGTTAACTATCTTCAAGTCATTGATTAGCATATTCTGTCATGATAATCTATAAATCGCTTGTGTGGGAACTGTTATAAGATTCCTTTAATGCCAGAGAATATCTGCTGCATGAAGATAGAGCAGGTGTAGTTTAGTTTAATTACGGTTATAACTCATGTTGTCATCTTCTCAACATGACCTCACCCCCTTCGTTGTGTGTTCCCGGGGCAGGGTTTATGTACATTTTAGGGTTAGTGATGTCACTAACCCGTGAATAAGCTCGTTACCAGCCTTTTGAACTTTGAGCATCGTAACTTTGCAGATGTTGTTTATGCTCAAACAGCAACATTACACACTAACTAAAGTTAAAAAAGTTAAATCATAATCAACCATCCCTTTAAATAAATAAATGTGAGCACTGCATGTTTCCAAGTAAAAACGCGGTGCTGTTGCACATTCTACATGCTCGCATTTTCAGAGCAGTTTGCGATCCCCGAATAGCCCAAATTTATGCCAAGTGATTGTTTTGATCTACTTCTGATGAATAATGAATAATTTGTTTAATTTATGGTTTTTATATCATACCTGTAAAATCGCATCTTTTCATATTACCTCCGTATAATGCCTGAAATTACATAGTGTTGCAACTGTCTTTGTTTATGTATCCGCTATAATTCTGCTGTTCCATAAGCGCCACCAACTGGCAAAGAGTGAATCTGCATTATCACTTATATTTGACCCATATTTTTACGCAGCAGACACACAGTGTTGTAAATGTTAGCCGGTGTATCGACAAGATACATTTTGACACAAATAATTGACAGGATGCTAAAATAACATTAGCGGAAGGGGGGCCTACCATAATGCTGTAGCCCAGGGGCCTCTGGTTATCTTAAGGTTATCTGTGTTGTGTTTGCGTATGATTTTCAATGTGTATTTTATGCTTTTAACCCTCCTAATGCATTTGGGTCCATTTTGACCAAGAGAAGACATTAAAAAAACTTTGGATATGTGTTAAGAAATAAACCATTTATTTTTTCAGATTTTTAAAATAAAAAATGTCAGAGATATAACCATTTAAACTAAACTGTTACTCCTTTTGCAACTGTGGCTTTACACAAATTATTTATTTATTTATTTTTTATTTATTTTTTACATCTATTAGTTAGATACAGTCTCATTATTCATTTAGCCTCTTTCCTACACTTACATTTTTTCCTTCCCACTGGGACTGCATTTTATTAAAGGCACAATATGTAATTTTTGTTGCTAGAGGTCGCTTATTCAAAATAAAGGCGTAGCTTGATGATGCCTTTATTTCGCGGAATCATGGGAATCTGCCGGGACTCGGGCAGAAATCACATTCATGGATGAGCTAATGTATTAAAGATTTATTGACGTTACTGTAGTATGAAGCAGTGTGGAGTGGAACGAGACCGCTAGAGTGATTGCTAATTAGAGACAAGCGCAACACACGGCTCGAGAGCAGACGAGCGCTTCCGTTTCTTCCGCTCATGCGTATGTGGGGTAATGCAGTGCTGTTTTATCATATTAGATACATTTGAGTGTGTTGAAAGTTATGTTATAATGCTACTCTGTGCGTTCGCTCGGCAGCTGCTATGAGACACTTGTTGCACACTGCAGTGAGCTAGATCGATATTAGGCATGGTAAAACATGGTACTCGCGGTAAATCAAGAAAACCAGATTTAAACAATAAGACTAACTGTGTTGAGCTTTATAACAATCATTTGTTTTCTGTCGATGAATGATCCAAACAGTTGCTCACCTGTCTAATAAAACACACAATATATTAAAGTGTCTTTGGTGTTTACATGGTTTCTACAAAATAAAACCGGAAATCGAGGGTAATGCGGGTATGATGTCATTAATAGGCGACGCACGGACACGGTCCTTGTCCTGGTTAAAATTGCTTATTTCTCTGGATTTAAACATTCTTGGAAACATTTGGGATAATGTAAGTACACAAGTAGTCAACAGTGGTTTTTGGATATTTTAATCCAAAAATCTTACATATTGTGCCTTTAATAAACATGCTTGCACATACATGCGCAACAATTCTAGAATTCAAATAAATTTACATATTAAATTAATGTCTGTTTATAAATCAAAAGTTCATAGACCAAATAGTCCACTTTTCACTCTGCTTCCACCAATTGATGAACCATTGTAGCATGAAAAGGAGATTCGGGCATTTTTCATCTGAAAGTAAAAGTTTATGAATATAAAATTAACATATTTTGTTTGAAAACATTCCAGTGTAGTACTGATGTTGTTTTGATGTTTTGTTAGGAAAAGAATGTGTAGTTTTCATAAATTAAGTCTATTTGTTTTGAGCAGTCATGAGTTATACAGTAAATTCATTTTAGTCAATGGAGTTTATTCTGTGATAAATGTTATATAATGATATATTAAAATAAAATTTCTCATATATATTGATAAAACATATTTTCTTGCATCACACTGGTTTTTGCCGTAGTTCGTAACATTTTAAATAAAAATTTTTTTTTAATAAATTTAATTAATAAAAGGGGGTGAATGAAGTAATAGCATGGTAAAAGCATGGTAACATTCAAAACTTTAACATTTTTTCACATTCACTCATTAATGAGAAGGTACTGATCAGATACAAATGGTTTTAGTTGAAAAATATTAAGTTATGACTGTTTTATAGGCTTACGTTCCACACGGTTCAAACAGACCCGGGAATGCATCAGGTGTATACAGTTGTTTAATGCGTTACAAGGGTTCAAGCTTGTGTGTATGCGTGAACTATGTGCACACAAGATTTTGAAGTCTATTATTTTCTCTAAATGCTCTGGTGGCTAGTGTGTGTGTGTGTGTGCGCGCGTGTGTGCGCGCGCATGTTTTGATGTGTTTTCTCGTACTTCGTGGCATTTTCTTCAATGGGTCTTTAATGGCTGTGTTGCCATGGCCACCCCCTGTCTGCACGCTCAGAGCAATGGATCTTTTGTGCGACCGCTGAGAAAACAAGCCATCAGAAGACATTTACACACACACACACACACACACACACACACACACACACACACACACACACACACACACACATGGTCTAAAGACTATATCAGCACTCTCCATTATCCAGGAGCACAATGATTATGCATTTAGCTATTATAACTGCATAACTCTGAAGCATCTGTACATCCACGGATTATAGTTACACTATATCAAAACTCGCCTTACATTTTTGCATTTTTCAATTTCCCGATCAATGCTGGAATCCTGTCAAAATATAAAACCAAATGCCCACGTAAAACTACAGCCAAATGGGTTTGTAAATCACACCCGTTCCCTGCGATGCTCAAATTGCGGAGATGTTGCCATCTTGAGTGCTTTGTGCCAGTTTTCTGCCATTATTTTATGTAGTTTTTTTTTTTTTTCCACAAGTTTAAATTTATGGTAGCTCATTATTTCGGAGGAAGTTGCATGCTATAAATGACTAAAAGTTTTTGTCTTTGTATACTCCGCTATGAATCAGGAAGAAAGCCTGAGAGAGATATTTTAAAACTGTGTAGAAGTGTTTGTAATGACATTCACAAGTTGTGTTCAGACAGGATCTTGGGGGAAAAGAAATATTTAGAGAGTAGCGTCTTGTGCTTCTCTTGAAATAGGCCATCTTCAGATACCGATTTAGAAAAACACATAGGCTTTCGCACCAATTCGCTAGCTGACGAACAAACGTCATTAAAGCCGATACACAGGCTGGCATTTCATTACACGAGGGCTTACTTGTGCGTATGCCTTTGATTCAGTTTAATATAATAACACAGTAGATAAAACAGCCACAAGCGCTGTGATCTATGGCCGCCTGCATCTGAACAGCAGTGTGCATTTGTCTCAATGATGCCTCCTCTTATTTGGAGTCAAACTTCAGTGGGCATTCTCCCAGCCGTATGGCATGAATGGACCACGATCGCAACAATGCGTGCCAGGTCTCTGCCAGAAGTTGCTTTCTGCTTACTTTTCCTCTGCAACTTTTTTATCGTCTTACAGATAGTTTTAGGTCTGGTGTCAGACGTTTGGTACTATGAATGGAGTTCTCTGTTCTGTTTAATGGTTGCCGGAAGCCAAAATGTCAAACTCTGCAGTAGAAAGGGCATTTAATAGATGCTGTCTTAGAATTTCTTGTTGTCGTCTGAAAACTATGAACAGTAATTATATTTGACGCTAAGCCAGTTTTCGAAGATGCTTGTAACCAATCTGCTCTGCAGGATTTGCTACTTTTGCATGACATGATATAGTGACTGGAAATGTACACTACTGTTCAAAAGTTGAGATTTTACAAAAGATTTCTGTTTCAAATAATTGCTGCTCTTATTCATCAAAGAATTCTGAGAATTTCCACAAAAGATATTAACCTGCACAACTGTTTTCAGCATTGATGATAATCATAAATGTTTCTTGAGCAGAAAATCATCATATTATAATGATTTCTGAAGGATCATATGACACTGAAGACTGGAGTAATGATGCTGAAAATTCAGCTTTGATCACAGGAATAAATTACATTTTTTAAATATTTAGTAACACTTTACAATAAGGTCCCATTTGTTAATGTTATTTAATGCCTTAACTAACAATGTGAAATACATTTGTTACTTTATTTATTAATCTTTGTTACCGTTAGTTAATAAAAACTGTTCGTTTTTAGTTCATATTAGCTCAGGTCCATTAAATAATATTAAAGTGTCCCTATTATTTTAACGGTTCCTAATTTTGTTTTAGAGGTCTCCTACAATAGGTTTACATGCATCAAAGGTAAAAAAACACTTACATTTTTTCATAATGTACATTGCAGCATCAGCTCTTTTCTCACAGTGTCTCAAACGGCTCAATAAAGGATTCAGTCTCTCTAAACCCCTCCTTTCCGAGAGTCTACTGTGATCTGATTGGTCAGACAGCCCAGTCTGTTGTGATTGGTCTACTCTGCTCTGATTGATCAGATGGCCCAGTCTGTTGTGATTGGTCTACTCTGCTTTGATTGGTCAGATGGCCCAGTCTGTTGTGATTGGTCTACTCTGCTCTAATTGGTCAGATGGCCCAGTCTGTTGTGATTGGTCTACTCTGCTCTGATTGGTCAGATGGCCCAGTCTGTTGTGATTGGTCTACTCTGCTCTAATTGGCCAGATGGCCCAGTCTGTTGTGATTGGTCTACTCTGCTCTAATTGGCCAGATGGCCCAGTCTGTTGTGATTGGTCTACTCTGCTTTGATTGGTCAGATGGTCCAGTCTGTTGTGATTGGTCTACTCTGCTCTGATTGGTCAGATGGCCCAGTCTGTTGTGATTGGTCTACTCTGCTCTGAGATGATCAGATGGTCCAGTCTGTTGTGATTGGTCTACTCTGCTCTGATTGGTCAGATGGTCCAGTCTGTTGTGATTGGTCTACTCTGCTCTGATTGGTCAGACGGCCCAGTCTGTTGTGATTGGTCTACTCTGCTCTGATTGGTCAGATGGCCCAGTCTGTTGTGATTGGTCTACTCTGCTCTGATTGGCCAGATGGCCCAGTCTGTTGTGATTGGTCTACTCTGCTCTGACTGGTCAGATGGTCCAGTCTGTTGTGATTGGTCTACTCTGCTCTGATTGATCAGATGGTCCAGTCTGTTGTGATTGGTCTACTCTGCTCTGGTTGGTCAGATGGTCCAGTCTGTTGTGATTGGTCTACTCTGCTCTGATTGGTCAGACGGCCCAGTCTGTTGTGATTGGTCTACTCTGCTCTGATTGGTCAGATGGTCCAGTCTGTTGTGATTGGTCTACTCTGCTCTGATTGGTCAGACGGCCCAGTCTGTTGTGATTGGTCTACTCTGCTTTGATTGGTCAGATGGTCCAGTCTGTTGTGATTGGTCAGATGGTCCAGTCTGTTGTGATTGGTCTACTCTGCTCTGATTGGTCAGATGGCCCAGTCTGTTGTGATTGGTCTACTCTGCTCTGATTGGTCAGATGGTCCAGTCTGTTGTGATTGGTCTACTCTGCTCTGATTGATCAGATGGTCCAGTCTGTTGTGATTGGTCTACTCTGCTCTGATTGGTCAGACGGTCCAGTCTGTTGTGATTGGTCTACTCTGCTCTGATTGGTCAGACGGCCCAGTCTGTTGTGATTGGTCTACTCTGCTCTGATTGATCAGATGGTCCAGTCTGTTGTGATTGGTCTACTCTGCTCTGATTGGTCAGATGGTCCAGTCTGTTTTGATTGGTCTACTCTGCTCTGATTGGTCAGACGGCCCAGTCTGTTGTGATTGGTCTACTCTGCTTTGATTGGTCAGATGGTCCAGTCTGTTGTGATTGGTCTACTCTGCTCTGATTGGTCAGATGGCCCAGTCTGTTGTGATTGGTCTACTCTGCTCTGATTGGTCAGATGGCCCAGTCTGTTGTGATTGGTCTACTCTGCTCTGATTGGTCAGATGGTCCAGTCTGTTGTGATTGGTCTACTCTGCTCTGATTGGTCAGACGGCGCAGTCTGTTGTGATTGGTCTATCGCTTACAGTGCGTGACGGAAACTCCCAAAAACGCCCATTATCATATCTGAATTTCAGCTCTAGATCTTCCTCAGCTCTTGATACACAGCGATACGAACAGTGATGATGGTGTCGTTTTTTCTGTATCAATTCCAGCGCAAGTCCTCATGCTTTTAAAGTGCAGCAAAGTGGATTCTCAGCGCTGAAAACAGCGTCTTCTCTACATGTCGACAACACAAACCAAACTCTTCCAGTCTCAGCTACAACTACAGTGTTTGAGGGTCAAAGTAGACGTTGTTCGCGGGCAGCCAATGAAGACCATAGACTGGCATTATGCAAATGAGATTATGAAAGTGAGACTGGAATTGCTGATGACTTATTTCAACAGTTCAGAATCGATTCTTTTATGAGACAATAACTTTATTTGCAATGCACTTTGATCTTTAAAACTTTGCAGACCTTTTACCTTCCCAAACAGCTATTACACACTGCATGGATGGTAATATTCGAAAAAAAGCATAATAGGGCGCTTTAACAGAACTTTTGATTTTAATAATTTACTAGAAAAAGTTTAAATATTATTTCACAATATTACTGTTTTTATTGTATTTATGATCAAATAAATGCAGCCTTGGTGAGCAGAAGAGACTTCTGTCTTCTAAAAATCTTACCGACCCCAAACCTTTGAACAGAAGTGTTTATTCTTTTTCTGCGCTAGTACATACACCATTATATACAACTGTAGTAAATGTATAAAATATATAATAAATATATTTTATATTTGTTTTGTTTTATTAAAACAAATCGAATATAACTGAAAATTAAAATAAATCGACATGGTAACAATATATATCACCATATATATTTTTTGTAGTTATGGTCAGCTCTATATTTTTCATTGGCTTGAAATTGTGAATGCATTTTTTTAAAAAAATTTTTGTAATTTTGTAAAATCCTTTTCCAGTAACCTCAAATGACACTGACAAATGAAAATACACTGGCAAAAGGTGCAGGAGCCTCAGATTCAGCACAGATTTTTTGACTCTTATTGCTAATGGAGAGAATTCTCAAATAATAAAAAGCAGACGAGTAAAGATGTGCAGATGTGTAGAGTTGTGTTCTGTGTGCGTCGTGCAAACTCTAACAAGCTCATATAAAAGTTTTCTGTAGTTTTGCTTATACCCAATATCTTCTCTTTCTCAGCCTCATCCATTCTCTCTCTCTATTTTTCCCTCCATCTCACACCTTCTCTCCCTGCATGTTCTCTAACTGAATAAATTTCCAGTGCTCATATAACTCCGGGCCACTGTGTGTCTTGTCAGCTCTCAGCAGGGGAACATCTATAATATTACACCCCAGCGCTGCACTCCCCAGCTAAACCATGTCACAGCGCCGCTCTATCTAATAAACAGATGTCTTTATTGATCCGAAGTGCCATATCCCTCTCTTTCCCCATGCACTCAGCTGAAAAAACTTTGTTAGGAGGCAGCGATAAGTGTCATGCCGGCTTGGGTTTTTATATCTCTGTTACCACCGGTGACTAGAGGGTGTCCCGCCGCGGTTTGCAGGGTCAGAGGAGACGATGAGCTAAGAACTTAATAACTGAGTGCGTTTATGACTGAAAGGCGGGTATATTATTGAGTGTGTGTGAGAGAGCGAGAGAGAGAGAGAGAAAAATGTGTTAAAGCGCCCCTATTATGCTTTGTCAAATATTACCTTTCATGCAGTGTGTAATAGCTGTTTGCAAAGTTTTAAAGATCAACAAATAAAGATGAACAAATAAAGTTATTGGCTGCATCCGAAATCGCATACTCTCTTGAGTAGGTACTTATTTTGAATAAGTAATTACATCACGACCTTTAAAAAAGTACGCTCTATATAGTATGAATGTGTATCGTATGAATGTAATCTGGACGTACTACATTCACCATGCTGCCCTTATCACATGACCTACCAGTGTCAGTTGTGTCGCTTCACTGCCATAAATCCTCTCCCGCAGCATCATGGGATAGTAAAGTATCCATCGTATGCACACTTCAGAATCTCGCCGGAAGTAGGTCATCCAAGTATTTTTTGCCTACTCTTTTATGAGTGCTATGAGTTCGGACATACTTCTTTTGTCACATACTGTTTTTCTCCTACTATACAGTAGGGAAGTGTGCAGATGAATTGATTCTGAACTGCTGAAATGAGTCGTCAGTACTTCCAGTCTCACTTCCTGTTACAAACCTGCATAACAATGTAACAAATTTGCATAATGCCAGTCTATGGTCTTCATTGGCTTCCTGCGAACAATGTCAACTTTGACCCTCAAACACTGTAGTTGTAGCTGAGACTGGAAGAGTTTGGTTTGTGTTGTCGACATGTAGAGAAGACGCTGTTTTCAGCGCTGAGAATCCACTTTGCATGCAGTTGAAAAGGATGAGGCCTCGTGCTGGAATTGATACGGTAAAACCAACACCATTGTTACCGTTCGTAACGCTGTGGAAGATCCAAAGCTGAAATTCAGATATGATAATGGGCGTAAAGTGGTAGACCAATGACAACAGACTGAGCCATCTGACCAACCAGAGCAGAGTAGACCAATCACAACAGACTGGGGCATCTGACCAATCAGAGCAGAGTAGATCAATCACAACTGACTGGGCCATCTGACCAATCAGAGCAGAGTAGACCAATCACAACTGACTGGGCCATCTGACCAATCAGAGCAGAGTAGACCAATCACAACAGACTGGGGCATCTGACCAATCAGAGCAGAGACCAATCACAACAGACTGGGGCATCTGACCAACCAGAGCAGAGTAGACCAATCACAACAGACTGAGCCATCTGACCAATCAGAGCAGAGTAGACCAATCACAACTGACTGGGCCATCTGACCAATCAGAGCAGAGTAGACCAATCACAACAGACTGGGGCATCTGACCAATCAGAGCAGAGACCAGTCACAACAGACTGAGCCATCTGACCAATCAGAGCAGAGTAGACCAATCACAACAGACTGGGCCATCTGACCAATCAGAGCAGAGTAGACCAATCACAACAGACTGGGGCATCTGACCAATCAGAGCAGAGTAGGCTCTCGGAAAGGAGGGGTTTAGAGAGACTGAATCTTCGAACAAACCGTTTTCAGACTCTTTGATGTGCATGCATATTATGAGAGAATTAAAGTATTTTCTGACCGTGGATGCATAAACCTTTTGTAGGAGACTCCAAAACAAAATTAGGAACCTTTAAAATCACATAATAGGGGAACTTTAAAAGATGTGACAGCAGAACAGCAGTCTAGCCATGCTAACTTGTGTTTCATGAACTACTACAGGTTACATTTCTATACTTTCACTGACTAGCATCTACAAATGGACACTTGCACCATAAAATGCTTGAGTAACTTCAACGGTTAGTTTGCGGTTTTGACACAGGCCTGTTTTGAAATGTAACATCTGTTCTGATGCTGAGGGCAGTTGCCGTGTGGGCTGTGCAGTCATGTACGTGTGTGTTTGTATGTGTGCGTGTATGTGCCAAGCTTGTAGAACATTCAGAATTGAATTGAGAATGACTTTTAAAATCCAATTTAATTCCTAAAATGCTAATTGAATTTGAATTGAGGCACTGGATGCAGAATTGAAATTCAAATTAGAATGCAAGGTAGAAGAAATAAAATTTGAAAAACTGTCACTAGAAAAACAGATTTTGTCAAGACAAACTTCGAATGTAAGCTTGGCAAAGCTTTGTTTGAAAGTTTTGTTTAAAAAAAGATAAAGAACTTTGAACAACTTTAGCTTGGATGGATGGATGGATGGATGGACAGGTAGGTAGTTATGTGGATGGATGGATGGATGGATGGATGGACAGGTTGGTAGTTATGTGGATGGATGGATGGATGGATGGATGGATGGATGGATGGACAGGTAGGTAGGTAGTTATGTGGATGGATGGATGGATGGATGGATGGATGGATGGACAGGTAGGTAGTTATGTGGATGGATGGATGGATGGATGGATGGATGGATGGATGGATGAACAGGTAGGTAGTTATGTGGATGGATGGATGGATGGATGGATGGACAGGTAGGTAGTTATGTGGATGGATGGACAGGTAGGTAGTTATGTGGATGGATGGATGGATGGATGAATGGATGGATGGATGGATGGACAGGTAGGTAGTTATGTGGATGGATGGATGGATGGATGGATGGACAGCTAGGTAGTTATGTGGATGGATGGATGGATGGATGGATGCATGGACAGGTAGGTAGTTATGTGGATGGATGGATGGACAGGTAGGTAGTTATGTGGATGGATGCATGGATGGATGGATGAACAGGTAGGTAGCTATGTGGATGGATGGATGGATGGATGGATGGACAGGTAGGTAGTTATGTGGATGGATGGATGGATGGATGGATGGATGGACAGGTAGGTAGTTATGTGGATGGATGGATGGATGGATGGATGAATGGATGGATGGACAGGTAGGTAGTTATGTGGATGGATGCATGGATGGATGGATGGATAGACAGGTTGGTAGTTATGTGGATGGATGGATGGATGGATGGGTGGATGGACAGGTTGGTAGTTATGTGGATGGATGGATGAATGGATGGATGGATGGATGGACGGACAGGTAGGTAGTTATGTGGATGGATGGATGGATGGATGGATGGATGGATGGATGGATGAACAGGTAGGTAGTTATGTGGATGGATGGATGGATGGACAGGTAGGTAGTTATGTGGATGGATGGATGGATGGACAGGTAGGTAGTTATGTGGATGGATGGATGGATGGATGGATGGATGGACAGGTAGGTAGTTATGTGGATGGATGGATGGATGGATGGATGGATGGATGGATGGATGGATGGATGGATGGATGGATGGATGGACAGGTAGGTAGTTATGTGGATGGATGGATGGATGGATTGCCACCACCATGTTTGAAATGCCACCTATAGACATTTGTATTTAGTTTTTATTTTTCATCATACTTGATAAATCATCTTTTATGGACCAGGGTGGAAGAGCACATCCTTTCCCAGAATGCATTACCTGTGTTGAATTACTATTCAGTAAACTCCTCTTCCACTCTTCCAAATTCAACTTCATGTGGAAATTTAAATCAAATTCACACTCAGGAATTGAAAGCCATCATGTGTATATGGCATGGGAGGCAAAAACTGCAATCTGCAGCTGAAATGTTCGCCCGTGTCCATCATGATAATTTTAGAACCCTCAAACACCCTTAACAAATTTAAATCTGACCTTGGACGGCACATCTCATCAATTTAATGCACCTGGAGCCTGTGTAGACTCATGATTGAATGGGGAACATGATTCCTGGTCATTATGTTTAAATACTCTGACTCTTTAACGGCACACACTTTGGGAAATGTGTGAGGTCATTATTCAAGACATTAGTGAAGTCTTGTCTTTAACACGACAGAAAATGAGCAGGGGCTGGTCGTGATGGTTTGATCTCAGTTAATGGAGCAAGTTGCTATCAAACAGCAGGGAGATCTGCTGCACGTGGAGTTGACAAAGTAAAACACACATTTATCTAAATGAGAACTTCCCATTGACGTCCATTGCTCTTGAATTAAGCACCATAGATGTCTAACCTAAAAATGCAGCTTTTGGTGTTTTCAGAAGTGAGATTTTCAGACCCTTCTTGCTTGCTATGTTTTTGCTCAAATTTCTGAGCAGCAGCAAATTTGAGATCGTTTGATCTTACTGATTTCTATGATAATTAATTGAGACTTTAAAGAGATGCCTTCATAGTTTTTCTTTCCCATCCACCTTGTTTTTTAGCGGAGCGGTCATTTCATAAATCCAGTGTGTCTTGGCTTCCGCTGTCATCCGCTTCTACTTATTTTTAGCTGTGCAAAACAGCTTATTATGCGCAAATAGATTTACTGTTTTCTGCGTTTTGATATTCTTCTTATTATTTACCTATTTCAGCTAATGAATCTGAAGTCTTGCACATTCATAGAAAATAGCTTACTTCCACGTTGCAAAATAAGGAGGATATGATGACATGAAAAGTAGTGAAGTGATTTACATCATTAAAAAGAGCTGGTTTATGTCAGGCTGGTTTAACATATGCTGATGGTATTTCTGATGAAGCCTGTGGACAAAAGAAGTATTGCTAGTTAAGGTAATGCAAGTGTTCTTTTATAGGACATTTTGCATTTTTATTTATATCTTATT
This sequence comes from Coreius guichenoti, assembly GCA_039654105.1. NCBI lineage: Eukaryota > Metazoa > Chordata > Actinopteri > Cypriniformes > Gobionidae > Coreius > Coreius guichenoti. Next base: position 51,369,519 of record CM077168.1, read on the forward strand.
AGCAACCACCATACAGTACAGTAAAATAAGATCATAAATAAAGGAAAATACTCAATGAACTTAAAGTCTCAGGTGTCCCCAGAATGTGTCTGTGAAGTTTCAGCTCAAAATACCCCACAGATCATTTATTATCTCATTTTCGAGTGGAATGAAAAACACATGTTTTCGTGCATGTATCTTTAAATGCAAATGAGCTTTCCAGAAGAGGGCGGAGCCTTTACAGCTCGTGCCTCCGATACTAACAAAACATCTGTTTGGTTTATTATCTGCATGCAATTTAAAGCCATATCAGCCTAAACTTCTGATATATGGTTTTCTGAGCACACACACCTGAAGCATGCGCACAGAAAGCTGGATGTCAGACAGAGCGTCTCGCGAGTATTAAACTAAGTTCTCTTTCACGTCTTATTGCGCTTAAACTGTCAAATAAACACAAAGTTCACACAAGCACAGTTGGTTATGTCTGTGAACGTAAACAGCAGGGAAAGAAATCACGTGTATATTAGATCTGTGTATTAAAGTGAAAGCGGCGCAATATACATTATATGCTGTTAATATGAATCAAACAAAAGAAAAACAGAAAATCACTCACTCGTTTTAATAAGAATACATTTCTTATTTGAATGCTGCTGTTAAATGCTCTGGCGAGGAGATAAACATGGCGGACTAACTCACTCAGGGGCGGAGCTAAGCTAATAGGGCGGAGTCCGTCAGCAGTCGTGGGCGGGGCCTGTTCCCGTGTGACGTCACATTGGAGCAGATTCCTGAACGGCTCATTTTGTTTCAGATTTATGGGGAAAAAAACAAACGGGGTGGATCTATTTTTATCACAGTAGCGTGGTTGTGTACACACACTGCAGACATAAATATGTTATGCAAACGTGAATTTTTCATAATAAGTGCCCTTTAAATGGATTAAAATAAATAAGCAAAGAAAAAGTATAAATAAAAAGACAAAAATAATAAAGATAAAGTAATGCAGCACAGTGCTGAAGAGCTTAAAGGTAATGAAAGCTAAATTCAGGGGATATTTCCTAGCAGTTTCCCCCTAGAGGTATCGCAAGGTCAGAAACACACACAAAGAGACAAATAGTAATAGCAATTAGTGCCTGTCCTTATTACTGATCTGTGACAAAGGCATCACACACACAAATACAGCACAATTTATAACAATTAGACTCTAATTATTGATCCGTGACCAAGGTTACACGCACACACAAAGGCATCAGATGGTTTCTGTGGTTCATTTCAGTATCATTAGAAAGGCAGAGGTCGTTACCGAGCTTAATTTGCCATGATGATGTTTTGGTCAGCAGCAGAGGGAACATTACCAGAGGCGGAATGTGTTCATTTGGATTTTGTTGGTTTACCTAAAAGTGTGTGCTTGCTTTGTATTTACATCATGGGCGTGTGTTTATGTGTGAGTATGTGTGTATGGATCACACTCAGCGTGTGTTAACACTCCTCAGGTGTGTGTGTGTGCCTCACTGTGGAGTCATTATTTGAAACAGGTGCCTATTTTGGAACGCCGATTTTTAATAATAAAAAAAAAGTATTCTAACGGACAAAGAACATCATTACATGTTAAATTTGCATTGTGACATCTCAAGTGAATTTAATATGTTAGAATATTGTGAATTTGTAAAAGAGGAATGTGACAGCATGGAAAAATTTCAAACAAAATGGCTACTTCCATTTTCTATAAATTTCTATAAATTGCATTAAAAAATAAACAAATACAACTGTATGTAAACATTATTGTAAATTAAATTATCTTTTAAATTGAAAGTTTTTTTAATATTAAGTATTTAGAAAAATAATAAATATATATGTATGTATGTATGTATTTGGTTAAAAAATCAATATAATTATAATTAAATTATTTTCTTACATACAGTAGTGTTGATTTAATGTTTATACCATTTCTAGAATTTTATATAAATAAATAAATTAAATTAAGTAATAATAAATAATGTATGTTGGGTTTCCTCTTCATGAATGAATGAATGAATTAATTAAACATTTCTAATAATTGTATAAAACATTAAATCAATCACCTTTGTACATAAAATGTACAATGTTAAATTTAAAGATAATATGCCTGTGTGGCTACTCTATTTTGGAAAGGTTATTTTTTTTTTTTAAAGAAACAATAATTCATTAATTAATTGCAATGACTGTGTTTTGTTGAAATTACATTTCCTTGTTTCCTTACTGCCAAGGAACATGTTGAATCACATACAAAGACAAACACACATATACCTGCCAACCTTCCACTCACATAAAGAAGTCCATTTATCAGATGTGCCACAAGCGCTAATAAAAAGGCTGCTGTCTGTCATTTAGCCGTGTGTGTGTGTGTGGGAGATGGAGTCTGTTTGTACACTTCACATCCACACGTTGCTTGGCTCAGAGATAGTGAGATGACACTGGCATGCCTCTCTCTGCATACATTTCCATAATCAAAGCTAATATGGCTTCACACAGTGTGTAATTTAACTCTATATGGACGTGTGTGTGTGTGTGAGTGCACGTAGAGGTGGGGTGTGAGAATATGTGGGCACCGGAATATTTATCAGATGAGAAACTGAAAGTGTGCGTGGAAGGTGTACGTGTTGCAGTGAAGATGGAGGATATGAGATACGAGCGAGCGTGTGTGTTTGCGTGTCGGCCCATCCTGTGCTGGTTAATAGACCGTTTACTGTGAGCGTTTGATCCCAGCAGAAACTGAAGTGCCACAGCAGCAGCCAGGTCACAAGAATTATGAGACACCGTCACACACCAGGTGACAGTAAATCCTCCTCACTCCTCACTCCATGAGTTCAGTATCGCAGCCCCTTTTAAGTGAAAATTACCTTCCTGATATTAAAATCTAAGTGAGATGACACCCCACACAGGACAAACACTCGGAGAATCTCAATGACTCTCACAGAGAGCGCTGTTCAGACACGATTTATTTTCCAAACGACATTTGAGTTATTAACACAAGACATCTGTGATGTACAGATTTGGACGTGATTGGAATCTCTTATGCTAAAGTGGGATTGTCTGTGAATGTGGGTGTTATGAAAGGTCATGAAACCAATTGAAAAAGCTTATTTATGTGATATAATTATTACATGTGTAAATAAGGGAAGGAATTCATTAAAATGCTTAAAAGTTGGCCAAAAGTTATAAATACCTAATGAAGGTTCACCAGGCAGCAAAATGGGAAATTTTGCTTTCGGTACCGCATTCAATGAAGGTCAAAATAGGAGAAACATTATGAAAAATGAATATACCGCAATGGGTTTAGATTTCTCAGAGGACCTCTGGGTTATAGCTGAATAACAGTAGCAATTTGCACTGTAATTTTTACTGGTTGTGTAAGTAAATGACAGACACATTAAATTCGGGTGGAATTAAAACCTCAAAGTACATCAGTGAAACACAAATTAACCTGAACTCCTCAGGGAAAGCTAGTACCATCCGATTAAGGCGTAGCTCTTTGCTTAAAAGAAAAACAGCTTGTAACAAATCATGTCAGACTTAATGGAGGTCTCAGATATTTGTCATTTAAAGCATGCACTTTAGCATTAAAATGCTTTCCTGCGAATGTAAGACAGGCAGCGTGTTTGGGAAATGTGTTTATTGTTAAACCTGTCGTTATTTTTTTTTGCAATCTAGTGGTGCCAAAATTACACACCTTCAGTATCAGCTTTTTCTCAGATGTTTTTACTAAATTTCTTTTGACGAAATAAAAGTAAAAACAAATTAGACAATTGTTGACACACAGTAAGAGCATTGAGCATTGATCATTTGGTTTTTGGAAGAATTAGCTGAGAAATGTTCGTATCGAGTTCATATTTTCGAAATCTCAGACTTTTGATTGCAGAATTGTCTTGTCATATATACACTCACCTAAAGGATTATTAGGAACACCTGTTCAATTTCTCATTAATGCAATTATCTAATCAACCAATCACATGGCAGTTGCTTCAATGGATTTAGGGGTGTGGTCCTGGTCAAGACAATCTCCTGAACTCCAAACTGAATGTCAGAATGGGAAAGAAAGGTGATTTAAGCAATTTTGAGCATGGCATGGTTGTTGGTGCCAGACGGGCCGGTCTGAGTATTTCACAATCTGCTCAGTTACTGGGATTTTCACGCACAACCATTTCTAGAGTTTACAAAGAATGGTGTGAAAAGGGAAAAACATCCAGTATGCGGCAGTCCTGTGGGCGAAAATGCCTTGTTGATGCTAGAGGTCAGAGGAGAATGGGCCGACTGATTCAAGCTGATAGAAGAGCAACTTTGACTGAAATAACCACTCGTTACAACCGAGGTATGCAGCAAAGCATTTGTGAAGCCACAACACGCACAACCTTGAGGCGGATGGGCTACAACAGCAGAAGACCCCACCGGGTACCACTCATCTCCACTACAAATAGGAAAAAGAGGCTACAATTTGCACGAGCTCACCAAAATTGGACAGTTGAAGACTGGAAAAATCTTGCCTGGTCTGATGAGTCTCGATTTCTGTTGAGACATTCAGATGGTAGAGTCAGAATTTGGCGTAAACAGAATGAGAACATGGATCCATCATGCCTTGTTACCACTGTGCAGGCTGGTGGTGGTGGTGTAATGGTGTGGGGGATGTTTTCTTGGCACACTTTAGGCCCCTTAGTGCCAATTGGGCATCGTTTAAATGCCACGGCCTACCTGAGCATTGTTTCTGACCATGTCCGTCCCTTTATGACCACCATGTACCCATCCTCTGATGGCTACTTCCAGCAGGATAATGCACCATGTCACAAAGCTCGAATCATTTCAAATTGGTTTCTTGAACATGACAATGAGTTCACTGTACTAAAATGGCCCCCACAGTCACCAGATCTCAACCCAATAGAGCATCTTTGGGATGTGGTGGAACGGGAGCTTCGTGCCCTGGATGTGCATTCCACAAATCTCCATCAACTGCAAGATGCTATCCTATCAATATTGGCCAACATTTCTAAAGAATGCTTTCAGCACCTTGTTGAATCAACGCCACGTAGAATTAAGGCAGTTCTGAAGGCGAAAGGGGGTCAAACACAGTATTAGTATGGTGTTCCTAATAATCCTTTAGGTGAGTGTAAATATAATGTGGCACTTAGATTTCTTTTTTTCTCTCTTCATTTAAAGAGGACCTATTATGTCCTTTTACAAAGTCTTGATTTTGTTTTTTGGCTCTACTAGAAGAGGTTTTCATGGTTGAATGTTCAAAAACACCTTATTTTTCATATATTCTCCATTGTTGCAGCTCCTCTCTTCCCAGTCTGTCAGTAATGCTCTGATTAGTTCCTGTCTTTATGAAGCCCCTCCTCCTGAAAAGCTCTGATTGGTCGGCTGGACCAGTGTGTTGTGATTGGTTAAGTGCTGTGAGTGTGTTTGGGAAATGCCACGCCCCTTACCATTACTACACTACAACACTAACTCACTACAAACTAACTCAACCAGGCCCCGCCCTTTTATTCTGCATATGCCTTTGACGGGAATTATTTAAATGAGGAATATTGTGACACGTTCGTTCCTGGAGGGAGTTCAGAAACAATGACCCTGATATATTATTGTCTTGTCTTACATTATCACACAGTTCCATGTGTTAAAGATTATTAAGATGAAATTTAGTTTAATATATGACAAGACTCAGAGGGGTGACCTCTGTCAAAGTCATTAGACGCCTAATACAGTGCACCTCGTAATGCGGTAGGACCCGTGTTGTGTGTTTGTGTGCATCTGTGTTGATTACTTTGGGATTGTGTTGCATCTCAGCTCTCAATAGTGTCAGTCAGTGGCACAAACTAAGACTCCCTGGTGGTCGACAAGTCTGGCGGAATATCTAAAAACATGTCAAAAAGATGAGCAACACCGTGAGTCATCTCTCCTGTCCCTTTCTCACACATCCATATGCAGACACGTGCTGGCATGAATATTATTCAGTGTCAGATTGAGTGAAGAAATTATGTGATGTCTAGATGTATGATGATGGTATCCCCAGTGCCACACCAACACACACACACACACTTTGCTTGTTTACTTCCAGGCTTTTGGCAGGCATGATTGCGGGCAAAGGTCATGGCCATGTGGAAGGTTGCCATGGTGGTTATCTACCATTGCCGTGGCGTTGAGACCGACTGTTCCAAGCCTAGACTGGCATAATTAATATTTGCTCAAACCCCTTGATGACGACGCAATCCAACCCTGCCTGGCCCAAGGCTGCCTAGCGGCCCTCGTAATTCGAAACACAACCTCTGCTATTTGCAAACTGGAGCGAACTGGCTACGCTGTCTTTGCCTCTCAATCTTTCTGTTTAGTTTATTTATGAAATGCTTTTTTCAAAATTAGAGCTGTCAATCGATTAACAGTTTCAATTCAGCATATCATTAACCAGCATATGCTGATTACTAATTAATTGTAATCACATACAAAAATATTTGATGAGAACAGTTTGAATGAAGGTAATTCAAAAGACATTTGTCGGGTTTAAGAAGTCAATATATCGTTTGTTTTATATAATTTTGAACATAAGCCTGTCACCAAGGGTGGCAAATTTTATGCTTATAATGGGGATTATGATTTTGTGATTCCAAACACTTTAAAACAATGTTGTAAACATTATCATTTGCACAGTTAACATGTACTACATTCTAATGAATTAAAGGCACAATATGTAGGATTTTTGGATTAAAATATCCAAAAAACACTAGAACAATGTTATATATTTTGTTGACTTGTGTACTTACATTATCTCAAATGTTTCCAAGAATGTTTAAATCCAGAGAAATAAACAATTTTAACCAGGACACGGACCGTGTCCGTGCGTCGCCTATTAATGACATCATACCCGCGCTACCCTCGATCTCCGGTTTTATTTTGTAGAAACCATGGAAACACCAAAGACACTTTAATATATGATGTGTTTTATTAGACAGGTGAGCAACTGTTTGGATCATTCATCGACAGAAAATGAATGATTGTTATATAGCTCAACACAGTTAGTCTTATTGTTTAAATCTCGTTTTCTTGATTTACCGCGAGTACCATGTTTTACCATTTTTTGACAGATCCAGGGCTTTCATTAAAACTATAGGTTACTTACTCATTTTTGTATCCCCACGGACAGTCGGATCAGCAGAGGGTTATTCACAGAACAGTTACTGTAAGAGTAGGTTTATCACTGAAAATTATATCGTACTTTGTCTACTCTTTAAACAGCTTTATGCTAAAAATGGAACATTATTGCAACAGCTTTCTAACCTGTATGATACAGCGTTTTATTTTGGGCAGAACTGACAGTACGGCAGTTTCTTTCAGTTTTTTGTGTCCGTAGTCATCCAGTTTGAAGTTGGTTTGAAACATGGAGGTTTTTCAGATTTTCCGTCGCGCCGCTCTCTCCATATTTATGATTCTTTGCAGCCTTTAGCCACTGCCTACAACACACTGGATCCTTCACTGGAAACTGAAAGTAACCGCTAAACGACTTTGTAAATTCTTGCACCGGTGATCAACACAAGCCGACACCATTATGACTAAAAGTTAGTATTTCCTACTAAAGCAAAGCGGTATTTGACTCTGGTAAGTGTGTGCACAGCAGATGGTGGGAGTAGCCTTGGACAGCAACAGTGCATTATGGGTGTTGAAGTTTTTCTACCTATTTAGCAAAAGTGAAGACAACAGCCTTTTTTTCTGTGTTTTCTCTAGTCGGGTAGCGCAGATTTCCTTTCTGCTGTATAGGCAGACACGTTTTATTGAAAGCCCATTTTGCCAGCGGTGAAGTGCCCCTTTAAAGTTAATTTATAAACTTACATTGTTAAATCATCTTAGTTCATTCTTTATGATGTTAAATCACTTTATTTTAATATTAAAATTAATTGGTATGTGTAGTTTACATAACCTAAGATTTAAAAATGCTTTGAGATTATTCATTTATGTTATCAATACATTAAATAAACAACAATCATACAAAGCTTTTAAAAGTGCCGAGTCAAAAGCCAGCTCACCCCCGTTGCTCCGCCGGCCCTATATTTTGCAGTTGACCCCTCACTAAGCTCCGCCCCCTGTTGTTAATTTAGACAAGCTTTACAGAACATCCCATTGGAATGAACTGGAGATTTATGTAACAGCATGGTTTTCATTAAAATGTGCTGATAAAGTGGTGAAAATATAGTTTGGAAACTCTTCTTATGTGGGCTGAAAGGAATTTTGACATTGCAAAGCATTTTATCTGCTGTTTTTCTTTAAATAAACTATGCAGTTGTAGTAACATGGTGCTGCAAATGACAAATGACCTAAAGTCATCCTCTATATAGTCTCGCATAGCCAGACTTTCAGACTGACGGCAGAAGGTCTGGACTCCATCGCAGCTCTCATTGGCCAAGGACCACCCAGAGGCCGTCTGACTGACATGTAAAGTAACCAATCACAGTTCGCTTTGTTCCACGTCATGATTAGGGGCGTGTAAATGTAATGTCGATGTCCCTACAAAAACAGACAAGTGCGTAAAACTCTTGGATGTATTTTAAAGAGTCTAACTTTACATACTTCACATACTTTTGAAAATCCAGCATTTAGTTGATCCTGATAAACGCTCATTGTCACAGATATAAACATGATATCTTTCTTTTTCCATGAGGGGGTTTGGCATTACAACATCTTTGTTTCCAGGCAGACCGTTAAAGAACGCGACACACGTGTCTTCCGGAAATCCCATAGAATTCAACCACTTCAAAAGTGTTTCAAATTTTGTGTGCCTGAAAGTACATTCTATTCAGAAAAAAAATATCACGGTTTCCACCAAAATATTAAGCAGCATAACTGTTTTCACCATTGATAATAATAGGAAATGTTCCTTTAGCACCAAATCAGCATATTGTAATGATTTCTGAAGGATCATGTGACACAGAAGACTGAAGTGATGGCTTTGCATCACAGCAGTGAATATTTTAGTCTAATATTATAGTTCTGATATCTGCTAATTGACATTTACTGCTTCCCAAATGCTTTTTATTGCACCGCAGCATTTGAGCTACAAATCTGTGCTCTGTCAGTTGAGAGAGGTCGCTGTTTCGAGAGTGAGCACCCTGTGATCATCCCGTTAGTAGATGTATGTAACTAGGACAAGTGCTGGTGGGGTGTCTGGTGGATTCTCTTTGGCTCTGTAGCAGAAGCTATGATGGTGTGATAGAGGGATAGACGTGACGAAGACATTGATGGACTGGTGAAGAGCTACTGTTCTTTTGTTAAGAGCAATGATCGTTTAAAGCTCCGTCAAACACCTGCTCATGTCACCAGCTGTGAGCTGGTGTGATATCTCACCGCACTTTAAAATGTTTCGCTTTGTGCGTTCAGGCATGGTGTCATGGAAGAGTTCACATGCAATATGTTGAGATCCATGATACCGGCTGTAATTATTGATGTGTGTATGTCATTTACAGGCACATATGTGAAAACATTATCCTGTGGATGTCGTTAGGCTTTATTTCTACCTGCCGGGAGTACAGGGCTGAAACAGAATGGCAGGTTGATTTATTTTAAGTCCTTTTTTAGAGCAAGTCACTTCACTCAACAAGCCATCTTGGCAACTATTTTCTTGTCACGTAAGGATGGCTTCTTCCTACTTTAAACGGATAAAGACCAAAATCAACAAAACTTTTTGTCAAATCACGAATGTAAATCCAGCCCAGCTAATGCTAAATGTGTTCTAGAGCAAACAGACCAATGCCTCAATTCTAAATTGGCTTTTTAAATTTAAAGGCAGGACATCATTTCATACAGATGAGTTTTGTGTGATTTATTTTTCTACTAGTGGCCTGTTTCTCTTCCATAAACTGCATGAAATTAATGAAACATTGAACAACTAATTTCTGCATAAATGGTTTGGAAAACCAACTATTTTTAAATTATGACATTTTGCAATTATAACAAAGGTATGACAAAGAGGATGCTTCTTTAACGTCCCCTGTCCCAGGCAACGCTGTTTATTCATTTGTTTAGTTAGTTAGTATTCATTTTTCCTAAAGATGAAAGCTCATACTATTCATAAAAAGGAATGATTGCATCATCACTTTTTGATTAAACCATCAAAATATGAGGAACTTATTTTATATTTTGTAAATATTTTAATATGAAGGAAATACAAAACTCTAAACTTGGTTAAGGTATTTATCTGACAAAATTTATTACCAAAAAAAAGGCAAACTACAGCTACAGGTTTTATTTTACTATACAGAAAAAATATCACAGGAAAAAGCATACTGACTACAACATCATCGGTTATTAATATTTTGTTGGCTCATAATTCTTGTTCATAATTTCTTTGTATGAAAGCCTGGCCAAAAATTATGTCCGCACAATTTGGCAAGTTTCAGTGATTTATCATAAATAAAACAATTGGCTTCAAGCATCAGTATTTGTGAAAATGAACAGCTTACCTATAGCATTTTTCTATCTTGTGATGGCTTTTTTCTAAGGGAAACCTTGACATGTATACCAAGCACTTTATGATGCTGAACTCAGTTTTCTAGTTATTTAGACTGAGATTAATGTTTTTTGAATGGATGCTTTGGTTCCCCGAATACTGTTTTAGCCTCATATCTCCCTTGCAAAGTGCTCAGAGCAGAATACAATGGCCATCATTTGGCGTCATGAACAGGATCTCTGTCTTAAAGTGCTGCTGGTGCCACTGCTGGGCTCTGCCTTTGCCACGGGCACACAAACACACATATATAGCTCCAGTCTAATGTTCTCTGCCCAATTCTGTCTCCTGCCTCAGCTTTAGGTTCGTCCAGTAATCGCTATTGGCCATGACAATTAATTTGTGTAGCGGCAGCTGTTATTGTGTGGAAATGGAGGCTGAATCAGAAGTAGTGCATTGGTGGATGAAGAGGGATGAAGTGAAAAGGTGTGGAGGGAAAACCAAGAGCCAACAATATTAGAGAGGATAGATGGAGGAACCCGACAAATAAGCTTTTTTCCAAAACCTAGTGAGCTATGCCTACGGAGGCAGCATTTCAAGGCCTCGTAGGCATGCTTCCAACTCGAAGACTGTTGAAACTAAATTATGCTGCCTCCTAAAACACCTCATTTCGCCAAATTCTAACGCAACTTCGCATTTATGCTTCACTGAGAATGTAATCCCAGAAAGCGTTACAACAAACCCAGTGAAAAGAAACACGGTAAACAGGTGTACATTTGACAACCGGTATAAAATATAGGCAGTTATTGTGTAGAGTTTATAATTGTGAAATTTCGATGTCATCTATAAATGTTTGGCATCGTAACCCTGTACCTTATTTCCAGCCAAAATATCTTTATTGTGATATACAGTATTGTTATCTTAAGATAAAATGACTTATATTGTGATATAAGATTGTCATATTGCCAACCTTAATTATAAAACATTTTAAATAATTTAAATTGTAAATTCATATACTGTATAAATGTATGGGGGGGAGGGGATGTGCTGCAGGTTTTTTTGTTTGTTTGTTTGTTTGTTTTTTGGGTGTTCCTCTTGTGTCAACTGTATTGAAATCAACTGTGAATCGAGTCTCCCGTGGACTTTGTGTGTAAACTGCTATTTTTATGACAGAACGTCTATATAACGTTCCATTACAGTTAGGACACTGCCATTGGCTTCCTATGTAGGTGGCGATATGGATGTAGAAATAGAACTACAGTATAAAGAAGAGACATGCCACTAGCAACGTCAAGGTCATGGGTTTGATTTTCAGGAAATCCATGCACAGATAAGATGTATGCAATGCAAAGCCCTTTGGATAAAAGCATCTGCCTAATACATTATGTGCATGTAAATGTAGGAGTACTCACACACACACACACACTTAGCACAGATTTATGGTTGGGGGTGTGTTTTCATAGCTTTTACATTGCTTTGATAGCAGTCCCATAGATTAAGAGAAGAGGAAAAGAAAGCGGATGAAGGGAGTGTTCCCCTGATTATGCTGTTGCACATCAATATTGCTTGTATGGTACTAGAAATGCAGACTCAAAACGTCTATGATCAGCCCTCGCTTATTCTGTCTAAGAATATGCAATGTGGGATCTGAACATTCACATTAAGTGTCTCAAAATAATCTAAAAATAAGATTTTTGTACACTTAAAAAAAATTAAATCGAAGAAAACAGAGGGAAAAAAAGGCTGTCTTACCTTTTGCCAAATTGGTAGGAAAACTTCAACACCCATAATGCACTGGGCATGTTGCCATCCAAGGCCACTCCCACCATCTGCTGTGCATACGCTTACTAGAGTCATATACCGCCTTGCTTTAGTAGGAAATACTTCTTAGCAAACTTTTAGTCATAAAAAGGCTTGTGTAGATCACCAGTGCAAGAATTCAAAGAGTAAACGTTTAGCGGGAGTGCGTTACGTTCAGTTTCCAGTGAAGGATCCAATGTGTTGTAGGCAGTGGCTAAAGGCTGCAAAGAAACGTAAATATGAAGAGAGCCGCGCAAATCTGAAAAAAAACTCTGTGTTTGTAGTCAACTTCAAACTGGTCAACTTCAACGATTGTTTTATGCCAAATGGAGGGGAAAAACTGAAAGAAACTGCCGTACTGTCAGTTCCGCCCAAAATAAAACGCTGTATCATACAGGTTAGAAAGCTGTTGCCATAATGTTCCATTTTTAGCATAAAGCTGTTTAAAGAGTAGGCAAAGTCTGATATAATTTTCAGTGATAAACCTACTCTTACAGTAACTGTTCTTTTAATAACCCTCTGCCGATCCGACTGTCCGTGGGCGGGGGTACAGAAATGCGGAAGTAAAATCTGTGGTTTTGATGAAAGCCCTGGATCTGTCAAAACTGTTTTCTATTTTAATATATTTTTAGATATTTTTTAAAATGTAATGTTTTGCTGTGATGTAAAGCAGAATTTTCAGCATCATTCCTCCATTCTTATGCTGATTTGCTGCTCAAGAATCACTTCCTGTTGTTTTGAATGTTGAATAAAAAGTATTAATTTAATTAAAACTGACACCCAGAGTTTTGAACTGTAGTGTATGTTCCAATTGGCTGATTTTCGCGTTGTCCAGCATTTTACTTGCCAGCACCTCGTTAGGACACAATGTGAGACTGAGACTAGTAGAGCACTGACTGCAGCAGCACTGCTAGATACATGAGCAACATTATTTGCAATTTCTGTTCATTTTTCATACCATCTGACTGATAGATAGATAGATAGATAGATAGATAGATAGATAGATAGATAGATAGATAGATAGATAGATAGATAGATAGATAAAGAAATAAGGCGAAGAAAAAAGAACGTATCAGCCACCAAATGATTGAAATGGAGAAAATTACAGCGAAACCATAACCATGTTTTATGGCGCAGTTTTGCATGTTCACTTAAAAATGCACGCATACAGACACACTCACATAGTCATACACAAACTTGGTCATTCATCATTGATAACGGACTCAGCCTGTGAGCTACCCTGGGGCCTAAACAGTGGCTTGCTCACACAGAGAAGTAGGGGAAAAAATCTCACTCATTCTCTCTGACACACAAAAATCCATTTATCACTGATTTTATGTAAGAGTGATTGGGATGAGATTCTCTTTTGGCTTGTTATCTCTTTCCATTGGTTTCCCTTCTCCTCCCCTCTCTGTTCTCGTTTGGAGTTTGAGAATGCATTCTGATTGGCCAGAGGGTGTTGGCGCTGTGGGCGGCACATGTGTTGAATATGCAACGGTTACTTGCTTAATTTCACACTTGCTTTTGAATATTAATGAGGAGAAATTATCATGGCCGCTTTGCCATTTTTAGTAGCTGCTGTGCTGGTGTCGGTATTTTCAATACAGTAAAAAGGCTACAAACCTAATGGCAGTTTAATGGAGGCACACACACATTTCATCAGGCCGTGATTAAGCAGATATGAGTGTTCGGTGAGTAACGGTTCTGTCTAATTAGCGCGGCGCTGACTGCCGCTGACCCTTCACAGAGCGACCGTGTCCTGGCCCACATTAAACCCCTGTAAATATTTGCTTTTAACTCTTCCTCTTCTATTGTTTCCAATTTTGTGCACTGGTGGACTGTGACCACTCATTCATTCCAGTTGTTTGTGTGTGTGTGTGTGTGTGGCCTGTGACTGGACAAAGGTTATCCTCCTCATCTCTCGCTCTTTTTCTCTAGACTGAATGTGGGGAATAGATAGGAAACAGACTCTGAATGGTCAGTGGGATTAGAGGCTAATTCTCTCTTAAAACTATATAAATTGTTTTATATTAAAGGCACAATATGTAAGATTTTTGGATTAAAATATCCAAAAACCACTAGAACAATGTTATATATTTTGTTGACTTGTGTACTTACATTATCCCAAATGTTTTCAAGAATGTTTAAATCCAAAGAAATAAGCAATTTTAACCAGGACACGGACCGTGTCCGTGCGTCGCCTATCAATGACATCATACCCGCGTTACCCTCGATTTCCGGGGGTTATTTATTTATTTTTTTGAATATGATTTCTGCCCGAGTCCCGTCGGCTTCTTTTCCACCGGCTGTAGAGGGGAAGACAACAACTCCCATGATTCCACGAAATCAAGGCATCATCAAGCTATGGCTTTGTTTTTAATAGAGCTCCGGACGTCACGTGACCCATTCTGTTTACAACTCCATATTGGCAGGCAGGGACAGCCGGGAGCGAATATGAAATGAATGACGCCAGCATGAGTTTCAAGGGAACAGATTTCACTGCACACTTTAATTCAAAAGACATAGACCTGTACATAGCAAAACTTAATTGATTAAACATAACAGATCCCTATAACGCCCCAGGGGTGCTATTCACGTGTATCAATAAAGGAACGGATAGCTTTCCTGTCAGGACACCTGTTGCACTAACTGTGCGCAAGTTACAACTAGCCTAGTTTTGACTTAAAGGGGCACTAAGTTACAACTTATGCACTACTAAATATTTTTGCGTTGCACCATTAAACTTAGTTGAAGCCTAAATCTACGTATAAACTAAATATTTACGTAAGCCTCCGATCAGGAGTAACGTTAACGGATAGAATAAAATAGCAGACAGACTGAACTGCATCAATAAGCTCTTGTTTCACATGACAGACTTCAATTCTTTACACATATATGATAATGCTGACATTTACACTTGCTTACATTTTAAGAGAGAAAACATGTGAATAGATTACTATGTTAGCGGTTAACACGAACCCGTCCAAAACAGCGCTACTGTGTGCATCTGTCCCATCGGTCCGTGTTGTGCATGTCAAACAAAATCAATCATTATTAATAAATGTAATTTCTTATTTTTTTGTTTCAGTATTTATTTATTGATCCTTTATTTAATTTCAAATAGCCTACAGTTTCTGAATATTATTTATATATAAAAGCACTTCTGTTATCATGATTAAGTATTGTATTTAATGGGAACTTATTTTTATCATTAGTTACGTGAGGCAAAAGTAGTTCAAATGAAGAATAAACTCAAATTCACGGCATTTCAACAACTTACTACGATAAAAAGATTTCCCCTTTGCTTTCCCCCGCCTGTTCTGGCATCCTGCCGCACAGCAGCTGTCCACCATGTTGAAATAGTAAGGTTTAAACAGTCTGGTTTTAAATTATTGTTCGACCACTATAGATACAAATGCTACAGCCGCTGTAGCGCTCCCCTGATTGAGTTTAGATTGCGTGACATCAACCTCCGGAGCTCTATAAGCGACCTCTAGCTGCGAAAAATTACATATTGTGCCTTTAATGTACCTAATTGGTACGACAGATGGCTGTACATTTGTGTTAAATATCTTAGACGTTAGATTTATTTTTGTGGTTGGGTGCAAAAAAAGTAGGGGTAATGTGATCTCATTAATAATCGTACATACTGTAAAGTGTTGTTCTAGTCAATTTTTGTCATTTTTTGTCAATTTTTACTATATATGATTACATAAGTACTGAAATGTAAATGATTTAATGTATTGACAGCATATAAAGCATAAGCATTGTATGATCTCTTGTATGAATGGCTTTAGAGATTTTACTGTTTTGTACTGTATTTAACTATACAGTACTATATGATTTGTTAATGTTTTTTGAATATTTGAAGTCTCAGTAAAAACAGTAAACATGTAATTTATTCCTGTTATGCATCATTACTTCAGTCTTCAGTGTCACATGATCCTTCAGAAATCATTCTAATATGATGATTTGCTGCTCAAGAAACATTATCAGTATTAAAAACAGTTTTGCTGCTTATGTATTTTAGTGGAAACCATGATTCTGTGTTAAACAGAAAGTTCAAAAAAACAACAGCATTTATTTAAAATAGATATTTTTTGTAACAATGTAAAAAATCTTTACTGTCACTTTTGATCAGCTGAATGCATCCTTGCTGAAAAAAGTATTAATACTTAAGTTTTACATGCAGTCAATACATTTCAGTTGGCTGTGTGCAGTAAAGGTAGAACAGAACAAAATATAGTACATAAAGAAGTAACAATAGACTCTATACGAAATAGATGAAAATCAAAAGATCATTTAAGATTAAAAGTAACATAACATATTGCCTGGACAATGTCAATGATTGTTATTGCAGTGATTATTATGTTTCTAGCATGTTATATGTTTGGCAACAGTTCTTCTAACCCTAACCCCCAAGAGTGCTGGACCAAAAATGGATGTATCTCTTGATGGAAATAAATCAAAAATCAAATTTTTGGTGAAGATCTTGTATTGACAATGCAAGAGTCCAGCACTCTGTAAAGTCTCCTCCAGCACATCCCAAAGACTTTCAATGAATTTAAGATCTGGACTTCATGTGTGAAAATGATTCTTCATTCTTTCACAATTTGAGCCTGATGAATCTTGACATTGTCATCCTGGAATATGGCCATAATGTGTCTTTCTACACGTTTAAGAAATGAAAAGCTACACAATTAGGGTTAGAAGAACTGTTGTCAAACATGTAACGTGCTAGAAACATAATAATCACTGCAATAATGATCCAATCATAGACTCTAAAGCATTTGCCTATTTAAATCCAAACAACAGCTTTTTTTTTTGTCTGGACAATGTACAAGCATTAGTGATAATTATAGTTCTCCCTTGATCTCTTGATTTTAGTGCGTTCAGCCTATCATCCATCTGCTGTCTTTTATTCACAGATCAATGTACGGATAAGGCAGACACAGGAATGAGATAAAGTGGCAGGAGAAGGTAGCGGCAGGTTGTGAACGTCTTTTGACCTGGCCGTCAGCAGCTCTGCTATCAGTTGGCTGTCTGACACACACATTCACTCACTCACTCACTCACACACACACACCGTAACCGCTGTCATCTCCCAGGGTGCCGAGCAGCAGCGAAACCATGAGGGTCTGAATGAGGGCGCTTCTCAGAACCGCCCCTGCACACATCTGTCCTCCTTTGACACTCGCTGCAGGTATCTGCTGTCTCAGACACAGACAGCGTCTCCAATTCACACCTCACAGTTACCCCTTCAGACAAAGCACTGTGTGTGTGAGTGTGACAGAGTGAACCCTTTTTATACTTTTGGTAGAGGTGCACTGCAACGTCCCAATAGGGATGGGCAGTATTTCAGATACATGTATTTAAAATACAAAATACTATTTCCTGTATCAACTAGTTCAGGCCCCCCTACCCCGACTTTCATGCACATGATCTGCAGCTGTACGACTCAAACTAACATTGGGCACTTAGGGCGTGTCCAAATCCACTTTTGCTAGTTTAACGACGGAAAAAATGGTCGGCGTGCCAGGCGCATGGTCCAAAAGGGTTGTACCTATTCTCTTAATGAGTCATGAGTGTTTTTGGGCATAACATGCAATAAACCAATCAGAGTCTCATCTCCCATTCCCTTTAAAAGCCAGTTGCGCTTGCACCATGGCGGATTCGCTATTTACATGGCGGAATTTGCGAGCGGAAAGACTGAATGCTTCTCCAGAGAGGAATCCTTTTATTTTTAATATTTGGCATGTTTGTGTGGTGCTTCACATCCCTGTGTGTGTAACAAGCAGAGTGTACGCGTGTTGTGCACCCACCTATTGGCGCACATTACTAACACGCCCTTTAAATAACACAAAAAATACTGCGTTGGTTTTTGTTGGTCAATGGCGCAGTCGTTTTCAGTTGTCTCAAAATAGCAACGCGCCAACAATGCGCCTGAACACACCTCGTGCGGATGTGAAAATGATAACTGCGTCGGGCTGAAACTAAAAAACTAAAAAAACACTTGCGTCGCGCCTGCCGTCGCATTGCGCCGGGTGTATGATAGGGCCCATTGGGTGAGCGAATTGTCTGCATTAATAAGGAATAAGATAAGGTGAGGATGTCATGGCCGATTTTACTTATTGATTAAGGTTAAAACGGAACATCATTCAGATTTGCCTTCAGTTAACATGAAGGAATAAAAGAGCACTGGCAAGGGGAAAAAATAGCGTTAGCCAGTCAATCTTGATAGTTAATTGGTTGTTGGATTTATCAGCTAGCTAGTCAAATTTGCTTAAGCATTACTGTTTGCTAGGACTGGGTGATGTGATATGATATATATTGTGGTGATATAAAGTGTGAATCGTTTTAACTTTTTCTATATCGTTTATATAACTTGGTATGCAAATACATTCGTGCTGCTTTCAGTGGGCAAGAATTATTGATGTTAGAGTAATAAAGAGCAGGATGTGCTTGATGTTAATGTGACCGGAGATTTAGATTTACCACCAGGAACACATTAGGGGGTTCAGATTAGGTAATGTTTATTTAGTTGCTGATTTCAAATAAAACAATTTATTCGCAAATGTTATGTCTCAAATTTATTTAAAGAGAAACAGTTCCGGCTTTCAGCGTTTACAACAGAACCGGAAAAGAGAAAATAGTAAAACAAACTTGATAAACAAATAAATGTTCACAGAGCTGGTGATACAGTTAAACCTCCTCACAGCTCTACGTCACTCAAAGAGCAATTATCTGTGATACACTGTACGCTTAAATATCACAGTCCACTTGTGTTTAACAAACACTATACGCTACACACGGCAGTACAAGAATACGACCGTTTCAAAATGCAAAAAAAAAATAAGAAAATACAAAATCTCAGTACAAATATGGAAAATCAAACAGAACGTCTCGGTTACGTATGTAACCCTCGTTCCCTGAAGGAGGGAACGGAGACGTACGTCGGACGTCACCGACGAATTGGGATCACTTCTGGGAGCCCCTATCAGCTTCGAGTGTATAGAGAACGGGCCAATGGCCATTGGCGTGCGAGATTTGCATCTCGCGCTCCGCCCCGCATCGCGGGTATAAAGCGGAAGCGGATGCAGCGCACATTTGTTTTTCACTGAGGAGCCGAACTAGTGACTCGGCCGCTGCAGTGATGGTACAGCAACTGTGGCGACGGGACGTACGTCTCCGTTCCCTCCTTCAGGGAACGAGGGTTACATACGTAACCGAGACGTTCCCCTTCAGTCGGTCACGTTCGACGTACGTCGGACGTCACCGACGAATTGGGATCCCTATGGAAAACGCCACAGTTACTACCACTTCCAGCGCCCAGCGAAAGCCCCTCAGACCCCCGTCTGTTCGGGGCGGGGAACCCACGCAGGGAGAGTCACTGCTGCTGTTCCGCAAGACCCACTCAGCAGAGTATTGGATAACGCTGGGAAAGCGTGCCCCGGGGGGCCGCTGCGGAAGCCACATCCTACACGTAGGGAGGTATCATGTGGAATATACATGTATGGACTGGCCGTGGGCAGTACAACATACGGAAGTCCCAGGGGTGGCCCCGGCCAATGCAGGCGGGAGACTACACCGCACAGAGACGGCAGAGCGAGCTCTGCCAAGGGAAAGACACGGGCTCGCCGTAGGGAGCCGTACCGTGGAAGAATACACATATGGGACCGCCGTAGGGGTCACAACATATGGATACCCAGCCTAACACAAGTTCCACCAATGCATACGAGTGTTAGACCTGGCGTCGGACGCTCCGCCACGTCTGACTGCCACGGGTTGCGGAGGACTCAACAGGGTTCGCCGTGCTGGGGAACTCGACTGGAGCATATCAGCGCACGTATCCGGTCCATGAGGAGGGGAATGGCGCAGCAAGCCGACACTAGAACGGGCACTTCGGTGTTACCGGCTATTTGAAGCGAGCACACGGGAAGAAACCGGCTCTACACGGAGGCTATAGAATCTAGCGAACGTGTTAGGTGTCGCCCAGCCCGCAGCTCTACATATATCTGTCAGCGAGGCGCCGTGTGCCAGCGCCCAGGAAGAGGCCACACTCCTAGTGGAGTGGGCCCTCAACCCAAGCGGGCAGGGCACGCCTTGGGTTTCATACGCCAAGGCGATGGCATCCACTATCCAGTGAGCCATCCTCTGCTTGGAGACAGCCTTTCCCTTCTGCTGGCCTCCGTAACAGATGAAGAGCTGTTCTGAGGTCCTGAAGCTTTGCGTTCTGTCCACGTAAGTCCGCAGAGCGCGAACGGGACAGAGAAAAGCCAGGGCTGGGTCTGCCTCCTCCGAAGGCAGCGCTTGCAGGTTCACCACCTGGTCCCGAAAGGGAGTGGTGGGAACCTTGGGCACATATCCGGGCCGGGGTCTCAGGATTACATGAGAGTTACCCGCCCCGAATTCCAGGCACGATTCGTCGACCGAAAATGCCTGCAGGTCCCCTACCCTCTTGATGGAAGCCAATGCAGTCAGGAGTACTGTCTTCCAGGACAGGATTTTTAACTCTACTGACTGCAAAGGCTCAAAGGGAGCCCTCTGTAATGCGGTTAGCACCAGGGGCAAGTCCCAAGAGGGTATAGAGTGAGGGCGAGGCGGATTTAATCTCCTCGCCCCCCTCAGGAACCTGACGACCAGATCGTGCTTTCCTAGGGACTTACCTTCGACCATGCTGTGATTTGCGGCGATAGCGGCAACATACACTTTGAGGGTGGAGGGAGACAGCCTTCGCTCCAACCCTTCTTGCAGGAAGGAAAGCACAGAGCCGATCGAACATCTTCGGGGGTCTTCTCGACGAGAAGAACACCACTCGACGAACAGGTTCCACTTCAACGCGTAGAGGTGCCTCGTAGAGGGGGCTCTGGCGGAAGTGATGGTGTCTACCACAGCCTGTGGTAGGCCACCTAGAACCTCCGCGTCCCGTCCAGGGACCAGACATGGAGTTTCCAGAGGTCCGGACGCGGGTGCCACAGGGTGCCCCGTCTCTGAGTCAGGAGGTCCTTCCTCAGAGGAATGGGCCAAGGAGGTGCTGTCGCGAGGAGCACTAGTTCCGGGAACCAGGTCCGGTTGGGCCAGTATGGCGCAACTAGCAAGACCTGCTCCTCGTCCTCCCTGACCTTGCACAGTGTCTGCGCAAGAAGGCTCACTGGGGGAAACGCATATTTGCGTAGGCCCCGGGGCCAGCTGTGTGCCAGCGCATCCGAGCCGAGGGTCCCCCCGGTCAGGGAATAGAACAACTGGCAGTGAGACGTGTCCGGGGCGGCAAACAGGTCTACCTGTGCGGTCCCGAAGCGACTCCAGATCAGCTGGACCACCTGGGGATGGAGTCTCCACTCTCCTGGGAGCACTTGCTGTCGTGAGAGCTCGTCGGCTGCACGATTGAGCAGGCCCGGGATATGAATGGCACGAAGCGACCTCAGATGCTTCTGACTCCAGAGGAGGAGATGGCGGGCGAGTTGTGACATGCGGCGGGAGCGTAGACCACCCTGTTTGTTGATGTACGCAACGGCCGCAGTGTTGTCCGTACGGACCAGAACGTGCTTGCCTCGTAGCGGCCCTTTGAGGCGGCCCAGCGCAAGACGAACTGCTAACAACTCGAGGCAATTGATATGCCATTGCAGTTGAGGCCCCGTCCACAGACCCGAAACTGCAAGCCCGTTGTACGTGGCCCCCCAGCCGGTGGATGAGGCATCCGTGGAGACCACAGCATGCCTGGACACTTGTTCTAGGGGAACTCCTGCCCGTAGGAACGAAGGGTCCAACCACGGACTGAAGGTTTGGCGACACTTCGGTGTTACTGAGACACGGAATGAGCCGCTCTGCCACGCCCATCTCGGGACTCGGTCGTGTAGCCAGTGTTGAAGCGGCCTCATATGAAGCAATCCGAGCGGCGTCACTGCGGCTGCGGATGCCATATGCCCCAGGAGCCTCTGAAAATGTTTCAGTGGTACCGCTGTCCTGCATTTGAACGAATTCAAGCAGTTCAACACCGACTGGACGCGCTGCTCTGTGAGTCGCGCTGTCAGATTGACCGAGTCCAACTCCATACCGAGAAAAGAGATCCTCTGCACGGGGCAGAGTTTGCTCTTTTCCCAGTTGACCTGAAGTCCCAACAGGCTGAGGTGACTGAGCACCATGTCCCTGTGTTCGCACAACTGTGCCTTCGACTGAGCCAGAATCAGCCAGTCGTCGAGGTAGTTGAGAATGCGAACACCACGCTCTCTCATGGGAGCAATGGCCGCCTCCGCGACCTTCGTGAAGACGCGGGGCGACAGGGACAGCCCGAAGGGTAGGACTCTGTACTGATATGCCCGTCCCTCGAACGCAAAGCGTAGGAACGGTCTGTGTCGGGGGAGAATCGAGACATGAAAGTACGCGTCCTTCAGGTCGATCGCTGCAAACCAATCTTGGGGACGGATGCACCTGAAGATGCGTTTCTGCGTTAGCATTCTGAACGGCAGCCTGTGAAGGGACCGATTCAAGAACCGCAGGTCCAAGATTGGCCGTAACCCGCCGCCTTTCTTGGGTACAATGAAGTACGGGCTGTAGAAGCCTGTCTTCATATCGGCTGGAGGGACCGGCTCTATCGCGTCCTTCGCCAGTAGGACTGCGATCTCCGCCCGTAGCACGGGGGCGTCCTCCTTCGACACGGAGGTGAAGTGAACGCCCCTGAACTTGGGGGGCCGCCGAGCGAACTGAATCGCATAGCCGAGTCTGATAGTACGGATGAGCCAGCGGGACGGGCTGGGGAGCGCTAACCAGGCTCCCAGCGACCGAACCAGCGGGACCAACGGCACCACAGACGTACCCGCAGCGGGGCAGCGCAGCGGAGTGCAGGGACCCGACTCGGACGGCATCGCGGCCCGAAGTGGGGTCTGAGTGCGCAATGCAACACTTACCTGCTTCCGCTGAGGGGGTGCACGAGTGTGCGGAGGCCTCTTGTGTGCGTCCTGGACACAGCCAGCACCCCCTGCTGGCGATAAGAGAGGCACCGGAGGGTGACAAGGCATGGGAGCGTCGTACACCGCCAAGCGCGCTCTCTTGGCACCCAGAGATTTTAGAAACAGCTCTTTTTTTGAAGTTTTGGGTACCACTGGCCCGAAGGCCAGTGGCGGAACAGAAACCAAACAAGAACATAAAATTCTCTCCCGGCCCTCCAGCGGGAGAAGGAGCGGTGCTGTCACCACCTCCTGAAGAGCTGTCTCCTCCATCTCTGGGTGGCCCGTCTCAGGGTCTCTTACGACGACGCTTGCCACCTGGTTTGGCAGCGGCCTGAGCGGGCTGGACGGCCTTCCCGCGGCCGGCTCCACGCCGTTGCCCTGGTGGAGGCTGCTGCTGGGCTGGGGCGGGAGCGGGGGCGGCGGCGGGCGGCCGCCCTCGGCGACGAGCAGGCGGAGGAGCTGCGGCCGGCGGCTGGGCAGCAGCTGACCGCCGGGGCAGGATGTGTTTGATGGCCTCCGTCTGCTTCTGGACAGTCGAGAACTGCTGGGCAAAGCTCTCGACCGCGTCGCCGAACAGCCCAACCTGGGAAATGGGGGAGTCCAGGAACCGATACTTATCAGTCTCCCTCATATCGGCCAGGTTGAGCCAGAGATGTCGCTCCTGGACCACAAGAGTGGACATCGCCTGACCAATGGAACGGGCGGTGACTTTCGTCGCCCGGAGGGCGAGGTCCGTCGCCGTCCGGAGCTCCCGGAGGAGCTCTGGGTCAGGTCTACCCTCGTGCATGTCCATGAGTGCCTGGGCCTGGTGGACCTGGAGCAACGCCATGGCATGCAAGGCGGACGCAGCCTGTCCACAAGCCTTGTAAGCCTTCCCAGTTAGACTGGAGGAGAACTTACAGGCCTTGGATGGGTGGCGTGGGTCTCCGCGCCAGGTGGAAGCGGACGCCGGACACAGTTGCATCGCGACCGCCCGTTCCACCGGCGGGATCCCCACGTACCCCTTGGCTGGCCCGCCGTCGAGAGTAGTGAGGAGGGAGGAGCTACTCGGCCGGTTTCTGGCAGAAAAAGGTGCCGTCCACGACCTTGTGAGCTCCTCATGCACTTCCGGGAAGAAGGGCACCGGGGCGGGACGCTGAGAACCAGCGCGAGCCGCCCCGAGAAACCAATCATCCAGCCTAGAAGGCTCGGGACACGGTGGAGGGTTCCACACGAGCCCGACCTTTTCGGCGGCCCGGGAAAGCATAGCCGTCAGCTCGGGGTCCGTCTCGGACAACGCCACTCTCCCAGAGGGAGGCAACGCAGCCGGGTCTTCATCCCCCGAGGACTGAAACTCCCCCTCCGATGCAGCGATCGACATCCTATCCTCTGCTGGAGCTCCAAAGGTCACCGTTGGACCACCTCGAGAGGGGCCAGCGACTTCCTCCGAAAGCTCAACCGGCTGCGGCACTACAGAGGGTTTAGGGGCCCACGGAGGCTGGCTCGGCGGGTGTGCCCTAAACGTGATCCTCAGGTCACCCTGGCTATTCGCCGAAGTAGGTCTATCCTGCTGGGCAGGGATAGCACTAGATCGGGGCATAGGTAAGGGGACTCCACCCTCCCGAAGGTAGGCGAGTCTCGACCTTAGCGCCGCGATAGTCATGTTCCCGCAATGGGAACACGAACTATCCACAAACGCTGCCTCGGCATGTTGAATACCCAGACATGTCAGGCAGCGATTGTGACCGTCAGCTGGTGACAGGGAACGACCGCATCCAGAAACGCACGGGTGGAATGACATCTTGAAAAAGACGCAATTTCACACCCGTGTTGCTCTTTTAGAAGAAGCTCTTAACGTGCCGAAGCACCCAGGAACAACCGCGGCAAACACAGGGGATAGTGCAGCCTGTGTTTGCACTCACCGTGGAACGCCCCCACCGAACCAACCGGGATGCTGTAAAAACAGCAGTTTGTTTCACCGATTTCGGTGAGCTCGCGGTTGTCACTGCACGTGCCTTCTCTCCCAGCACAAAAGCCTCTTCTCTGCTCTCTCTCTCTCTCTCTGCTGACGCAGGAACAGTCTTCCATGAAGCTTGTTTGGCTCCGAAGTGAATGACAAATGTGCGCTGCATCCGCTTCCGCTTTATACCCGCGATGCGGGGCGGAGCGCGAGATGCAAATCTCGCACGCCAATGGCCATTGGCCCGTTCTCTATACACTCGAAGCTGATAGGGGCTCCCAGAAGTGATCCCAATTCGTCGGTGACGTCCGACGTACGTCGAACGTGACCGACTGAAGGGGAACAAAATAACATAAGTACACTTTTTATATTTCCCACTTCAACATCATTTGAGTAAACGAGAGAGAATAACACTCACGTAACGATCAGCTCCTACATACCACCACATTCACTTCACAAGGGCTGAAATCACTGAAATCACACTAAACAATCACACCAAATTAAAATCACATGAAAATTACATGAAACATTTGGAAAATTAAGTGTATAACATTTCTTAACGCCAAATGAACAGGCCTACACCACATGGTGTGACATCATATTATCACGGACATTACACACGACATAACCTTTCAAATATGACAGTTCTCTGAATTAATACAGAAAAATATACATCCACAAATGATATTCATCAAGGATATAATCATAAAACATTGTAGTTACCCGTGGATGACCTAAAAACCTCCACAATTTCCCGAGAGTGCGCGTCTCTCTCACACTGCTCGCTGCACGTCTGACAAAGTGATCGAGGTGAGAGAACGCATGCGCATTGCCTTGCACGCAACACAACACACAGTGCCACCTGCTGACGACTCCAGGGACATACAGAGAACCACAGTTTTTCTTGTCCTTACAATTCACTGAACACAGTAAAGGACAATGAAATAACAGTTTTAAACATGCAAGGAGAGAAACAGACTTTAAGGGTATTTACCACCCGGTTACATTCTCCCCTGCAATAAGTCAGCGTCCTCGATGACTCACTCAATCACTGATTTCGGCGTTTATGGCACCCTGTAATGCCTTCTCAAACAACGCAGTGCCAATACTTGAGACACCATATCTGTGCTGACTCTCACTGCATGACAAGCAGACCTGGGTGCATGGAACGGATTAGTGTGAACACCCGCAGTTGCTCGCTTGCTCCTGCGCACAGCTGGTACTGGTACTTCCCTCTCGACTGGGTTACGCACCTCACCAGTCTCTAGCTCCTGTGATTGGACACGCTCTTCTGGAGCCTCTGCATTCAGGACCACATCATCAGATTCTGCAGAGTCTCTACCAGTATCCGCTGATACTCGTACCTGGTTACCTTTAGAGCAGCCCCCTCTCAACTCCGAAGTACCTGGAGTCTCCGGGTTCATTGGAGTGTTTGCAGCCATCCTCGCAGAGGGTTGCACAACCTTCTCTACTACCACAAAATCTGGTCCAGAAATCTCATTCCCGTCCATGATGACAGGCTGTGCATCTGGCAGAGATTTCGCTTTACTCCTAGGCCTAGGAGTGGGCACGGCACCTGGACGCAACTCCGACCTGTGAACCCTTTTTGAGGGCCCTCCCTCCAAAGGTTCAACAGTGTAAGTTGTGCCTACTACTTCCACTACTCGATACACAATCGGGCTCCAGGCATCTTGAATCTTGTTCCTGCCTGGAGGCCGCTGGCACAGAGATACCAACTCGCCCACACTGACCTGGGGACAAAATGTCTTTTCATTCAGACGAGTCACCCTCTCTAGCCTTCTCATGAGCATATCTCAACCTCTCTTGATGCACAGACAACCAGTCTCGTTTCCCCTCAGAGACCTCCTCACCACCTAACAACGCATCAGTGGGCAGATGTGGTTGTACCCCAAAAAGAAGATAATAGGGGGAAAACCCTGTAGTTGCATGCGGAGTCACATTGTACGCGTGGACTAACTCCGGCAAGTACTCAGGCCAACGCCGCTAACGTGGCGGTAATGTACGTAACAGGTTGTGAAGTGTTCGGTTGTACCGTTCACATTGGGCATTTCCCTGCGGCCTATAAGGGGTCGTACGGGTCTTTTTCACTCCATAGAGTCTGTATTTGGCGATTACCTCACTTTCAAAGTTTCGACCTTGATCGGAGTGCAACCTCTCCGGGACGCCGTACTTCATAAACCACTCTTTTAACAAGACCTTTGCTGCGGTATCGGCCTTTTGATCTTTTGTGGGAAATGCCTGTGTAAACTTTGTGAAAATGTCGGTAACAACCAAAACATTTTCACGCCCGTCAGAAGCAGGCTGTAAGACTGTGAAGTCCACCGCAATCACTTCCAGAGGTCTGGAAGCCAAAAATGCTCTCACAGGGGCACGAACTTTGGGCTGAGGCATCTTTGTGAGAATACACCATTGACACTTCTTTACCCATTCCTCCACATCCTCATACATACCGGAACAAAAACACCTCTGCTTCAACAACCCCATCGTCCGTTCAATGCCCTAGATCGTCGTGAACACTTCACAGCACTTGTTCCTTTAACCCTCTGGAGTCTGAGCTGTTTTGGGGCCCTTTAGAAGTTTTGACATGCTCTGACATTTGTGCTTTTTTCAGTTGCTTATAAACACATTAATGGCAAAAGTGTAATACACTGTATTCAGCACAAACTGGGCTACCATAATATGTGAGCAACATGTATGTACATGCTTGTATTTTTGAGAGAATAATGTGTATGCGTGGTTTTTGAAAAATTAACATTTTTGTTTTAAAATTAAGGCCTCAAAACACACAATAGATATGTGTCCACAAGACTTTAGACTAATGGGTGATGTTGCCTAGAGTTTTTGCTTCAAACTGATGTGAGAATCATTGTGCCTACTTATTCCCACAACACTATATATGGATTTACATTTTGTAAGACACTTTTTCTTTACAAAGGCTGTATGCGAAGAGGCGTGAATGATCATGAATAATGCTGTGATTCACACCTGAGAGAACAAAAGACCCGCATAATGAGCTGCATAATGAATGAGCCTCAGGTATGTGACTGAGAGCTAAGCAACAGGACAAAGGAAATATATTTTGTTGTAGTTTATTTAGAATGTAGTCAACAAAGGCACATTACAAAGGCCTATTATATTTTAAATTATCAAAAGATTTGACTACACTGCAAAAAAATGCTCTTCTTATTTAGTATTTTTCCTTGTTTCCAGTCCAAATATCTAAAAATTCTTAAATCAAGATTCATTTACTAGATAAGTAAAATTTTCTATGGGGTAAGAAAAATAATCTTATTTCTGTTTGGGACAGACACAAGAAACAAGATTTCAATCAGAAACAAGATTATTTTTCTTCCCCATTGGCAGATAATTTTGCATGTTTTAAGCAAAAACTCACTTCATTTAGATTTTACTTTCAACAAAACAAGAAAAAATATCTTATGTCATTTTACTTATCTAGTAAATGCATCTTGATTTAAGAATTTGTAGATATTTAGACTAGAAACAAGACAAAAATACTAAGAAGAGCATTTTTGGCAGTGTACTTTTTTTTTTTTTTTAATAAGTCTCATGCTAAAAAAACAGTAATATTGTGACAATGAACACAATTCAGTATTTAGTAAATACAAATAACTGAATAATTGGTAATGATGAATGTTATAAGTAAAATATTTGGGATTTAAATGCAATGCAATTATGATTTCAAAGAGTATAGGGTGAATTCAGGTTGATTGGGACACTTTTTCCCCAGTCATTTCAATGGCAAACATTTTCTGAATCATCTGATTTTGTAAACTATCCGATACACACAATACTCAAACATCATTTCGAGTTTTGGTTCATTTATGAGACATGCGTGCAATGCATGATCACGCCAGCGCTACGGCTATTGTCTGCTATGCTATCTTATTAAATAAGAAGCAAATATATTAAAAACATTGATTAAAATTAAGATACAATTTATACAAAATGAAATTCACTTTAAATAAAGGCTTTCTATAAAACAAAACTTAATGAAGTGGTCAAAATAATTTCTGACAAACTCCATGTCTTCTGATATATTGCGCATCAAATGATTATTACTTTATTACCCGTGCTGTTCACTTTTCACAATCAACATATATTAAATTAAAAAAATACCATTAGGCTAGAATATTTAAACATCAATATGAAACAAATTATGTTTTACTGGTACTATATTTATAGCATCTGAGCAGACATTTGCTAATAAAAGCTGTATTGATGTGACACTAGGCTATTTTACAGTAAACACTTCATAATCTATGCAAAACAGGCCAAAAGAAATCTTGTCTAAACAGTCTTACGTCTATGACATTTTATGTTGCAGCAGGATTCATATTTAAACGGTCTTTTTGCGTTTAATATTCACAGAAAACGAACAGAATAAACTTACCTCACAATCAGCGGCTGAATCCGTTGCTCTTAGAAATAAACAGTTTTCATGAGGTAAATTATTCCAGGATTATTCCTCAGCGTGTCTCAAAACAATGTAGCTAAAGTATAGCAC
Source organism: Coreius guichenoti (assembly GCA_039654105.1). Lineage (NCBI taxonomy): Eukaryota > Metazoa > Chordata > Actinopteri > Cypriniformes > Gobionidae > Coreius > Coreius guichenoti. The sequence goes on from CM077168.1 coordinate 51,399,185, forward strand.
TACACTTGATGTGTTTATTTGAGTTGATGTGGGCGTTGACTGTGCTCTCGCGTGGATCGGTCAGTGTTTGAATCTCAAAAGAACGCGCGCTCCGTGGGCGTGGCGCATTAGCGGATAATGAGACGATAATGAGACACTCGTGAGCGACTGACATCTCTCTCTTTTCAAACAGATTACATAAACACAGAATATTTGTTTTTCGATTTTATTTACATTATTTAAAACCTGACATTGCAACGTTTCTTTAGACATATGTCTCATGTTTGTGTGACAAGTGTTCACTAAGTTAGAGTTCCTTTTCTGAAGACTTTCTGAATGAACGTCTTTGAGAGAGAGGCTGCTGATTGCGCATCATGTTTGTTTTCTTTATTTTGCAAAAAGCACAACAATCTGTTTTTATTGTGACTGTACACAAAAAAAAAAAAGAAACTTAACATATAATGATGTATAACACTTGCCTGAATTATAAAAATCGACAGAGTTATTTGAGTCTCTTTGGCACTGATAAGAAAAAAAGCGAGTTGATCACGCCGGCGCGACGGCCGACTCCAGGGGGTTAAACACCCGGGCAACAGCAGTTGCCAGCAGCTCTCCTCAGAAGGGTCAACTACTACTCGATACAGCAACTCATTTCGTTCCTTTATGAGGCTCCACTGCTTCAGAAGGCATTTCGCAGACCTAAACAGAGACTTTCTTTCCAGGTGAACTGGTTTCTTTTTCTCATCCCAGAACCCTCGAAACACTTGCAGAACAGGGTCACTTTTCTGAAACTCAACCAACTGTTCCCTGGTGTAACTGGGAAGTGTATAAGTGTTACCTTGGAGAGTAGTGATAGCTTCTTCTCCAGCCTCCAACGCACAAATTTGCCTCAACCTGCTGCATTCAACATCCTTCAATGCAAGTTCAGGTTCCAAGGTGGTACCTCACCTTATTGCACCGCAAATCACTACACACTCATCCCAGTCAGCGTCTGGATCAGGTTCAGGCTCCCCTGCAAACTTCTGCCTAGACAGAGCATCAGCTGCTGCATTACTCTTGCCCGGTCTGTACTTCACCTCGAAGTTAAAGACCGACAGTTGTGCTACCCACCTCTGTTCAATCGCTCCTAACTTGGCAGTTTGCAAGTGACAGAGCAGATTATTATCCGTAATCACCTCGAACCAAGACCCAAGTAAGTAGCCGCGAAATTTCTTGACTACAGCCCACTTAAGGACCAGTAGCTCAAGCTTCATGCTATTGTAATTTCGATCATTCCACTCTGCGTTACGAACCTACGGCTGGCGTACGCAATGACCCTCTTCTCGTCACCCTGTTTCTGGTACAGGACGGCTCCTAAGCCATTCTGGCTTGCATCGGTTTCAAGAATGAAAGGACAAGTGAAGTCTGCAAAACCAAGAACAGGTGCTATCGTCAGCTTCCTCATTAAGTGATTGAATGCATGGTCACATTCCGCAGACCACAGAGTGCTAAAGTGACGGACACCCCTTACACACCTGCCTTCACTCAAGCAAGCATTTACTAGGTCATGTAAGGGTCCAGCTATCTTCGAGAAGCCCTCGACGAACTTCCTATAATAGCTGCAAAACCCCAGAAATGACCTCAACTCCTTGACGGTTTCTGGGGTCTTCCAATTACTGACCGCAGTGACCTTGTCTGGGTCAGGAGAAATCCCTTGCGCTGACACCTGGTGACCAAGGAAACGAGTCAGCTTGACCTTTAAACCAGTCTCTGGCAACCGTTTCAGCACCACCTCTAATCTTTCCAGGTGTTCCTCAAATGTCTGTGAAAACAGCAAAATGTCGTCTAGGTACACTGTCAGCACCTGAAAGATCAGATCGCTCATAACAGCCTGCATCAGTCACTGAAAGGTCGACGGTCCATTACAGACCCCAAACGGCATCCTCCAGTACTCAAATAAACCAAAAGGCATGGTGAACGCCGTCTTGGCCCTATCCCTGTCACTCACCGCGATCTGATGATACCCAGAGGCCAAGTCCACAGTTGAGAAAAACTTTGCTCCACTGAGGGCATCAAAGCTTTCGTCAATTCTGGGTAGCGGAATCAAAAATATGAGTAATGCAACACGATTCCAAAACGTTACAATACAATACGGCAGTGGGAATACTGTACAAACAGAACAAAATAACATAAGTACACTTTATATTTCCCACTTCAACATCATTTGAGTAAACGAGAGAGAATAACACTCACGTAACGATCAGCTCCTACATACCACCACATTCACTTCACAAGGGCTGAAATCACTGAAATCACACTAAACAATCACACCAAATTAAAATCACATGAAAATTACATGAAACATTTGGAAAATTAAGTGTATAACATTTCTTAACGCCATATGAACAGGCCTACACCACATGGTGTGACGTCATATTATCACGGACATTACACACGACATAACCTTTCAAATATGACGGTTCTCTGAATTAACACCGGAAAATATACATCCACAAATGATATTCATCAAGGATATAATCATAAAACATTGTAGTTACCCGTGGATGACCTAAAAACCTCCACAATTTCCCGAGAGTGCGCGTCTCTCTCACACTGCTCTCTGCACGTCTGACAAAGTGATCGAGGTGAGAGAACGCATGCGCATTGCCTTGCACGCAACACAACACACAGTGCCACCTGCTGACGACTCCAGGGACATACAGAGAACCACAGTTTTTCTTGTCCTTACAATTCACTGAACACAGTAAAGGACAATGAAATAACAGTTTTAAACATGCAAGGAGAGAAACAGACTTTAAGGGTATTTACCACCCGGTTACATTAAGAAGTGTTATTAAAAAATGTAATATGCCGCAAAAAAGAACTCCGTATTCAGTAGTCACACAGCGACAGGAAGCTTTCTGTGTGTGGCTAAACGGTCAAATAATACACACAAAAAATGTCAAAATCTGAGTATTCACATAAACACAGTCGGTTTATGTCTTGAGTGAAGGTAAACAGATGGGAGAATCAGATGTGTACCGTTATATTGGGTCTGTATAAGCTCTTAAAGGGACGGCAGCCTAATAAACAACCCTGCTGCTGTCTGTGTCATTAATGTTAATCAAACAACAAAAGGCAAAGAGTAAATCCCTCACTGCTCTAGACTAAATAACTTTTGTAGCTTTAATAAATATCAGTGTATATTTAATTAATCCAGTGAAGACTATGCAGTGTTTTACATTTGATTACTTTATTCAGTTCCTGTATATTTCTTACTTCTGTTAGGTAGACCTACCTGAAAAACTTAGCACGCTTTTTTTAATTTGTATCTTTTCTATTGGATTTATTTTTCCTATTGCTTGTCATTTGTTTATTTTACTTTATTACTGACTGTTTACTTGTCTTCAATAATTGCTTGAGAACATTTTACTTACATTAGCTAGCCTAGTATTAGTTCCCTTTCAGTCGGTCACGTTCGACGTACGTCGGACGTCACCGACGAATCGGGATCACTTCTGGGAGCCCCTATCAGCTTCGAGTGTATACAGAACGGGCCAATGGCCATTGGCGTGCGAGATTTGCATCTCACGTTCCGCCCTGCACCGCGGGTATAAAGCGGAAGGAGATGCAGCGCACCTTTGTCATTCACTTCGGAGCCGATTGTGTGCTGCTGAAGAGTGTTACTGTATTATACAGAGATAATCAGAACGAGAGAGGAGAAGTTCTGAGTGTTGGTGTGAAGGCACAGCAGCGAGGACCGCGAGCTCACTGAGCGCAAAAACTGCTGTTATTACAGCAACTTTCAGTTTGATGGGCGTTCATATTACTCTGAGCGCAAAACACAGGCTGCACTATTCCCTGTGTTTTTGCCGCGGCTATCTCCCTGGGTGCTTCAGCACGTTAAAAGAGCTTTTTCCCTAAAAGAGTACACGGGTGTGACACTGCGTCTTTTTCAAGATGTCATTCCACCCGTGCGTTTCTGGATGCGGTTGTTTCCTGTCCTTCTTGACGGCCACGACCTCTCTCACATAAGCATGTTGAGATTGTGTTCGTGGGTGATCCATGTTCTCTCAGAAAAGGAGAATGTGATCACGTCGGCGTGCTGTTCGTTTCTCCTTCCTCGTAAGGTTTGAGCGTTCAGCGCGCCGTGTGCCGTCTAGCTGCCAGTTGACAGCGCGGGTTGTCACGGCAACCCAGCGCGTCACTCGGCGCTTTAGATGCGCGGTCGAGACTCGCAACGTCAAACGGGGCTGAGTCCCTTCGCCTATTCCCCGATCTAGTTTCTCTTCTGGTGCACCAGAAAAGAACTACTTCGGCTAATAAGCCTGGGTGACCTGAGGATTACAGTGGGGCTTCCCTGCCGAGTACATCTCCGTGGGCCCCCACTCCTCTATCGCATCGCGAGCATGTTGAGACTGTGTTCGTGGGTGGTCATGTTCTCTCATGAGAGCATGGCCACGTCAGCGTGTTGTTTGCCTTGCCTTTCATAGGGGCTTGAGTGTCCAGCGCGCTGTGTGCCGTCTAACGGCCACGCTCACTGTCTCTCATGCATGCTGGTAGCTTTCAGATGCAATTGCTGGTCTTTAAAAAAGGAACTTAGCGTTTCATTTGGGGCTCTAGCAGAGGACAGATGTCAATCGCTACATCGGAGAGAGGGCTGTTATGTGCTGGAAATGAGATGAGGCTGAGATTCCCACTATAATAGTGTGTGCTCATGCTGAATCAGATTCAGACTTGACAGCCATGCTTTCCCGGGTGGCTGAGGCGTAGTGCAACGCGTAAATCGCCTTGCCCGCCCCCTTGCCTTTTCCCCGGATGTGCATTGGAAAGCTTTGGCAGTGTGGAACTATTTGGTGCCAAAATATGGAACACCAAAGGGGCCATAATTCTGTATAAAGTTTTCCTCTCTCTCACTACCCTCATCGGTGGGGTGGCAGTGCCACTGGCAGGCCACCTCTGCCAGAGGGTAGTTCTGAGCCGAGGTTGAGCTGCGCACAGTGACTGATCATATTTAAAGTCACAGCGCTGGCCCTCGGCCAGACGATGTCCACCCTGGTCCAGAAACACCCTTGGCACCCAGAGATGGAGGGGACAGCTCCTTCTCCCGGAGGAGGGCCAGGAGAGAATCCTTTGTTCAAATTTTGATTTCTGTTCCGCCACTGGCCTTCATGCCAGTGGTACCCAAAACTTCACTAGAGCTGTTTCCAAAATCTCTGGGTGCCAAGAGAGCGCGCTTGGCGGTGTACGACGCTCCCATGCCTTGTCACCCTCTGGTGCCTCTCTTATCGCCAGCAGGGGGTGCTGGCTGTGTCCAGGACGCACACAAGAGGCCTCCTCATACCCGTGCGCCCCCTCAGCGGAAGCAGGTAAGTGTTGCATTGCACACTCAGACCCCACTTCGGGCCGCTATGCCGTCCGAGTCGGGTCCCTGCACTCCGCTGCGCTGCCCCGCTGTGGGTACGTCTGTGGTGCCGTTGGTCCCGCTGGTTCGGTCGCTGGGAGCCTGGCTAGCGCTTCCAGCCCGTCCCGCTGGCTCATCTGTACTATCAGACTCGGCTATGCGATTCAGTTCGCCCGGCGGCCCCCCAAGTTCAGGGGCATTCACTTCACCTCCGTGTTGAAGGAGGATGCCCCCGTGCTACAGGCGGAGATCGCAGTCCTACTGGCGAAGGACGCGATAGAGCCGGTCCCTCCAGCCGATATGAAGACAGGCTTCTACAGCCCGTACTTCATTGTACCCAAGAAAGGTGGCGGGTTACGGCCAATCTTGGACCTGCGGTTCTTGAATCGGTCCCTTCATAGGCTGCCGTTCAGAATGCTAACGCAGAAACGCATCTTCAGGTGCATCCGTCCCCAAGATTGGTTTGCAGCGATCGACCTGAAGGACGCGTACTTTCATGTCTTGATTCTCCCTCGACACAGACCGTTCCTACGCTTTGCGTTCGAGGGACGGGCATATCAGTACAGAGTCCTACCCTTCGGGCTGTCCCTGTCGCCCCGTGTCTTCACGAAGGTTGCGGAGGCGGCCATTGCTCCCATGAGAGAGCGTGGTGTTCGCATTCTCAACTACCTCAACGACTGGCTGATTCTGGCTCAGTCGAGGGCGCAGTTGTGCGAACACAGGGACATGGTGCTCAGTCACCTCAGCCTGTTGGGACTTCGGGTCAACTGGGAAAAGAGCAAACTCTGCCCCGTGCAGAGGATCTCTTTTCTCGGTACGGAGTTGGACTCGGTCAATCTGACAGCGCGACTCTCAGAGGAGCGCGTCCAGTCGGTGTTGAACTGCTTGAATTCGTTCAAATGCAGGACAGCGGTACCACTGAAACATTTTCAGAGGCTCCTGGGGCATATGGCATCCGCTGCCGCAGTGACGCAGCTCGGATTGCTTCATATGAGGCCGCTTCAACACTGGCTACACGACCGAGTCCCGAGATGGGCGTGGCAGAGCGGCTCGTTCCGTGTCTCAGTAACACCGAAGTGTCGCCAAACCTTCAGTCCGTGGTTGGACCCTTCGTTTCTACGGGCAGGAGTTCCCCTAGAACAAGTGTCCAGGCATGCTGTTGTCTCCAAAAGACGGATGCCTCATGCACCGGCTGGGGGGCCACGTACAACAGGCTTGCAGTTTCGGGTCTGTGGACGGGGCCTCAACTGCAATGGCATATCAATTGCCTCGAGTTGTCAGTTCGTCTTGCGCTGGGCCGCCTCAAAGGGCCGCTACGAGGCAAGCACGTTCTGGTCCGTACGGACAACACTGCGGCCGTTGCGTACATTAACAAACAGGGTGGTCTACGCTCCCGCCGCATGTCACAACTCGCCCGCCATCTCCTCCTCTGGAGTCAGAAGCATCTGAGGTCGCTTCGTGCCACTCATATTCCGGGCCTGCTCAATCGTGCAGCCGACGAGCTCTCACGACAGCAAGTGCTCCCAGGAGAGTGGAGACTCCATCCCCAGGTGGTCCAGCTGATCTGGGGTCGCTTCAGGACCGCACAGGTAGACCTGTTTGCCGCCCCGGACACGTCTCACTGCCAGTTGTTCTATTCCCTGACCGGGGGGACCCTCGGCTCGGATGCGCTGGCACACAGCTGGCCCCGGGGCCTACGCAAATATGCGTTTTCCCCAGTGAGCCTTCTTGCGCAGACACTGTGCAAGGTCAGGGAGGACGAGGAGCAGGTCTTGTTAGTTGCGCCATACTGGCCCAACCAGACCTGGTTCCCGGAACTAGTGCTCCTCGCGACAGCACCTCCTTGGCCCATTCCTCTGAGGAAGGACCTCCTGACTCAGAGACGGGGCACCCTGTGGCACCCGCGTCCGGACCTCTGGAAACTCCATGTCTTTTGCGGAGGTTCTAGGTGGCCTACCACAGACTGTGGTAGACACCATCACTTCCGCCAGAGCCCCCTCTACGAGGCGCCTCTACGCGTTGAAGTGGAACCTGTTCGTCGAGTGGTGTTCTTCTCGACGAGAAGACCCCCGAAGATGTTCGATCGGCTCTGTGCTTTCCTTCCTGCAAGAAGGGTTGGAGTGAAGGCTGTCTCCCTCCACCCTCAAAGTGTATGTTGCCGCTATCGCCGCAAATCACAGCATGGTTGATGGTAAGTCCCTAGGGAAGCATGATCTGGTCGTCAGGTTCCTGAGGGGGGCGAGGAGATTAAATCCGCCTCGCCCTCACTCTATACTCTCTTGGGACTTATCTCTGGTGCTAACCGCATTGCAGAGGGCTCCCTTTGAACCTTTGCAGTCAGCAGAGTTAAAAATCCTGTCTTGGAAGACAGTACTCCTGACTGCATTGGCTTCCATCAAGAGGGTAGGGGACCTGCAGGCATTTTCGGTCGACGAATCGTGCCTGGAATTCGGGGCGGGTAACTCTCATGTAATCCTGAGACCCCGGCCCGGATATGTGCCCAAGGTTCCCACCACTCCCTTTCGGGACCAGGTGGTGAACCTGCAAGCGCTGCCTTCGGAGGAGGCAGACCCAGCCCTGGCTTTTCTCTGTCCCGTTCGCGCTCTGCGGACTTACGTGGACAGAACGCAAAGCTTCAGGACCTCAGAACAGCTCTTCATCTGTTACGGAGGCCAGCAGAAGGGAAAGGCTGTCTCCAAGCAGAGGATGGCTCACTGGATAGTGGATGCCATCGCCTTGGCGTATGAAACCCAAGGCGTGCCCTGCCCGCTTGGGTTAAGGGCCCACTCCACCAGGAGTGTGGCCTCTTCCTGGGCGCTGGCGCACGGCGCCTCGCTGACAGATATATGTAGAGCTGCGGGCTGGGCGACACCTAACACGTTTGCTAGATTCTATAGCCTCCGTGTAGAGCCGGTTTTCTCCCGTGTGCTCGCTTCAAATAGCCAGTAACACCGAAGGGCCCGTTCTAGTGTCGGCTTGCTGCGCCATTCCCCTCCTCATGGACCGGATACGTGCGCTGATATGCTCCAGTCGAGTTCCCCAGAACGGCGAACCCTGTTGAGTCCTCCGCAACCCGCGGCAGTCAGACGTGGCGGAGCGTCCGACGCCAGGTCTAACACTCGTATGCATTGGTGGAACTTGTGTTAGGCTGGGTATCCATATGTTGTGACCCCTACGGAGGTCCCATATGTGTATTCTTCCACGGTACGGCTCCCTACGGCGAGCCCGTGTCTTTCCCTTGGCAGAGCTCGCTCTGCCGTCTCTGTGCGGTGTAGTCTCCCGCCTGCATTGGCCGGGGCCACCCCTGGGACTTCCGTATGTTGTACTGCCCACGGCCAGTCCATACATGTATATTCCACATGATACCTCCCTACGGGTAGGATGTGGCTTCCGCAGCGGCCCCCCTGGGCACGCTTTCCCAGCGTTATCCAATACTCTGCTGAGTGGGTCTTGCGGAACAGCAGCAGTGACTCTCCCTGCGTAAGTTCCCCGCCCCGAACAGACGGGGGTCTGAGGGGCTTTCGCTGGGCGCTGGAAGTGGTAGTAACTGTGGCGTTTTCCATAGGGATCCCAATTCGTCGGTGACGTCCGACGTACGTCGAACGTGACCGACTGAAAGGGAACGTCTCGGTTACGTATGTAACCCTCGTTCCCTGAAGGAGGGAACGGAGACGTACGTCCCGTCGCCACAGTTGCTGTACCATCACTGCATGGCCGACTCACTAGTTCGGCTCCTCAGTGAAAAACAAAGGTGCGCTGCATCTCCTTCCGCTTTATACCCGCGGTGCAGGGCGGAACGCGAGATGCAAATCTCGCACGCCAATGGCCATTGGCCCGTTCTGTATACACTCGAAGCTGATAGGGGCTCCCAGAAGTGATCCCGATTCGTCGGTGACGTCCGACGTACGTCTCCGTTCCCTCCTTCAGGGAACGAGGGTTACATACGTAACCGAGACGTTTTTGTGGTATCGAAATTAGTATTTCACTGGTAACTAAAATGTTGGTATTGTAACAACCTTATTTCCAGCACAAAAAAGACTATATCATGATATATATATATATGTACTATTTTCTGAAATGACGGGAAAAAATCATCTAAAGTAGAGTAGAAGTAGTACTTCGGTGGAAGAACATTGTATCATATCATATCATCAAACTTTAATCAAGTTTTTGACCAGCGAAATTCAGAAAATATCAGACATCCGTGTTTTGTCCGTCATTAGAACGGCCGCATCTGAGGCAGTAAGTGCATTGTATCAACTTACAAGTTATAAAGTTTACTTTAGCTATGTGAGCGCTCAGTTTTTTTCTGTCATTTGGCCAAAATCTAGCTATTTAAGACAGTATTGGCTATGACTCGATGACAAATACCAGACTAAGACACTCTTCTCTGCTCATCAAATACATTAAATATTAGCCTTTATATAGTGTTTGTTGGGTAAAGAAAACGCTGTACTTATTCAAACAAACTGTTCTTTATTTACCATTGAATTGCAAACAAGCAGAGATGCTTCAAACTGCACGTGGCACTTCATTAATGAAATAAGTGGGTGGAGTTATGAGGTTTGACTGACAGTTTGAGGATCCAATGGAGTTACGAGGTTTAATCACATTCCCTTTTTAATACTTTTCATTGGTTAAATATTTGCAAAACCCACAGACAGACGTAAAGGGTGACCAATAGTAATTATTTAAAAAAAAAAAGTTGGAGAGACAAGGTTTCCACTCGACATTTGACAATATACAATATTCTTTGAAATGCTTACATCCATACATGCTCTTTTAGGAATGCATAAATATATTTGTGTATGATAGTATAAGTTCTTCCTCATTTTTCCTGCAAATGTTGTTGGATGTGGCGCCGCACACTGTTCACTCAAGTCATGCACACCATGTGAAATGGAGTCTAGTGAACGCACTTGGGCAAACTCCGCAATGACATCATTTTTGTCACACACGAGTACATGGCGAGTATAAACCTGACTTGTGTGTGTGTTTCTCTCTCTCGCCTATTTTCTCACTCTTAGCCTGTTTTGTCCATCTGCCTCTCTCTGTCTGTTTATTTCTCCTATTCATCATTTTCCATCACACCCGGAGGGCACACAGCACGGCCACAACTGGCCAATTAAAGCCTTGTAACAATGCCAATCAAGCAATTAAGACCCAAACAACCTAAGCGCCCCCACCCCACCACCCCCCAGCCGCTCCGCTCATGCCAACTTTGTGCCCGCTCCGGTCCTGCCGCTCTCCTTACTCTCTTGCCCCGGCTGCGGGGGCATCAGCTGCTGCTGGACCCATCCAGTCCTCTGATTAAACACAGCGCACACTGGCTCACGATCAGGGAGGTGACAAGCTCATTAGTCTGACATAAGCCTTAATTACTGCGGCGACTGACTCTAGATCAGCGTGGAACGGAATAGCAGATGGATATGTGGGAAAGACATCACATGGGAGTTGATTGGCATATGTGATGAACTGTCAGAGGGTAAATGCAGCAGTTCAGCAGGGTTACGAGCCAGAGGACCCTAGTGTGTGTTCTTCTGCATGCATCATGAGCAGCAGAGGGAAGATTTTGAAAATGTAGCCTGCTAAGCTACAAGCTACCAAAGTAGCTAAATACAGTATGGTCAAGCTCCACTATTGAAAAAGTGAAGCAAATGCTGCCTTCAACTCAAATGGTGGATAAAAGTGGGTAGCATTCACCCAATATCCCGAACTCACCCATTATCATCACCAAAAAAAAAAAAAACTGCATCAGATTTACATCATGCATTTTCTATAATTGATTATTGAACATTTTCAAAAATTCTGTCATCTCTTGTTGATTTCATTCTAAACCTGTATGGCTTTCTGCAGAACACAAAATAACATTAGACCTTTGGCTTTCATTGTATGGCCAATGACTTTTTTTTTTTGGTGAACTATTTATTTAAGTCTGTGTTTACATAATATATGTGTGTATATATTGTACTATTTAAAATAGTACAATATTTTAACTGTTGATGGAATTGAAAATGGATTATAAAATGCATAATTCTGATTCTAAATTATGTTTGGAAGCGATTTGTTGCGTACTAAGTTGTTGCTTGGCAACCCGTAAACAGTCAGTGCAATTAGCCTCCTATTACTTGGCAAAACAAATAGTTAATTCCTATTAAAATAATATTACTTAATAATTGATGTCTCACCATGTTGCTGTTTCCACAAGCAAAAACTTTCTGCTTTGCAGTATATTGTTGTTATTAGTAGTAATTGTGAATGATGACCGACTGTACTTTTAATTTGTCAGGAATTAAAAAACAAAGATAGAAATTGGAAAACAGATTCATTTTATTCAACCACAACTGGTATAAATGTATACAAAATACAGGTAATAGAAACAGCAAAAGTACAGTAGTTTAACTGATTTGAAAATATATCTAAATGTTTATTTTGCTACAAAAAAATGATGAGCGAGAACCATCCGAACGAAACGGAGCACCTAAATGAATCAGACACCCCAGCGCTACATGAGAGATTCGGAGGGAATGAGTTTATTGCCTCAGCTTGTTTGGTTAAGGCTGTTTGCCCAACACAGTCTGACATAAAAACACGGATGCCACGCTGTACTGTCTGCTGGCAAAAAAGTAGCTTGTTACTTCAAAAGCTACCCAATTTTGAAAACAGACAAACTTCTGTCACGCTACTGAGAAAGTGGTTTAGTTATTAGCGTCGCTACTTTTAGTTTGTTTCCAAACACTGACCAGAAGCTACACTCTCCGTTCCTTTCCATCTCTAATCTTTGTCATGTTTTTTTTCTTAATCTTTCTCATGCCCTCCAGTTTTTTTCACTCATCACTCCTTTTTTCCTGATCAGTTGGAGTGTATTGTTGTTTAAGGAGAATATTGGTGTGTGTGTTGTGCAGTGTGTTTGGTCTCTAAGGTTTAATTAAAGAGCAGCCAGAGAATCTTGTCAACGGTCCCAAGACTCCCCTCAGAACCCCAGAGTCATCCTCTTCTATTTTACACTCCACAGAACACACACACACACACACACACACACACACACACACACACACACACACACACACACACACACACACACACACACACACACACACACACACACACACACACACACACACACACACACAGACAGAGAGAGAGAGACGATAAAGTGACGAATTATAGGAGGGATAATAGAGAGAGAGATGCTTTACAGTTTTATTAACTGTGTTATGCAGTATGTGTGAACTCTGTAACTTGAAAAACGAATATGCTTGTGTTGTAATTTAAGGATGTATATTTTAATTTGAGTTAATATTTTTATCTTTTTTATTATAGTAATATTTTATAAATAATAATACTTTATGAATCAATAAATATTATAAGTAAATTGTGTTTTTAAATGATATATATATATAATATCAATATTATAATATCAATATACTATTTTATATATAATATTTTAGCCAATTTTTAATAATTTTGCATAAAAAAGTTAAATGCATATACATATCTTATATGTTAAGATTTTTATATTATATTATCATATTTTATCATATTGAAATGTTCAAAAATAAACATAAATTAATGACATAAAAAAAAAAAAAAAAAAAAAGTAATTTTATCCAAAAATATTGATATTGTGGATAATATTTTGGATTTTATTTTATAGTGTTTTTTCCAATATATATATATATATATATTTAGTCATATAGGCAAAATTATAGGGACATGAACATGTACTTCATAACAGGAATAAGACACTTTTTTTGCATAGAAAGGCTAAATGCTTATACATACACTATATTGCCAAAGGTTTTGGGACGCCTGCCTTTACATGCACGTGAACTTTAATGACATCCCATTCTTAATCTGTAGGGTTTAATATGGAGTTGGAGCCCACCCTTTGCAGCTATAACAGCTTCAACTCTTCTGGGAAGGCTTTCCACAAGGTTTAGGAGTGTGTTTATGGGAATTTTTGACCATTCTTCTAGAAACGCATTTGTGAGGTCAGGCACTGATGTTGGACTCTGAGTCTCCGCTCTAATTCATCCCAAAGGTGTTCTATCGGGTTGAGGTCAGGACTCTGTGCAGGCCAGTCAAGTTCCTCCACACCAAACCCGCTCATCCATGTCTTTATGGACCTTGCTTTGTGCACTGGTGCGCAGTCATGTTGGAACAGGAAGGGCCCATCCCTAAACTGTTCCCACAAAGTTGGGAGCATGGAATTTTCCAAAATGTCTTGGTATGCTGAAGCATTAAGAGTTCCTTTCACTGGAACTAAGGGGCCAAGCCCAACCCCTGAAAAACAACCCCACACCATAATCCCCCCTCCACCAAACTTTACACTTGGCACAATGCAGTCAGGCAAGTACCGTTCTCCTGGCAACCGCCAAACCCAGACTCGTCCATCGGATTGCCAGACAGAGAGGCGTGATTGGTCACTCCAGAGAACACGTCTCCACTGCTCTAGAGTCCAGTGGCGGTGTGCTTTACACCACTGCATCCGACGCTTTGCATTGCACTTGGTGATGTAAGGCTTGGCTGCAGCTGCTCGGCCATGGAAACCCATTCCATGAAGCTCTCTACGCACTGTTCTTGAGCTAATCTGAAGGCCACACGAAGTTTGGAGGTCTGTAGCTATTGACTCTGCAGAAAGTTGGCGACGTCTGCGCACTGTGCGCCTCAGCAGCATATACAGCTCTGGAAAAAATTAAGAGACCACTTAACATTGTTTTCTCCAGAGCTGTATATATATACACACACACACACAGACACACACACACACACACAGGAATAAGCCACTTTTTTTGCATACAAAGGCTAAATGCTTATACATGCAGTATCTTTTATGCCAGTTTTTCTCAACCGGTGGGTCGTGACCCAAAAGTCGCAAGAAACAACAACAACAATAAAAAAACATCATTCTAAATGTTTTTTCTGATGCAAGACTTTTATTTTGAAAGACATTTTGAAAGCTGTTGACGCTTCTGTCAAAGAGTGGCTGAGAAAAACACGTCCTGATTCACTATCTGCTGTCAGATGAGATGTTGTCAGTGTAATTGCTCTTAACGCTATTTTCATAACTTGTTACGAAATAAAAAGTCTCACCTCAGAAAAAGAAACTTTCCTGTCCTGTCAGACGTTATACTGTGCTCTTCAGTTGCACGCTGTATGTATATCACTTCACTATACAGTATATAAAGAGCAAATTATATACGAGCATGCAAAACCGTAGTTACGTTGTCAATTAGAAAGTCATGAAATTACCAAGAAGCACCAACAAATTACATTAACTGTCATGTCGTGCGTTAGCTGGGAAGGATTTGCATGCAGGTATGATGTTCATTCTGTTCATCAGAATCAGAGTCCATATGTTTTATATTACTATGTTTATGTTAGTTCACGATAGTATTGTGTATTTACCATGGTACTGGTTGTTTCCGTAACTTTAACCCAAAATGCCACTTTATTTTCACTTTGTGTTATATTCTACAATTCATATTCTTACAATTTATGTGTATGTTAAGTAAATTGCGATTGCACTTGTGTATGTGTCAGCTGATTTTGAGAAATGCATTTGCTTGTTTCAAATGTGTGTCTCACGGCCAAACCAGTCAAGAACCATTGCTTTATGCAACATTTTCTCTTCACTGAACTTCATTTACATAAGGGAGGCAAACTAAGCACAGTAGTGAGTCTTGAATTATTATGAAAGAACGTGGGAAGAATTATAGTGCGATAATAAGAGGGAAAGGCAGCTCAACTGTTTTATTCCTTTCCCATTTCTGTTTGACCTTCTTAAATACCACACGACATATAGACTACTGGGGAATTTATACCAGAGCTGCTATTGGATTTTTACCGCATTTATCCGTACTTAAAGCGCTAGTGCCTGTACAGGCCCCTGAGCGAAATACCTATGTCTTCACGCCTCTCGTTTTCTCTCTCTGTTCCTTTATCTTTCTCATTCTATTTGTTCCTCTCTCCAGTCCATAGTTCTCATATCCAAATAGCTTTATTGGCATAACAAAAAGACAGACACACAGGCGGCGACAGCTCTGCACTAGAAACGCTAATGGCCACATTAAATGAGACTATTATAGGATGGTGATAAAGTAATATCACTGGAGGAGTCCATTCGGCATGATGATTGTTGCTGCATTAACGGTGATGTTGATGATGATGATGATGATGATGATGATGATGAGGAAGCATTGTTTTGCTTTTAAATAGCTTGCCATTCACATTTACTGCACCAAGGAGGTCTGTAATACCTGGAGATGGCACTCGGTTAGCATTCACATTCCTCTCAGTGGCAGTTGCTTTGAAATCTGCCAATCTGTTTTTTTTTTTTTTTTGAGCCAATCACCTGAGGTGTATATGCTAATGACTAATCACCCTGGAGCCACAGGAAGTTATGTCATAACAATGCAGAATCAATTTTTACAGCAGCCGTACTGAGTGGTACAATTTCTCATTCAATTTTCTATGAGTGCTTCTTTTATAATGTCTCTGGTCTGCACCTATTTGTGTCATTCGTTGCTGTTATATATGGCATTGCTGTCATCTCTAGTGTTCTCCATTAGTTTTTAAAGTTCACTGCTTATGCTTGACCTTTAGCCCTCCATTTTGTCCAGACTTCAAATCTAAAACCACATTGAATCCATTCACATCACATAAATCCCTGCCCTCTGTTTTAGCTAACCGTTAAAATGCTTAAGCGTCTAAGCTAGGCGCCTTTGGCTAAATGCTAACTCCATTTGAAATGAACATCAAAGTTTTAAAGCGTCAATCAGCTCTCTCAGGCGATTAGAGGCTTTAAAAAACAAAAGATGCGTTCACGGCGAAATGCGGCAGCTCTTAATTAGACTTCATATCCGCGCAGATGATTTCATTCAGGATGTGAGAGCTAAAACATCTATTTTTAGTTTGTTAGTCACAACTGACTGATAGAGGCTCTTTGTGTGGGTGTTTCGAGATGTTTTCCTTTACATCACTGTCTCCCTGTTGCTGTCTTATTGGATCCTCATAATGCTCTGAACGAGTCTTCTGAGCTATCGTTTGCCTGCAGTGTTGCTTTTTTCCAGGGCTTAAACGCAGAACCTTATGGCAGGCACTATAACTGCTGAGTCGCTGAATTTTTAAGCTACATATAAACGTGAAAAAACATTAATATTTGATGGGAATTGATATAGAATTTTTCATTTCCACTTTTTTCAGTTTTCCATCTCAAATGCAGTCTCGCTTGGTCATGAACGATCTGGGCTGGAAATGAAAAGCTTGTACGCTTAAACCTCCTGGAAATCCTTCAGTTATCACCATTGTGGGCAAGACACTTTATTGGATAGTTTACCTAAAATGAGATACTCACCCTTAGTGTTGTCACGATACTGGATACTCACGATACTCACGATTTCCAACTTCAATACGATACCTTGAGAAATAGCAATATTCGATACCATGGGGAAAATCATTTGAATCATTGAACTATATTTACAAAAAAAAGACAAACAGTCAGAAGGAATAAACAAATTGCAAACGATAGCACAAATAAATACAATAGAATAAAGAGAAATAAACATGGCTTTAAGTTTTTCAGGTGGACCTAACAGTAAGAAATACTACAGAAATGAAAGTAATCCAATTTAAAATAACACTGTATAGTTTTCATTGTAAATATTAAATACAGATTAATGCTTACAATTAAAGTTATTTAGTCAAGATCAGTGAGAGATTTTCTCTTTTGTTCTTTGATTAACATGACAGACAGCAGCAGGTTTATTAGGCTGCTGTCACTTTGAGAGCGAATGCACGGATCCAATATACTGTTACACAACATGCGTTTTCTCTCAACTATTTACTTTCCAAAACTGACTGTATTTACCTGAATATTCTGCAACAGGGCCGGCCCATGGAATAGGCAAATGCTAGGGGCGCCACTCATCCATAGGGGCACCAAAATTAGTGATTTTATTCCTGTTTTATTACTGATACTATTTTATTAATATTAATTTGAAATATTACCAAATAAAGCAAAAAAAAAAAAAAAAACCTTAACCAAGTCCCCCGACTCTTCCCGGTCCGCCGCATCAATCTCCCCCCACCCAGTGAGTGCTTGAAGTGCGTCAGATTTAGAACGCGCGATCAGTTTAACGTTGGGAATTTGTTGTGTCGCGTCGCCTCTCGCCGCATCCAATGTAGACAGGATTGCTTTAGTTTGAGGGTGCTTGGCCGCTCGCGCCAGGTGTAGACAGTGAAAGTTGATTATTTATGACGGATGGCCGAAATCCCATGACACAGTGTCAAAAAAGACGGAAGCCCTCTGATGCAACAGGGAAGATAAGGGAAGGGATAAAGACAGAGGACAGTTTATCTAATTGCATAGTAGTAAAATACTAATGTTCGCTAATTAATTTCAGTTATTTTTACCCTAAACTTTATGCAAGCAGCTGTTCTGGGTTCTCCAGAGGCCACAGACAGTGTGATTTTGTAAAAAACACATGTAATATCACTTTTTTAAATAGCCTAATGTTTTTACTCTACAGTTGTGCAGTTTTATGGGGATATATGGCAATTTTAAAATGTATTTGCCGAAATTAGTAATGATATTTATATACAGGTTTATTTCAAATAGCAATATTTTATGTAAAATTCACATTAAATATCTAAATTTCTCAGTTTAATTCAAGGTGAAAACATGAATGTGCATAGTTTAGTGGAAGATTGCTGCCATCTACTGGAAAACAAACACTTTTGCTAGTTCTCAGTGAATAGTTTGTGCATGAATGCTTGATGCAATTACTCTTGCTATTTGTGTTTAGGCTGTAATGTGGCGTAGGCTAGGTGCTATTTTTGTATAGTTTAACTATCATCAGCCTTTAAAAAAATAAAATAAATAATAATATCATGAACACAGTGACGGGGTAGAATATATTTTTGACAACACTACTCACCCTCACGAGTAGATGCAAACCTGTATGACTTTCTTTCTTCTGCAGAACAGACGGGCAAAAAAGCTCTATTGTCAATTGTTAGTAATGTAGTGACTCACTTTCAAAGTCATGAAAAAAAAAACGTTTCTGTCCTGTCAGACGTTATACTGTGCTCTCCAATTGCACGCTGTATGTATATCACTTCACTATACAGTATATAAAGAGCTAATTATATTACGAACATGCAAAGGCGTGGTTACATTGTCAGTTAGTAAGTCATGAAATTACCAAAAAATATTCAATGTTTAGAAGTCACTTTCAAACCATGCAGCTTTCTGTTGGTCTACACAGCAAATTCACATGACCACCTTGAAATGACTGGATTTCACAAAAGTTTGTCGAGTAATGGTAAATGTGTCCGCACCTTTGCGATGAAAATCAGTGGGGTCCAAAACAACCATTGAATTTCATTCTTAAGCCCTATTTGGACGGTAATTCAAACGGTTTCTTATGGAGACGTTTCAACATTTACAGGGGCTAGTGGGTGATTTTATTGCCGTCCGAATCCAGAATGTCATTGTTTTCTCCCTCCACCCGCGTAAAAATCCCCGGCCGAGTTACGTACTGTTTTTTGACAAACACCAAGGTCATGTGCTAATTTAATTGTCTTCTGAATCCACATCTTTGAGTTTACAAGAAGAGATCACTTCAAAATCCACTGTTTAAGTCCTTTTTGACCACTGCGAAGCACCGTACGAACTGTTGCGCTTCATTGTAATTTGCATGCATTTTAAAGATGTACACTTTTATTATTGAAATGCTGGAAAGTTTTTAAAAGAGCAATATCTCATCACCGCTCCATCTCAGCGAGTGAGACTGTAAAGAACAAAAAGGAGAAAGAGAAAAAAAGCATTTGAAATGGGCCGTTATTGTGGCAGCAATATATGCAATACAATTTTAAAATATGTATTATATACAATTATATACATTAAAAAATAAACCAAGCAGCTTTGTTTACCTCATGTAAATAAGAGGCTGCATTAATCCGCTAATTTCCATATTTTTAAAATGACATCCGTCATGCAAGACAGAAAACCATTTGTAATATAGCCCATTTTTCTTCCTATTTTTAAACAGGAGATTAATTTTATACTTAAATAATTAAATAATAAATTGGACATTATTTTCCTATTATTAAATTAAATATGAATTTATTCTTATTATTCCAAGCATGACATTTTATTTACAGCAGACAATCATGCGACTGACCACATGAACAGCGAGTTCCCGGTTCGCAGGATCACAGACCTCGCTCCTTCACCGTCAGTAAATCGTCATCTGAGTTATCACTGAGGTGCCATGCAATATTTTTATAGACGTCCACATGAGAAACAGTTATCATCCAAATAGGGCTTTAGACTTAAAAAACACTGAGACATTCTTCAAAATATCTTCTTTTGTGTTCTGCAGAAAGAAAGTCTTGGTTTGGAATGATATGAGGGTGTGAGTAAATGATGACAGGATTTTCATATTTAGGTGAACTATCCCTTTAATCAAGGTTGCAGAATTCAACATGGTACAAATTCATGTGTTTGACATGCATTCAAAGGGTAGCGACTCCTAAATTAACCTTTGATGACTAACCCTTTCCCTTTCTGTTGTTCTTGACAGGGTCGGCAATCATCTGCGTGACCTCTTTAACTGACCCCATGAGGACGGCTCAGGGAGATGGAACGTAACAGACTTTTCTCTCTTACTCTCTATAGCATTTCCACTATAACTCACCAGGGCTGAGCACAACCTCAGCCCCTCGTCCACCCCAACCCTTCCACTGTCCCCCCATTCCTGTCCTCCCTTTTCTTGCTCCCCGAAAGACCAAAACAAACAGGATCACTTTTTCTTATTCTCTTATAATAGTTTAACTTTCCTTTGCCCTTCACCAAGCAAAGCGGGGATCAATAAACAAGCGAAGCGAGGAGAAAAGAACGAGACAGTCATGTATCCACTCCATGCCTGTAAACGGGATTTGGGCCATGCCCGCAATTCGGTGGCCACCCATGCAATTACTTTCCTCTGGTTGGCATTGTGGATCGCCTTGACCTCGTGTCAGCGCATTGATCCTGGCACCAAATATCCCACTGTCACCACAAACTACGGCAAGTTGCGTGGGATTAAAAAAGAGCTTAACAACGAGATCCTGGGTCCCGTGGAACAGTACCTGGGCGTCCCCTTTGCCACAGCGCCAATTGGAGACCGGCGCTTTCAGCCCCCAGAAGCTCCCGGGTCCTGGCAGGAAGTGCGTAATGCTACGCAGTTCGCCCCTGTTTGCCCGCAGAACATACATGGTGTTTTGCCCGAGATCATGCTGCCTGTGTGGTTTACTGACAGCTTGGACGTGGCTGCCACCTACATCCAGAATCAGAGTGAAGACTGTCTCTACCTCAACATCTATGTGCCCACAGAAGATGGTGAGTGTCTGACACAACACAGCAAAGCATTATGGTTATGATAATGGAATAAAGTGCGACAGTTCCCACCCACTTTTTCAGCAGCCTTGGTTCTGGAAGTATTTTTTCCATAGGGATTTAAAAAAAATCTTTTTTGTATAAGCCATGAACTAAACCAACCAGCTACGAGGTCAATCACAACATTACAAACTTTAATCAGAAGCAAAAAAAGTCTTTGAAAAGTGGACAAAAAACAGCTTTAATGAGGGAAAGATCTACAATCCCATTAGGCACTGCGAACGACACAAAACAATGGATACATATAAAACTATTGATTTAAAAATGTTGGTTTTATATATATATATATATATATGTAGAAACAATATCCAACAGTTGTTCTTTTGTTTAACTATACTTAAGTCTTGACGTAATTGTAAAAATCTAGTAATCTGTACTATTCACATACTATGCCTTGTTTACTCAGAAAACCCAAGTTAAGATTAATTAATTGGTTTGAGTGCCATTTTGTCAAGCAAAAAATATGTTTCTGAGGTGGGGAAATTCTTAAAGGTACACTGTGTAAATTTTAGAGGCATCTAGTGGTGAGGTTGCGAATTGCAACCGCTCACCCCTCCCTTTCGAAGCACATAGAGAAGCTACGGTGGCTGACACAGGACAAAAATGTCGTCGTCTGAGAGAGCAGAGAGTGACTAGCACTCTGTAGAGCAGTTTGTCCGTTTAGGGCTACTGTAGAAACATGACGGCGCAAAATGGCGATTTCACTGTAAGGGGATCTGCGGTGTGTGTAGATAGAAATGGCTTATTCTAAGGTAATAAAAACATAATGGTTCATTATGTAAGGTCTTTATACTCCACTGAAAACATAGTTATGTATATTATATTGCATTTCTGTCAGTAGATCCGCATAAATATTACACACTGCACCTTTAATAGACTTTTCACTCATTTCCTCCATGTCTGCAGTTATCTTTCTCTAGTTGCATTCACTCATTTCCCAAATTCATCTTGAATGGTGAATTGTCAATGCAACTGAAAATGAGAGAGAACATCACATAAGCTGACTTCATAAATTGATGTAGCCTGACAAGCCAGACCCACATCAAGATGTTGGGTCTGGGAACACACCATTGGCAGGGCTCAATCCGAGGGGCGGGATAAACGGTTGTCTTTCAAATTCCCTTTGTACGCAATAGGATAGCGCTACAACCAACCAGAGCAACGAAGAAGGTGAAGCGGAGCTGACAGATTAAACTTTTGCCGTATCCGGTCGGCAAAACTCCGAACACATCTTCCTTTTTTAAGAATGACTTCAGTGCCGTTCTTTGTTCTTTTCTCAAAGAAAAGCTTAACTCCAAGTCTTCCAGAGTCGCGGCCAAAGCCGATTCGAAAGACCGCTGTTCCCCAGCTTCTTTGTTTTATAAGTAGCACGCAGAAACGTTGCAACTCTGCCGTCATTATATTAAGCCCGCCCACCGACTCTATACACGATGTGATTGGCCTGACTAGAGTTTGGCTTTTCAAGCTCGCAAGCCAACGGAGAGTTGCTAGACGACCCTGGCTGCAAATTACATTTGCTGCTGCTAGGGTGCTTCTAGATTTCTAGGCTAAGATTGATGTTGATTTTCCTAAAGTGTTTTTGTTTGGTTGGACACTTGGAACTTAATTTATATTATTGTAATTCTCTTCCTATTGATGCAGCAATGCAACAAGAAATCACAGTTATTTGGTTTCTAAGGAAAGGAAGTAATAAATAGATTGCTTTTAAAAAGGTGACCTAACTAAATCATTAACTAGTCTATTTTTCATGTCGAATAATGATCTTTTAAAATTTTAAACACCTTGTGAAACATTTAATTGGGTTGATATAATCCCTCTATATTTGTGACAATATCTTGCAATTGGCTTCAATGATAGCATATACCATCAATTATACAACCTCATAGATCACTGTATCATTAAAAATCACTTTCCCTATGGAGAAAATGAAAGGGGGTTTTACTTCCAGAACCCGACTGTTGCACTCTATATAGTAATGGAACCTATAGAATAGTATTACATGCCTATGGTGCTGCATAGTACATACTACAATACTCAAGTATAGTTCACCTAAAAATGAAAATTGTCTTCATTTACTCATTACACTTTACTGTTTGACTGACGTTCTTCTGTGGAACACAAAAGAAGATATTAGTGTTGTTTTGTCCATACAATGGAAGTCATTGGGGTCCAGTGTTGTTTTGGAACCCACTGACTTTCACTCTATGGATAGAAACATTGTTTGAAATATCTTTGTGTTCTGCAGAAAGAAAGTCATAGAGGTTTGAAATGCCATGAGGGTGAGCAAATAAAGACTGAATTTTCTTTTTTGACTGAACTACCTCTTTAACACTACAAAGTACCATACAGTGAAAATGAAAAGTGAGTTTCTGCCTTTGAACTACAGTGCAGTTTTACCAGACCTTGACTAAGGACACGTCCTTGCCTTCTACCAGTTATGATCAGTCCACTGCACTCTGGATCAGGACTTGTCAGGATTAGTTTACCCTATGATTCACTTTAAGAGTGAGGCCAGCTGGAAAGACTAAAGCGTTCTGGGAAATTACTTATGCTCCAGTGTAAGGCATACATTCACGACAAATTGCGGTAAATTGATGGAGTTAACAAACCAAAAAAGTGACTGACTTTTTAGACTAAGGTAAAACCCATCAACATTTGTCTTTTTTTCTTCTCCTCTTCCAGTCCTTTTTTTGGTCTTTTTTTTTCTTTTGAGAGAGAGCAAAGTGATCAGATACTCTCAGAGGATGGAAAGAGCTGATTTTCGAGGAGGTGTTTTTCTCTCGCAATTAAGGTTCCAGCCGCCAAGTTGCCCAGAGAAACAAATTATTGACATCAGCAGTAATTTGCTATCTCTGAGCCCTTTTTGCTTCTTTCCTCTCAGTTTTTACCTCTTTTGGCATCCAGTGTAGGTGTTTTGTGTTTACAATGGTAATTGACTTATTTAAGCAATACTTTCAATGATGAAAGAGTGCTTTGTAATTTGGAACTCGTGTTAATGAGGAAAAAGTCGTCCCATTTATTACTGTACCTCAGTTTGTTCACTTCCACAGTGTATAATGCCTCACAGCACATCAGCATTCTCCAGCACATTGCAGTCAGACTGAACATAGGCATGTGAGTGTGTGTTCACAGCAAAGATGCCAGAGTTATTTTCTTGTCTCTTTTCCTTCTTTCCTTTTTCTTTCTCTCTCTCGTTCTGTCTTCCAACACTCATTTTCATCCCACATTATCTCTTTCTGTGCACCATGTGTCTTTCACAAAGCCCCCTGCAAATCTGTCGATTCCTATATTCCCAAATGTGCCAATTCCCATTTTCCCAAATTCCCTTTAATCCACTCAGTCTCTCCCTAGCCGACTTGCAATCCTGCGCATCAGAGTCGCTATTTAGAACAAAATATGTTATCCAATGCATCATGTTTCTGCACCAAATGGTGGATCAATGCCTAAATGTAGAGTATGATTAAACTGTACAGCATATATTAATGCGGTCAATCGATAAAAAAAAAACAACAACAACTAATTAATCGCACATTAAAAACATTGGAGTTTTTAATATTTTTATATTGTAATAATTTCACAGTTACTCTCCAAATTGATTAACTTAAAGACAGTATTTTTTAAATATTTGTTGTAATGGCATGTTTTTATGAATGAAGGCCAGTATCACTGATACTAATACTGATACTGATGTCTCTATGAAATTGATTTTTTTTAAACATTAAATGATAGACATTCAACATTACAGTATAATTGAAAGCTACATCAATTTCAACATTTATTAGGCTTTAAAAAAAATAACAACTTTGATTTAAGTGAACTTAAATCAATCTTCACATAAACCTGTTATAATAATAAATGTCATATTATATCGGTATTCCGACCTAACAGGAAATATACAGAAATTGAATAAAGTTATCAAACATTCTGTACTGCATAAATAATAAATTAAATATAGATTAATCCTTAATAAAGCTACAATTTTCTATGTTCCCTTTGTTCTTTGATTAACTTTGATGACAGACATCATTAGTGGCTGCTGTGACTTTAAGATCTGCCGCTGCCGAACATGACGTGGATCTGACGCGCTGTCACGCGCATCTCATTTTCTCACAACTCTTTACATTCATTTAAGATGTTATTTAACTCATTTAAGACTGCTTTTATGAGGATACTCGACAAAATGGGCATTTTGGCATAATTCTGTGTGTTATTGTTTGCTCAAGTGTGAAAGAAAACTCGATTCTGGCGCGCGTCTTTCAGGACATTCACAGACAGCGCGTTCTCTTTTGTCTTGTCACGCTTGAATGGTTTAAAAGCATTTGCATGAATAAGAGCGTGATCATATAATGTAACACTAGCCAAAGGATGACAGAAAAAACGGATGCTGTGTCAAACTGAAAAAATTATTTGCATGTGTTAACGAGCTAATTTTGACAGCACTAGTGTATATATATGTGTGTATATGTGTGTGTGTGTGTGCAGCGCTGTGTCATACGCCATAGCCGTGCACAAGGCAACCCGCACTCGAGTCTCAGCTCGAGGTTCAGGCTTATTTGTTCATTAATGACGTCATCAGCGACTAGTCGACGACGATTCGACTTTCATCACATAATTGTATATATATATATACACTCACCTAAAGGATTATTAGGAACACCTGTTCAATTTCTCATTAATGCAATTATCTAATCAACCAATCACATGGCAGTTGCTTCAATGCATTTAGGGGTGTGGTCCTGGTCAAGACAATCTCCTGAACTCCAAACTGAATGTCAGAATGGGAAAGAAAGGTGATTTAAGCAATTTTGAGCGTGGCATGGTTGTTGGTGCCAGACGGGCCGGTCTGAGTATTTCACAATCTGCTCAGTTACTGGGATTTTCACGCACAACCATTTCTAGAGTTTACAAAGAATGGTGTGAAAAGGGAAAAACATCCAGTATGCGGCAGTCCTGTGGGCGAAAATGCCTTGTTGATGCTAGAGGTCAGAGGAGAATGGGCCGACTGATTCAAGCTGATAGAAGAGCAACTTTGACTGAAATAACCACTCGTTACAACCGAGGTATGCAGCAAAGCATTTGTGAAGCCACAACACGCACAACCTTGAGGCGGATGGGCTACAACAGCAGAAGACCCCACCGGGTACCACTCATCTCCACTACAAATAGGAAAAAGAGGCTACAATTTGCACGAGCTCACCAAAATTGGACAGTTGAAGACTGGAAAAATGTTGCCTGGTCTGATGAGTCTCGATTTCTGTTGAGACATTCAGATGGTAGAGTCAGAATTTGGCGTAAACAGAATGAGAACATGGATCCATCATGCCTTGTTACCACTGTGCAGGCTGGTGGTGGTGGTGTAATGGTGTGGGGGATGTTTTCTTGGCACACTTTAGGCCCCTTAGTGCCAACTGGGCATCGTTTAAATGCCACGGCCTACCTGAGCATTGTTTCTGACCATGTCCATCCCTTTATGACCACCATGTACCCATCCTCTGATGGCTACTTCCAGCAGGATAATGCACCATGTCACAAAGCTCGAATCATTTCAAATTGGTTTCTTGAACATGACAATGAGTTCACTGTACTAAAATGGCCCCCACAGTCACCAGATCTCAACCCAATAGAGCATCTTTGGGATGTGGTGGAACGGGAGCTTCGTGCCCTGGATGTGCATCCCACAAATCTCCATCAACTGCAAGATGCTATCCTATCAATATGGGCCAACATTTCTAAAGAATGCTTTGAGCACCTTGTTGAATCAATGCCACGTAGAATTAAGGCAGTTCTGAAGGCGAAAGGGGGTCAAACACAGTATTAGTATGGTGTTCCTAATAATCCTTTAGGTGAGTGTATATAAAGTTCAGATCTAATCAATTAGCTCTTTTGTTTAGTTTTACATATAGTCAAGGTTGCACATAACTTTTTTGGTCTGGTTCTCAAAGGAGCTCCTGAAGATGCTGCTTGGTGCTCACACTTTACGTGGCACACTTATCCTACAAGCTGCCTAAATGTAAAATAACACTATTTGTTCACTATAGAAATTAAGTTAAAGCTGAATTTTGTTTACTTTATTAACATTAATGACACAGACAACAGCAGGAAATAGCTGCTGTCACTTTAAGACCGAATGCACGGACCGAATATACTGATACTAGCATCCAGTTTCTTTCTCAACTGTTCACTTATGACATAGCCGAGAGAATACTTGCCAAGTGGGATATTTTAACATAATTTTGTGTGTATGTGTCCATTCAAGCACAAGTAAATGCAAAAGAGGAATCAATTCGGTGTTCGAGCGCTGTCTGAAATGCGCCTCTCTCTCTCTGCGTGCGCGGGCTTCGTGTGTGTGTGGCTGCGCGCACAGATAACAGCGTGCGAGTCCCGATTTTCGCCTCTTCTTCCGTTTTTAAAATCGTTTGAATATGTACATTGGCAAGACTAAACTTTCACTCTAATCCGCGAATCACATGCGTGCCGAACCGTGGGGCCTGGTCCGTATGGATAGCTGTGATCCGTCGCACCCCTAATAATTATAGTCAGGGGTGCACATGACACTTATAATCATGATTGCTATCTTACCAGAGATGGAGAAAAATCCTACTCCAGTAAGCAAACGTGTCCCTGTCCCCAAAAATGTTGGTACTCAAAAGCGCTTCCCTCCACGTTTTCTGGTGCGCATCGTTTATTTTTACCACGCATGCGCACCAGTTATGTGCACCCCTGTAAATCCATGCCCTAGAACTGCAGTGTAGATGTACAGATTTACTCTTTTACAGAAGTGTGTGTACGCAGTGCTGCAGTTGATCCATGTGAGAGTTAGAAGAGGGGGTGGACAGGAGATCAAAGCTACTACATCACTTACTTGGGGACCATCTTGGCCCCCCACTGCCCCAGGCAACTTATACAGCAGTATATAGTCTCATTATTTGTCTCTCTTTTGTTCTTGTTCCTCTGACTATATATAGCGTCATCTGTTACAGCCTGTTTTAGGGCAAA